>OX276463.1:22358345-22750845 GCA_946251905.1 Cryptocephalus moraei | reverse complement strand
TGTATATAAATATAAAAAAGCCGTTTTCCGCTATCACAAATTTCAGTTTTAAAGGTATGCAGTTTAAATTCAATAACCACTTACTTATCCAACTTAAGAATTCGACATTTACACACTGTAAAAATATATCGGAAACTTGGTTTTTCTTATTCTTATTACACTTTAAGCGATGCTTTTTCAATTAGTTTCATAATTTTATATACATTTTATACACTATATAATAAATTTTTCTTTTCAATGTTTTTATGTAAATTTTAGAAAAACAATTCTATAGCCCATATGTCACCCAGAAATAGCTTAGCTTTAAATTCCTTTAAATTTTTTTAGTGTCTGTAAAGTAGTTACAAATATTACACGAAACAAACACACAAACTTTACCTTTATATAATATTAGTATAGGTGATATGTGATAGGTATGAAATTCTAGCATCATCATCTTTTGCAGGTTTTCTTTTTAAAAATTTTTCATAATTTGCTTTAAGATTTCTAAAATTCATTCGAATTATAGTTTATTTATATTACTTATAAAACACAAAACTATTTTACCTACCTCAGAAAAACTGGCTATGGGTAATGTATATCACTTAATACAAATAGAAAAAAACGAGTTCCTTAAATTTAAAATCACGTTTTCTATAAAATAGACGAAAAATAAACGCACAAGCACAAAGCGCAACCGAATAGTAAACACAAGTGAACAATCAAATGACATGACAATCAAACAATCTGTATCCGTGAATCCGCGAGGTCTGCGGGTGACGTCACCACTATCAGCTGACGTACGTCTTATTAGATTGAGCAATCCTTTACCGTTAACTATTCTTGGCCTAATGCGCCTTACTGAAGAATGTCAGAATTGACATAACCTCACTTTTTTAATAAAAATTGAAACGGCTCCAATCGGTTAATAGTGTCTTGAAAAAGACAGCTCACTCATCTACGCCTAATTAATAGAGCCACGCTGTCTTTTTCAAGACACTAGTAACCGATTCAAGCAGTTTAAATTTTTATTAAAAAAGTGAGGTTATGTCAATTTTTTGACATTTTTTAGTAAGGCGCATTCACAAACACTATCCACAGCCTACTATGAGGTGAAATTAAAAAAAAACACCCGATATGTTTTTGTTAAATGAAGATTCATCCAGAGTAAAATAAATTTTTATATTTATATGTGTGTATATATTTATTGATTCAACACATTGGGAACGATATTCCATTGCCTTACTTATGCTGTGTATTATATGCACGTCTTACTGTCGCTGTTTCACGTTAAACATTACAGTTTTATTAAGAAATAATTAAAAAAAAAAGGTTATTAATTAAAAGGAACTAAAGTTCCTAACTCGTGTCCCGCGACACGTTTCATGGTTTTTTATTATTATTATTATTATTATTATTATTATTATTATTATTATTATTATTATATTATCACGCTGATATTTCGTTCCTTGTTATCAAGCATGGCCTCCCTAAACTTGCGTATTTTCTGTAGAGCTTTTCCTCTACTATACCGCAGTCGTCAAAAGTGTATTAACTTACTCCATTCCGTTACACCACGTGGCTGCTTTTCTTCGTACGGTAATGTTATGGCACTGTAAAATCGACCTTTTCTCCGATTTTCTCCATCATTTTGTGAAGGCCCTGGAATCAATTCGCAATAGGCACGGTTTCCTCCATTGTTCTTGATCTTTTTGGGTTTATCACGAGACTCGTTAGCTTTCCAATACTGATACCACCAGAATCTTCCATGCTTGCTATTTTTTTATTCTGAATGGAAATCTCTTTTTTTTCTACACCACCTGTTTGCCTGTTTGTCCGCCTCCAAACAATGTTTCTCATCGCTAGCCTGTTCCCGACGTTTCATACCACCATTTCATCCTCTTTCCTTCAAGTGTTGAACTAATCGCACACAGGTTTGCCTTAACTGCCTTTATCTTCTTTTTGGTCTAAGGATTCTCTTTGATCAATCCATGCAGTCCTCTATAAATCCTCCTCTTCTATCTTAACTACAGGAATGTATAGTAAAGATTTAATTATTACATATTGTAACGCTTTTACTACGCGAAAATCAGTAAACTACACGAATTGTCTTAATTTATTTATTTTAACCACGTACTTTAACTAGTACTAACACTTATCTAATTTATATAATTTTGCAATTGTCTAATTTATCTTAACAACATTAAATTGTTTCTTCATTTTTTACGACTCTCTTCCGCCGGTCCTCGTCTCGCTCGGCGGCCTGCTATTTATCTCGCCGAATGGAAATTCCAGAACAATCTCGTCCTTTCCCGAATATTCTACGACTTCCAGGAAATGTATCAGTTCGCCAAATTCTCGTGATTTCGAAGTTCACAGGAGCGACACTTTCCGACGGGTGCTTATTTTTATGGCCAGCCGCTTCCTTACAATATGTACAAACATTTGCGTCAAAAATGCTTGATAATAATGTGTGATTGCTGTTATCTCAGTTAAAAGCTGTATATTCGCACGCATGCATGCAATTATTGGAAATCTAAGACTTAAAATGTATTGAAAAAAGTAGCCCTGTAATTTTATTAGGACCTAGCAGACTAGTTAATTGAGTCATATATTTTACATTTATTATTTGAAAAGCGTAAACTACGCTAACTGAGATAATTGTATAAATAGTATTTGTTCGCATTACCACTGAATTTATTTTACTATTTATTTATCTTCGCACTCGGGCTTTGCATCTCAAAGCTCCGTATTCCACTGTGTTTCTTGCTATCCCTCACAGGCTATTTATGTCTAATGGCTTGTTTCTCGAACGATAAGGAAACACAAGAACCCCTTGAGTAGGTTTGAGATATCTAGAAAAATCTGTTGTGACTGATATTTCGATATTTACTTCTTGGCTCACTGTATTATTTTCACCGTCCCGTAACACTAATGAATAATCCACCTCCTCCTAAGTGCCGTCTCGATCGAGATTGGAGACTATATTACGGTAAATCCAACTCTGTCCTGAGCTTGGTGTAACAGTGTATTTCCATTCGTGTTGGTCTAGTCTCTAATATTACGGAGTATGACTTTTTCCTTTCCGATGCGTTTTTCTTCCTTCTATTTTTCCTTCCAGATTCATATTGTATTTATATAGTTTTTAAAACTACCTAATTTATTTAGCCTATTCCTTAACGAATTAATTTATAGTATACACTTAACGCGCTAATTTATTTGTACACTTTTCGCTAGTCGGCTTATGGCACTTTTTCACTCAAGAAGGCTTCTGGTCTACTCTGCCTCTGACCGCACCGGTTCGTAATTTATAGCCCTAATGATGTCTTCGAGAAGTTTCCGGTTTATTCTTTCCTCTAATTGGACGTTCTGGATTATATTTTGTCCCCTTCAACAGATAATTTATATGGTCGCCCTTTTTACTGAAGTCTCCGAAGCGGTCTCCCCTTTGAAGTGCATCGACTTCGTAAGATAAGAAGGAGTACGCTTCACACTGATGTTTAGATTTCACGTTACAATATCTATATTATACTTAGTTTAAGAGTCAAGCCGTAGGGTATAGGTAAGTTTTTAGCAGTTTTAATAAAACAGAGCTATTATTATTAGCATATTATTGATGCAATGCTAATATTACATCTTACATCGTATAATTCTTTAAAATGCCTTGCAGAATTGGAAATGACGAGAATAAGTAGTTCAATTGTTTTATTTATAATTAAAGCTTTGAGAATAATACTAAAATTTTCTATTTTATTGATAATTCTTCAATTATCAACTTGTATCACTTTGACTTCATAGTAAATACTTCAGTATGTATTAAACATTTTAAATATGAATCCTACATTTTGCACAATTCTATGCAAAAGGAGAAGTTAACTGCAATAGGCATGATGACTAATTTTCAAAAACTACCGTGTTGTGTTCTTAAGTATCTATTGTTAAAAAAAATACTAATCTCTGCATAAAACAAATATTTAGTAGCTAAACTGGGACTTTTATGAACACTTTTAAATTTCGTGCCAAAACACTCGTAGGTGTCATTCGCCGTTACACTTTGCATGGCGGGTTGCTATAATTTATGTTTCTATTTTATCAAAATACAGTTTATCCTGCTTAAAATATTAACATTAATATATTTTTTTAATTACTTCATTATTTAATATATAATATCATTATTTCAGTAATTCTTTGTTACTGTCATCATGCCTATTCACAGAATGGACTACCTAAGCGTGACGTCACAAATGGGCGGAGTTAAGAAACCTTTCCAAACAATCCGAGAAAGCGTACAGTTTTCTCATATGACGATTTTATTTTCAAGTTTGTTATTAGTTTTGACGTGAATAAGAGTGGCCAGGTCAATATTTGGTGAAAACTTAGGACGGTTCAACGTTTTAACAAAGTATTTTTGATAAAAGGTAAGTCTAATTATTATTTTTCGCCCATTTTACTTTTTTGAGGTTATGTTTTTGTATGCAAGTGTGATTTATTTTGTGTACTTTTTAGTTAAATAAAACCATTTGAAGTCAGAATTTTGATTGAAAATGGCATCCAAACATGTTTTGAAGGTCTGCGACATTATTGAGTTTTTTGAAGACGAGAATAAAATGATAAAAAGGGGTGAAAATGCATTGGAATCCGATCATGTAAAAAGCATGCAGTTTAATGCTGACTTTATGATTATTAGAGGGGAAATACATGCCAGCATGAAGGATAAAATATATAGAGTACAGGTAGGTATTCTGCTTCCCATAGATTTTATAGATATCTATCTTATTAAATGTTCCTATTGCAGTTTACACTAAATAAATCAGGAGAGATTATTTCGGCTACTTGTACCTGTCCGAGGGGTACAAAATGCTATCATATTGCTGCGCTGGCTCTTTTTAGGCATTATAATATGACAACTGCAAACTAAGGAGTGCTCTGAAGGTTCTCGATCTTGCCTCTGGATGTAAAAAATTTACAACCTTATTGGTCACTGTAGTGCTTACAGTCGGACACAAAACACGTAACCATGACTATAGATATTGACCACGAGCCTAAAAACGGTCTTTAAACACAGCAGCACCACTAAACTTAGCAAAAATGATAAATTTTGATGAAAATAAAATGATAACATAACCTATAATATATAATATGGGCCAAAACTACATTATACTACTTACCTATCTAGAAATATTTGGTGATAACATAGGTTTGAACAAACTTTATCACAATATATCGCTGGCAACTCTTATTTACAACAAAATTTTGAATAAATGTAAAATTAAAACTCTCTTACGAACAAATTGTGTGCTTTCTAAATTTGTTTGGAAAGGTTTGGAAGCTCCGCCCCCTCACGTGACGTCAGCACTTAGGTAGTCTATTCTATGAATCTATGATTCTATGCAACCTTCAACGCTCATCCTCTATGGCTCATCCTGTCGCTGTCAGTTTTGTGTTGTGTGTTTGGATTTTTAACCATTCTGTGAAATCTATTCTAACCTTATTCTAACTTCTAACTCTAAACTCTAACCTACATACTGCCGTAAACAACAATGACCAATGTGACCCCTCACAAATCTCACAACAAACAAACCCCGAGCGGTTTCTCTCCAGTTATCCGTAATAAACCTCATGCACTATCATAATACTTCAACATTTTTATTACAGTATGTTCTAGTGCAGCAGAGCCCAACCGTCTCTTCCCCTGGGGGCAACCTGACTGGGCCTCCACGTCTTGCAAAAGACCTCGCGGCTGACCTCTACAACAACATCCAGAAGTGGAATAACCTACACGTCGATGGCGCTGACTTGGTGAAGAACATTGCTTCAGAAAGGACGTCTAACGAGCAGTACACGGTTCGATTGGAAGAGCTCACTGACAAACTGTATAAAGTATTTAAGTCGATGGAAACTTGCGTAAGCCATTTCCGGGATTTGGCATCGCAAGCTGCTGCTTTGGCTAAGATAAGTCCTGACCCACTTTTCCTTTCCTTGAATGGCACAGGTGTGAGGAGACTTGTAGAGGATGTCGTCGAAGCGTATCTGCAGGAGTATGAAGTAAGGACGAGAAGATAAATATTTAACAGTTTTATACAGAGATAATACAATTTCTTTGGAGTCGACAACTTACATAACTGACAAAGTCGATCACCATTCAAATCTCTTTTTCGTCCAAAAATACCTCTATAGGCTATGAATACCTTTCCTTGTAAAATGTTCACAACTTAGTTGTTGTTTAATTTGCATCTGTTTTCAGGTAAAGAGAATGGTTGTGGAAAACATTGCTCACTCTAAAGACGACCATCAGGCAATGTTTTTCGCAGCATCTTGGACACTACAACCTAACATCATCAGCACAATTTCTATGAAATTGGAAGCGTTATTGGTTGAATGTGGCCACCGCATGATCAACTGATGTTTTGAGTAAATCGGGTTGTTAAGGATTAATCAGTTACATCATTTTAAACAGACAGATGTGTACATGTAACTTATCCCAGTTTACAGTTGGTAAGAGTTCTCAAGTTGGAAATTAAGATTAAGTTAATTTTATACACTTTGAAGCACCACAATGAAATTATTCCAAAAGAGAAATTAATTAGTTTTTTTGGGACTTAACACCTCCGACTAAATCCTCTCCAAGTACGAAATTGAGGCACAGATGAAGGTCGACATTCTTCCTGGAAGTTGTAAAATGTATACCCCAATTTGTTCCAGACTGTTATGAATCGCAGGAGCGTGCCGAACCGACGAGTTCTGCAGAATGGAAATGCTTCATGCGTTGTTGACCATGGAAAGTACGTGATCATCACAATTCCGCAATCTAAGAATCACGTCGTACGAAAGTTCGCAGTTGTGGAAAATGCAGAAATCAAGTTAGACTGTCTAAGAGTTTTCAAGAAATATTATGAAGTTCGAAAGAAAGTAGCTGACAGTTCGCGCTTTTTGTTGCATTATCAAAGTGGAAAATGCTGTAACCAACCTGTTGGAAAGCATACGTTTTCTAAAATGCCATCAATTATTGCGGGATATCCAAATTTACCAGACGCCAATTTATTCACAGGACACTGCTTTAGGCGTTCCTCTGCTGCCTTGCTAGTGGACTCTGTGGCAGACATTTTAAGTCTGAAGAGACACGGAGCATGGAAATCCTCCACAGTGGCTGAAAACTATGTGTCAGAGTTTATTGAAAATAAGCTGAATGTTGCTGATCAAATATTGTATAAGGAAAGTTGTGTATCTTCAATGTCGTCAATTTTCAAAACAGAAGCCGACCCTGCGACTTCAACTACAGTGGAAATGTCTACTTCACTTCGCTTCAAACAGAATTCACCCAAAGGCAATCAGGAACAATAGAAACCATCACCACCCAATTTCAGAAGGATACAAAAGAATTATTAGAACATGAAGGTATTGTGAAAAGTTCATCTTTTTCAAATTGTTCCTTTGTATTTAATTTTAACAAATAACCTGTAATTGTTAATCTGTTTTGTACAATCCCATTATAATAAATCAACTGGATTTACTCTTTTTATTTTCCTAGGAATGTAAATGATAGTATTTACATTCCGTCGTCAAGGAAAACTAATACGCGAATGTTATTTGCTATTTTCATACTACGTATCTATGCATATAAGAGCGATTTACGATAGCGGCAGCGTGAAAAAAATATTTATTTTAGCCCAATTTACAACTTCATAATGTCAAATTATGCCTATTGGATTGTTTACCCTGAAATCTTTATTTTATTTAGACCTCTTCAGCGAGGTCTCTCATCAATATGTGAAAAAGTATATTCAATATTAATTGCTAGACTGTATAAAACAAAATTAAAAATTATATACTGTTATACATAGTTTAAAAACAAAAATATTTATTATTATAATACAGAATGAATACAAAAAAATAAACAAATTTTGCTTTCGGTTATTGGGTGTTAGTTCTCCCTGCATATACATGTTCCTGTTGCCATGGAATACTACCTTCACCAGAGACAAAGTAATATTGTTTAAATTGTTCTCTAATGTCATATGCATCCCGTTGAAAGTTACCGCCAATGTTTGTTAAATCAATGAGACCTTCAGAGATCTTATCTTTCTGAAGTTCTCCGGGTACAAGTACAAGCTAAAACAATCATATCCAAATGTTCTGGTGAAATGTTGGATTTTTTCAGGAAGATTCTATACTTTTTCGTCATGATTATTATTATTAATGCTTCATTATTAAGCATTTGGGCATCCAATATGGCCTTATAACATTTGGTAATAGTGGAAATGCTCCATCCCCAACAATGGCATGAGGCCAACTGTAATTTGTTTTTGGTAGATGTCTATCTTTTGGAAGATTTAACTGTTGGTCAAGTAATTTTTTTTCTAGCTGGGAAGAGCGAAATATACCACCATCGCTGCTACGTCCGTACGTTCCTACATCAACAGTTATAAATCTGTAGTCCGCATCTACAAGTACTAGTAAAACAATACTAAATTCCTTCTTGTAGTTAAAAAATAAAGAACCACTATTTGGTGGTTTTTCAAGTACGACATGTTAGCCATCAATGGCTCCAACGCAGTTAGGATAATTCGATGTCGAAGAAAATCCTTCCTCTATTTTTTGCCATTGTTCTACCGTAGGAGTAGGCATAACTAATAGTCCAAGTGTGGTCCATATTTTTTCACATGTATCATAAACGATTTCTCTCGCCCAATCTATAGTTAAATGAGAGTGTAGAAAATGAATATCCGTGACCCAGAAATCTGAAATAAATTTGAGTATAAACTATAGTTCCAATATTTAATTGTTATACTTAAGTTCCAGATTGCAAAAAACGATGGACTTCTCTACGAGACAGTTTTCGGAGAACTTTGAAAAGCCGAAAAACCAAGAGTGGGCAAGAGGACAACGTTACCAAAAAATGGATGCTTGAGGATGTTACGTCTTTTCTTATACCGCACTTTTCAGAAAGGGCACAACGTTCAAATATGCAGGTGAATCAATTGATTCAAGGTAATTCAAAAGACTATAATGAAATAAGCCATGATGGGATAAAAGCCATAAAATTGTAAAATAAGCCAGGAAGGCCCTTGTGAATCTTTTGCGCCGGATTTAGATACGTCAGCAATATCTGTAAATGGATGCAAATGATGTTGAAACCAATCAATATAAGCGCCAATGCCAGCATTCTTCTGTCGACAACTGTTCTCCCATGAATTCTTTTCAGGATTCCATACCTTCGTCATTGAATAAGAAACTTCCTCCAATGGCACAGGTACTGAAGAATTATTTTAACGGAAAGGTTACACAAAAGAAAGCAGACCCATCTTCAAAAATTTTTTGATGCTATGCAAGGGACAGTAAGAACGATGGCACCGGCCCTTCAAATTGAAGTGAAATCAGAGATATCCAATCCGGTTGGTGAATACGAATGAAAAATTAATTTTAAAAAACCACTATGACGCAAAATGATCGTCCAATACCATTGCAACCTCTAGGAACTGAACCGTACATTACATCTCAGATTCAACAGATGAATCAAATTTCTCAAAAACTTATTGCAATTTATGACTTCACTATAAATTAAGTAAATGTAGGAGTGTAACGGTAACCTTATAATAAATGGCTACGTTGAATATTTCCGTTTTTTGTTGTTGTTGCATGTATGTCGAACATTATACGGAGGTTTATTTTGGGATTTTTTTAGCATTTTTATATTAAATGACTTGGTAGATTTCTTTTAGTGGAGAATTATTTTTAGAAACGAAATGTAGAAAAATACCTTTAAATCAATAATAACATCATCAATATATAATATTATCGTTATCATAGTCGCTTTATTCAATTATTCAATTCAAATTTGAAAATTCAATCAAGTTAAAAAATAGATGCTATAAAATAACACGAATCATTCATTTATAAAACGAGATCGGCAGCTGAGAGAGGCCAGTTGATGAAGAATCGGAGCGTAAACATTTCGGGCGACGAACGAGAGACCGGCGCGTAGAACTAAACATCTGTGTGTGAAATAAATTATAAGTGTAGAGTTAGAAATAAATTAATTAGGTCAAATCGCGTAGTGTTTAGTTTTAGTGAACAGTAAAGACGTTACAATAACTTCATCGGAATCTCAGCAACTACACAATTAAGTGCGTGGTGTAAGTGTAAGTGAAAATAAAGTAGTGGAGGAACTATATTAGTTTAATTCTTTACCATCCCACAAAAACCATAGACTATAAATTTATCCGTATATATTTATAGTTATTGTTAAGTAAATGAAAATGCAAAATTGCACTAAGTGGAATACGCTCCTAGAAAGGGCGATTATAGTAATATGAAGGAAATATAAATTTAATCATTAGAAATTCGCGTTATTGATCAGTCCGCTTACAAAAGAAACTATTATAACAATTACTGTCATTACTTTTACCATTCAATTCTTTATTATTTCTTTTACTTCTTTAATCCTTTCTTATTTAAATCTTTACTCGTAATAGTGTTCAAATGGACTACATTTTATGTTTTTAATTTGAACGGAACATTTTTAAAGTACGTTGCTTTCACAAATATATTTTCAATTGTTTTTTGGTAGGTATCAAAAGATACACAATCGGTACGATTATGAGCAGTGTACAACCTCGTTCTACTCCACCAGGAAAATTTGGAGCCAAACAATCCAATGTCACAAATATGGGCAAGGCATCTCGAAGGAAATATCATGGTCATAGAGATAAAAGAGAGAGGAGGTAACAATTAGGAAGAGGGGGTAATAAATTTTGTAGACGGAACCGGCCATATTGAGAAGCCACTTTTCGAACGCGTGCTGCGATTATTATTGCTGAATTGTGCAGTGGCGGATCTATGGGGGAGCTACAGTCTACCACTGGGAACCAAAGTTTAACAATTAATAATAAATACATACATATTTTTAATATAATATACCCACTACATAACTGAATCAGCTCTTCCTCTCCTTCCTGGTTTCCTGCTCGTTCTTTGTCTTCGTGGTATACCTGGAGCACATTTCTTTTTTGGTAATTTTTCTTCTATTAACTAATTAATCCCAAAATCGGAAATTTTTTGTTTGTTTCTGTTTTCCAAAGAATGAACAACAGCGTAAGGTTTTAAAAACTGATGTAGGTAATTTGTTATGAACTATTAGTATAAATATGAGTTAAATTATTTAAAAAAATTAAAAATGAAAATTCTTCATTTAATTCGTACTGAGCAACCTTCGTATTGTTTCATATGTTAGCATTTTGTGACATTTTATGGAAAATAAAACTGCGTCATACAAATTATTATTTCATAATTTTAGTTAATGTAATGCTACGCCATTGGAGAGAAAGATTTCTTACAGGAAGTCGGCCATATGCAGAAGCCACTTTGGTCTGTGCTTTGGTCTATACGTGAGGAAAGTAATGACGTAGCACATATGGAAGAGGGGATGGTAACCATGGCAACTCATAGCAATTGTTTCAACACAATTCTTTTCTTATGTGCGATTAACATGGGAAAATTTTCAAGTGGCTGGTAAAGTACGTAAACGAAATTTCTTAACTATCACCTGTGAAAAATAAGAAACACTGAAGTATGTACTTTTCTTGTATATAAAAGAATACATGATACGTTATGGAGGAAAGAAGAAAAACGTGATTTATTACAGAAGTGACATTTCACTCTAATTCAAATTTGGTGCCACTTGTTAAAGTACGAAATTGGCAATTTGTTAACAAATCAGAAGCGACTACGACATAACAGGTTAACCTTGATTTTCCCTTCCCTCAGGCTTTCACGACCACGCCTCTTATTTTTGTGCTTCTGATTGGTTCACAAACTGTCTTTGTCATATTTTCTGACAGATGGCGACAAATTTGAATTAGATTGAGGTGCCACCTCGGAAATAAACCACTTTTCTCTTCCTTCCTCCATAACCAATCATGTATTCTTTTATATACAAGAAAACTAACATACTCCAATGTTTCTTATTTTTCACAGCTGATAGTTAAGAAATTTCGTTTACGTAGGTTATCAGCTGCTTGAAAATTTTCCCATGTTAATCTCCTATAAGAAAAAAATTGTGTTGAAACAGTTGCCATGGTTACCAAATTCTGACGTCACACTCTCCTCGCGCATTTGTTCCAACCACATTTGTTACCTCCTCTATCTTTTGTCTCTGTGATCATGGTACATACTTGCGCTTCCGCGCTTCATAATATCAGTTCTGTGGTTGTAACTTTCTGTTTCTGTGTTCATGCTTGTGTCTTGTGTCACCTTGTGTTTGGCGATTGCTGTCATGTGTCATTGCTGAATGCTGATTGTAGATTGTGGTGAAAAAACTCAAAAAGATGGGAGACAGCAGCGGAGACGAGAACGAGGCCGACTTTGTCCTTTACAGGGACAGGCCTGAATGGAAGGACGTGACGCCCGTTAAGCAAGATGACGGCGAAGAACCAGTCGTTGCAATTGATTATACTGAAGCTTGTGAGTACATAACCTAGAAAAGCGCCAGATTACAAATTTGAGGGCGTAGTATCTCATCTAGTATATCCGATATCCCAGAACGTTTAGTTGCGGGACATTTTTTATAACGAAAATTCCCGTGAAGAAATATGTGGAAGTCTTCAGTCTCCCTGGAAGTCACCAGAACATAACCTAATAAAGTTGCATAGTTCAGACCAGTGAAGTTATTGCCACTGTTACCTTCCTTGCCTAATTAATCGCCCATTAAAGATTATCCATAATGTTGTCATCCATCTCATATCCCGCAATATGGGCCATAGGCTCTTATCACCATATTACAATTCCACTTGAACCATGATACTATTATTTATTAATCTGATTACTTCGAATTAATAGAAAATCACAGTTGGTTTTAATTGTTCCGCCATTGTTTTATAGTTGAAGACTGTTATGACTACTTCCGAGCGATTCTGAAGAACAAAGAGATCTCCGAACGAGCCCTGGAACTGACCAAGACAGCTACCCACCTGAATCCGGCTAATTACACCGTATGGCAATACAGGTAAATCATATATGATTTTATCATTCGATTTATAATTAAAAATTTGTATATCCCCGATAATTTTACTTTAGAAGGGAGATCCTAAAGGGACTGAACAAGGATCTCCAGGAGGAGCTCGACTTTATCCAGAAAGTGATTCTCAAGCAACTGAAGAACTATCAGGTGTGGCACCATCGAAAAGTCCTCGTCGAGTGGCTGAACGATGCCTCGAAGGAGAAGTTCTTGACCGAGGCTGTCCTGGCGAAGGACGCAAAGAACTACCATGCTTGGCAACATCGCCAGTGGGTCATAAAGACTTTCAAGTAAGAATAGTGTTTTTGAGTGTTGCTGAATAGAAAGTTTAATTGAATGAGGATTTTGAATCTAATTCATCATCTATCGATAATCCACTGCTATATCCACTAGGCCAACAGGCAGTTGCCTAAACAAATTAGTTTTAATAAAAGAAAAATACTGGTTTTCAAGTGTAACAGTGTAAAATAAAGCCTTATGGTTTCTACAAGTATATTAGATTATGAATTGAATAGTTACTTTCATGTGTTTTTTTGTTCTTCGACCTTCCCGTTGCCTTTCATGTGTTCCTGGTAGTGAAACTAGTCACTTTGTTGCACACTACGTTACTATAAACACTTCAAAATGCACTCATAAAGTACTTGTGTCCCGGATTCCGGATTCCGTTTCAGATTGCATGTTACATTTTAATCAAAGCCTATTCCCCTTTTGGACCGACAGACATTGAAGACTCTGCACCTGAATCTAAATTCAGATGTGTATTAAAACTGCACCAATTATACAGATAATAATTTGTACTAATGACTCATACAACATATTTTAGTGAATGTTGTCATTTTACTTCAATGTACATATGTATCTATTAAAGTAATTTGATAGAAATTTTGTAGTACTTCTATTGGGATGTGTTTTGTAACTAACATGATGGGTTTCTTCTGCATTCATTCATAATCTCATATATTTGTAAAAATCTTATTCATTAGATAATAACAATGTTTTCTATAATTTCTGTTTTTTTAGACTCTTCGATGGGGAACTGGATTATGTAGACTCCCTCCTATCGGAAGACGTCCGGAACAATTCCGCCTGGAACCAAAGATACTTCGTGATAAATAACACTACGGGATTCACAGAAGAGGTCTTAAAAAGAGAGATAGACTATACATTGTTTCACATAAAGGCTGCTACAGAGAACGAGAGTGCTTGGAATTATTTAAGAGGGTAAGTAATTTGCTTTATTGCATTTATTTTTAGTCAGCCTGTATGAGAATGAGCAAGTTACAATGTTATGTACAATGTACAATATACATCATGTTACAATGAGCAAGTAGTTGAAAACCCATGCATCCTCTAGCCTCTAGCGAAACAGCCCATGTGTGGTGTCAACTACATAACCAAACAGAGAAATAACACGTTTTAAATAACTTGGCAAGATAGGTTCTAATGGTTTGAAATTAATTTTGAACTGGATATATTTTTTACAAAGTTTTACCATAGTCGGCCCTTTTTGCATACTTTCAAGTATTCTTCTCTTGTATATCATCTACATTAAAAGTGTTTTATGCTTAACTATAACTATTCTAACTCTTAACATTGCATTTAAATGTGCCAACAAAAATAGACTTCTCATATTTGAAATATATGAATTAGATACTAGAACATGTTTCAAAAAATAATGCTGAATAAAAACAGAAAAATAAAAATGAACGGTCAATTCGCCTAATTGGTTTTGGTCTATATATGTGTCATCATTAAGGTATGTGTCTGACTGTAAAGCCGGTGCCAGACGATGCTACGAACATGTTCCAACGTTGGACGCTTGATGGTTCGTTGCATCATATGGCCGATGATCGAGCTACGAGCTACCAATGTCGAGCGTCCAACATTCGTGTTGGAACATGTTCGAGCTGTTGTCGGTATTTTGCCGCGAATCAAAGGATTTCGTCCAACGTTGGAAGGAAAACATTCGGTGTTGGATGCACAGCCACATGATTTGGTCGAATGTTTCATGTCATTTGTATAGGTAGTAAATGTCAGTAGATACAATAAATATGTATAAGTCCCTTTTTTATATCATCTAAATGATATATTTGAAGTAAATAATTATGATTTTTATGTGTCTTTTTTTCAAAAGATTATTATGTGGCTAGTATGATTTTGATACTGAAACTTATCGTTAATTACCGTCTATGAAAGAAATGAAATCAAATCAACATTGGCAAGTATACATTTTAACACTATGAGCAATACTAGCCCGGTCCGTCGGTTTCAAATTATTAAGGGAAAAAATTAAATAATATCTTTAATTAGCTAACTTTAAATGTTTCCAGTTAATGCCAAGTGAATTAATGGTTCATCATATTTTTAATTTAAGCAGATCACTGTATAGCTCGGTGAGAATTTAATGGTGTAGATAATCCGAAAATTTATTTATACCATTTTGGCCCTATAATTGATTTTATACGCACTCAAATGGGGGCATACATTGGCCTTTATGGAAATGTAAAAAAAAAGTCATATTCCTTTATGTATAAGTCCCTTGACTTATCTGGGATCAATTTTCCTTGCGCAGCTTCAGATACTTGTTTAATTTCCTCTGAATAAACGTTTTCGGTTTCTTCAATATCTATTTTGTCGTCTTTTTGATCACTGTCATTTTGATAAACAATTGTCAACACAGTAGTAACCCTAGCAACAGCAAAATAGCGGACTAGGACAAAACACTGAAATTCCTATCACGAATCGCGACGGAATAATCTCCAGGAAATTGCGAATATTTATTTGATTTTTTATGAAGCAAAATAAAATAAAACGTTTCATGTAATTGCAATGTCGAGAAATTAAAAGCCCTCCGCAGTCTCTCTTGCCATAAACTCCTGATTATGCTTTAATACATAAATAACTATTCTATGCATAAATCTGTCGATCGATAGACTATTACTAAATTATATATCTCCTCAGTTAATAAACAGTATGAGGAACTCGAGAAAGTATGTCTTCTATAGAGGCATGAGAGACAGAAGATCCGTCACTCTGGCGATAATAGAGATGAGCTTATGCCTCAGAGGCATGAGCTAAATCTTATGCTCTTTAGTACTTGTCATGTCATTCATTTCCATATATATGTGATAGATGAAGTATTTGTGCTTCCGGTGTATAGATGCCTACACACTCGATTTACTTTAAACCTATTAAACCTTTACAACTGCGCAGTCTACTTCAGAAATTATTAATAATGGTACAGTATAAATTTAAAACATTATTTTATCATATAACAAAAGAAATAAGAGCAATAACTGATACAGTCTATGGAAACAGTTCCTTGTAAACTTTGAAAACACCGCTTAAAAATTTAAAACCGACGGACCGGGCTAGTATTGCTCATAGTGTTAAAATGTATACTTGCCAATGTTGATTTGATTTCATTTCTTTCATAGACGGTAATTAACGATAAGTTTCAGTATCAAAATCATACTAGCCACATAATAATCTTTTGAAAAAAAGACACATAAAAATCAGATTTCATTTCCTTCATAGAAATTTTATGTTATTTACATTATTTTCAATAACACAGCCCCATAAAAAAAATTATGTCCGGACCTATTGATCAGATATGTGTATCCTTATGCATTTTTCACCGCTGAATCCAAATCCGTGGTCAGAAAAAGGCCTGCACCCCTGGAATTGGCCCCAGAGGCCGAAAATGGCCGCCATAAGGTCTGAAACGTGAATTCCGGGATAACGGATACTCAGGCGAGGTCGATTCATTCCCAAGCCAAAGCCGAATTCGTGATCAAAAAAGTTTAGAACCGACTGGGATTCACTCTCTGAGGTCGGAAAACGGGCCTCTGGAGGTAGGAAAATGGGCCCTCGGAGGCCGGAAAATTGAGATTCGCAGGTCGGTATCGCAGCACTCAGATTTTCATGTACTTTCAAACTTTAGCAAAGCAGACGACGCTGAAATTGTTTTCTGGGCCCAGGGGGTGAATTCTAGTTGGCTTAGAACTGTTTCACCACCGTCTGCTTTGTTGAAGTTTGAAAATACATGAAAATCCGAGTGCTGCCATCCCGACCTGCGAATCTCGATTTTCCTGCCCCCGAGGGCCCATTTTCTGGACCCAGGGCGTGAATTCCAATTGGCCTCGAATTGTTTCACCGTCGTCTACGTTGCTAAAGTTTGAAAGTACAAGAAAATTCGAGTGCAGCGATCCTGCGATCGAGACCTGCGAATCTCGATTTTCCGGCCCCCGATTGACCTTTGGGACCAATTCCAGGAGCAAAGACCTTTTTCTGACCTCAGATTCGGATTCAGCGGTGAAAAATACATAAAGATTCACATGTCTGATTTACAGATCCGTACTTTATTTTTTTGTGGGGCTACGTAATCGGAAAACGAGTCAACGTGTTCTTCTCTAATATAAGAAGCAAGTGTTTTCTCATTCTGTTATTTTGATCGTCATAACGTATTTTTACTGAATCGCCAAGAAAAAAAAATAGAACTTGCGAATGCTATAGCAAATATCGCGCAATCAATCATATTAGGTTGCTGTTGCACTTTGGGAAAAACAAGAGGAAGCTCTCGAAAATAAGGAAATAATTCTCTTATCACTAATTCTTCTTCCCTATTTAAATGTATACCGTGTATCGAGTTATAAACAAAAACATGCTTAGTATCAAAATAAATACGTATCCACTGAGCAGAAGAGTGAATTACTTGTAAATTATGTCCATCAGAAGGAACTGGAGTAACGCGAGTTCGTGGTTGTCGATTTTGAAGGAGATTTAAAACCGACAATGTATCTCTGGGTTTAAAATTTGAAAATTTTGATAGCATTTCGTGAAAAAATCTTACAATGTCATCAGACAGCCACTCGTTATTAAGTATTTAAAATCAATCAAGCGTCCATAAATAAGATCTACTTGTAATAGAGCCCGGTAACATTTTGTGTTGCAATACTTGGGACACGTTATGAGGGGAGATAAATACCAATTACTTCAACTTATTATCCAGGGAAAAATAATGGGCAAAAGATCCATAGGAAGAAGAAGGAATTCATGGTTGAAGAACTTGAGAGAATGGTACAATTGCAACAACTGCCAACTGTTTAGATCTGCAGTATCAAAGATACGCATAGCTTTGATGATAGCCAAACTTCGGAACGAAGATGGCACCTAAAGAAGAAGAACATTTTGTGTATTAAGACGGTTCCTAAAAGCAAATCGTTTTTCTTTCCCAGCATACACTGTATGATTGTCGGAATCTGTCAATTCTTCTGTACTAACTTTTTCCTTAATAATGTGGTCTTTAATGCCGACCGAAGGTTCTTCTTTGACCTTCCGGAATGCCAGTACCTTCTCATTGCTGGTAAACTTCTTAGGGTGATCTGGAAAATCCGAACAGCTTGGTAGAACGTGGCATTCAAAACCAAATCCTGGCACTGTAGCACTGTTGGAATCTGATTATTCCTCTTTTAAATTCTCTTCTTTAACCAAATAAATAAGGCGACTTGTTTCTCACTCTAAATTGGAGTTGCTAACAACTTCGTAACCATGACGCTCTTACCTCTACCCTTGTCAGTTACGTCACATGCTTTTATTTTGGACGTCGCGGGTTTTAAACTCCAAGAAAACGAATTTTTTCTGCTCAATTCCACCTTTCCCCCGTTATATTTATAGTTTTATTTCATTTCCTATATTTCCCCGATAGTTTTCAAAGATAAGTGATAACAAATTTTTGATTCTATTGACACATGACATGATTGACATGAGGCTGTAGAGTTTAGGACCTGCCACATAGGCTATATGTCACGGAACGTCGATTTAGGGAACAATATTAGGCACAGGAACCGATATACCTCCATACCTCGTGGACCTTCTGCTATCCTGGTACCCGAAATCCGATTTTCAGAAAAGAAACATCAGTGTAATTCAAACGGCACTAGAACGGCGTCTTAATAACCAGAATACTGAAAATATCGACGCGAAATCAGATGACGAAAAGTTTATGAAAAAAAAAAAAATAATGAAAAATGAATCCTTCTACGGAGTATAAAGATTCAACGTGAAGCTTATCACATAAGCTTTCTAAATATACCACATTTCTTTGAAAACAAAGTGTAATAATGGTAAAATCGCGAAATGAAAAAAATCACCAACACCCAAAACACGATTTCAAAGTATAAGTATAGTAGCAGCGGTGTGACGTCATACTAGCCACGACCACGCTACCGCGTGGCCTGATTGATTGTTATTTACCGGGTTCTGCTTTTATTTAGGCTTAACATCCACCATCTTCTAATACGACGCCTTTTATTTTTAATTTTTTCCACTAATAATAACTTGGAACAAGACAATACCACCAACACTGCCGCAGTAATTGCTACATCGGTATCCTCCATGCATATTAACAACCCGTATTAACCCTTATCATTACGTTTTAATTCTATTTCAATAAAATACACGAAAATTGTTTTTTTGACAAACGTTTGTGTCAACTGTCGAATTAAAACATTTGCCACACCGTGTAGCCGAAGCATTTGCTCCAAAGGAACTAGCGAATCATTGACTCAAAGATTCGCTCCAACATTGGACGAATCATTCATAAGCGGGTGCCAGACGATGCTATGAATGATTCGTCGAATGTTTGAGCGAATCTTTGAGTCAATGATTCGCTAGTTCCTTTGGAGCAAATGCTTCGGCTACACGGTGTGGCAAATGTCTTGATTCCACAGTTGACACAAACGTTTGTCAAAAAAAAAAGAATTTTCGTGTATTTTATTAAAATAAAATTAAAACGTAATGATAAGGTTTAACACGGGTTGTTAATATACATGGAGGATACCGATGTAGCAATTACTGCGGCAGCGTTGGTGGTATTGTCTTGTTCCAAGTTATTATTAGTTGGAAAAAATAAAAATAAAAGGCGTCGTACCAGAAGATGGTGGTATAATAATTATTTACTTCGAATATATCAATTAGATAATATAAAAAAGGGACTTATACATATTTCATCTGAAGCCGACGATTTGTGGTCATTTTCAATTTAATTTCAGTTACAATGGTTCAGATATGCTAATGGATTTAGAAAGGGAACCTTCTGCAAAATTTGAAAACTTCTGTAGAATGTCAGCCGAAGATTTTGAATATCTTTTGAACAAAATTGGGCCTAAAATACAAAAACAGGACACTAATATGAGAAAAGCTATTCCAGTACAGACATTTACTACCTATACAAATGACATGAAACATTCGACCAAATCATGTGGCTGTGCATCCAACAACGAATGTTTTCCTTCCAACCTTGGACGAAATCCTTTGATTCGGGCCAAAAATACCGACAACAGCTCGAACATGTTCCAACACGAATGTTGGACGCTCGACATTGGTAGCTCGTAGCTCGATCATCGGCCATACGATGCGACGAACCATCAAGCGTCCAACGTTGGAATATGTTCGTAGCATCGTCTGGCACCGGCTATAGCATCGTCTGGCACCGGCTTAAGAAGGGTCACTTGTATAAAGGGCAAACGACTCGTAAAATGCTGTCGCCTAGTGATGGTTTTATTTTGGTTTAGCACAGTATAATTTTTCCAAGCAGTTTGGACCAGACCTGGCATCAGGTCTGGTCAAAAAAGGTCTGGTTTTAGCCTGTATGAGGCTAAAAAGACACAATTTATCATAGTCACCTTAAAAATAACTGTCTTGGGTAGCCTTCGAGCGCCGGAGACGATTCTTGCAACTCAGCAGTGCTGGAACAAGAGTAACAGCTGGTTGGTACAGCCATTTGAGTGTTTTTCGGTGTTCCAAAATGAAGTCCATGAGAGTTTAAACAAATGGCTTAATCAAGAAATAAAGAAGGAAACATGTGGTTACAAACACTTGATTCAAAGTACATGCGTTAATTAAACATGGTTTCTGTTAACTGATTGATTTGTTTGTCACACTATCTCTGTTAAGTGAAACTAGAGAATTGATTCCATGGATTTAATAAAGGCTTAAGTAGAAAAATGACTTTGTGACCGTAAATAGACTCAATTTAAGTTGTTTAGTACCTACAATTTGCTCATACAGTGTCACTCAGCTAATTCAAAGCACGAACATTTGAACATATCGTGTATACAGACCGTTTCTACAGAGTCGCAGGATGCTATAAACATAAGAGCGAAAGAGAGGCCATATATTTCTCGTTGGCTAAACAGAGTACGAACTTTTGCGATGTTGCTAGCTGGCGAAACATCACAGTCATCCGCTCCTCACACTGTACCGCACACATCCGAAAGTGTAAAGCGATACGCGACCACGATACGAGTTGACTTGGACTGCCTGCTCGGCCGGCAACGTTGCAAAACATCCTTCTCTGTCGTACTAACGAACTACCATAAGATTCTCTTTTGCTCTTGTTGATTTCGGGACACGCGTTTCAATAGAAAAGCTCCGTAGATAGAGTGCCAAAAATATAGGAAATGCGTAATGCGCATAAACATATTGTCCAGACCAGTCTATTATTAGGTCTGAGGTGAGGTCGCTATCTTTGTCCAGATGATAACTACTATGCTCCTGTGAACCTGGTTTTATTTATCGCATTTTCCGTACTGTTTTGTTTATTCCTTTGTCTTCCGTTTTCGTGAATAGACTTTTTTATTTCATAACAAAAAGACATTTAGTTAAGCGTGGAAACTATGAATGTAGTCATCATAGCAAGTCCTCGCCCAGTTTTTTAATTTATCTTGATATTTTGAATATGCGCACTAACCATATTTTGTCAATGTACAATATAAATGTATTACAAGTTCCCAACAAAAATACAACCTGAAAAAGCCGTTAAAAAGGGAAAACACTTGTTGAGGACCACAGCAAATAGAAATCCTTGTTTCATAATATACACCACTTATTTCAGTATCTATATGGTTCACAAAGTAATGCATTCAAGTGAATACATCGACACTTAAAACCAGCAAACTATGAGTAGTGAAAAAATCCATTGATCATTTGTAGTGACTATCCTACTCTGTAATTTTAGGAGACTTTAACCATGTGGATATGATCTAAATTTTCTAGTTTAGGTTCTGACAGTTTTATATTCGTTTAATTCCCATATCCCTGAAAACTTTTCTGATTCACATTAAACGATAGATCAACCGAAAGCCTGGGTTTCTGAACGTGACAATGGACTATGCTCTCTTCTATATTACATATGCGCGGGAGAAAGACACTATACATTTTCTCTCTCTCTCTCGCGCACGAGCATATTATGTCTCTATTAGATGAGCGTCATTTGGGTATTTGTTTAAAACTTAAAGTGCTATTAAACGATTTTACAAATACATAATATTTATAATCCACGTATTCACGAAAAGTTTCATCAGATACATTCTCAAACCTTACGAAATTGCTCTTTACTCTGTGAAAACCGCATATAATAAATTTGAAGAAAGTTTACTATGCCTTACGAGTTGCTAACGCATTCTAATAATTTCGCAAAGATTTGCTCTTTGATCGTGTGTAGGTACACATTGTGTTTGTATGACGTCTATGTTTTTTTATGAACACATTTCTACAACCTAAAAAAATTGTTTTCTCGGATGCACCTTTTAAATGCCGTATTTCAATAAAAAAACATCAGAAAATTTTCTATTTTGCAACTTCAATATTTGCGATGTGAAAGATATTGTTAGCATATAGCATTAATACACGATCCAAAGCCATTTTTAAGCAAATGCTTTTCTCCTTTAAAATTTTACACCATTTCGCCCTTTCTCGTTTCTAGCCTGCTGTTGCACGACAAGGGTGGCCTGAGTAAGAACAAAAAGGTGGTGGACTTCTGTGAGGAGCTGTATAAGTCCGGCAACCGTTCGCCGTTTCTGCTTGCCGTCATAGTCGACATCTGCTGCGAGCAGGCGAATGAGGGCGGAGGCGACTCGAAGCATACACTCGACAGGGCTAGGACGATTTGTAGTGAGCTGATGACCAAGTACGACACAGTCAGGGCGAACTACTGGCAGCACATGCTCGATACAATCGAGAAGGGCACCACGAACGAGACCGAGTAAATGTAGGATTGATAAGTGAATGTGCTGGAAGAGGTTTGATTAAAAAATACAAGCCCATATAGTTCGTAAGGTCAGTTCTTAAGAAACTGGTAGTGGAACTGGGTAACAGGGAGACGATGCCATGGAGTGCTGTACATAGATATAGTTTTATATGTATACAGCACTTAACAGTGTCATTTCGATGTTGGTCAGGCTGAACATACCGCCACCAAAATCCTTTAACTGTATACCAAAAATAACTACACCGGCGGAAAGAGCCTACAAAGACAAACTGACCTGGGTGCGGAAATTACTTCCTAACAACCGAGATATTTCATTGTAAAGGTTACTTTCAAACGTAAACAAACCGGAGCCATCTTAAAAGGCAATAGACACAGAACGCGAGAAGCGTTCATGGGAACAGTATTTAACGTTACGCTGTAGAATGGCCGTGTTTTTAAAATGTTCGAACAGCGGTTCGAGTACTCGAACAGGAAAATTGCGTTTTAAAATGCGGTTCGAGCAAACAGTCTAGCGTTTTAAAATTAACAAACTTGCTCGAACACCTGCTCGAACACAATTTTCATGCACCGGGTCGTGAGACGGTGCATCGGTGTATGAAACGACAGAACAAGGAATAGACAGAAAATGGGACAACGAATTGAATGTTTTATAATTTAAGTTAAAAATTATAGGTCAAAAGAAACTGAAATTATGGAAGTGACCAAAACATGGAAATGTTTTCCTAAATAGTAAGTGTAAAACTGGAGTCCTTGAGTAAAAAATTCATATTAATCAAATCCAAATACATTATAACTAGAAGTGTAATTAAATAAGGATTCAACATTTTGTTTTGGATGTTTTTGAGATGTATACAAATCGTTAGAAGTCAAAACATTACAACTTGTACCTTAGACTTGCACGGATACCGTTTTTAAATGTCACTGATCGAGCAAGTGCTCAAGTGTTCAGTTGACTGTTCGAACACATCGTGTTCGAGCAGCTGGTACACTTTAAAAACACGGCCAATATTCACGCGAATTCCATTTGTCTTCACCTCATTTGTTTATCTTCGCCCTAACAAGCGATGGCGAATTCACCAAAAGTTACACTTAATGTATTGAAATGATTTCAAAATATTTTTCTCGAAAATTGCCCATTTTCCTCTCCGGAAACTATCTCCTATGTATTTTTAAGCGGTTTCCCAGTGTTTCCTGAAAATTTCGAAAAAAAAAATTCGTATGTTCAGCCTGCCCTCCATGTTACCCGACGCGACACTGCTTCTTCAAACAGTTCCATAAGAACTGACCTGCACTTGGATCAGTATGCGTAGATTTGATTATTAGAATCGAGATTGAGCGATTTTAGGTCGGAATAGGACAGTGAATCAAAGATATATGTACATATGTGTATATCGAGAAGTAGGCATGGAACGACCATGCAGATTGAACGAGATATCGGAAGCTGAGATGGGTTGCTAACAGTTAAGGCGGAAACAGACTATCGTCACGCCACGTGAGCTCACGTGCTGTCACGTTAACTCACGTCACGGATAAAAAGTGCGGAGTAATATTTCACATGGTATTTAAATGTATTAGAACCAGACTGAGGTTACGTCAAAGTGACGTGAGTTAACGTGACAGCACGTGAACTCACGTGACGTGACGATAGTCTGTTTCCGCCTTTAAACTGTTGGATTGCTAGATAAGCTTCCTAGGCGAATGATAACTAAAACAAAATGTGTTCATGAATTGTGTGACTTTAAAATATGTCACTGTTGAAGGTTGTTTCAAATTATTAAGTATCGATTTTAACGCTTCCTTTTCATTGTTGAGTAAAATCTAACTTGTCAAGTTATATGGTTATGTAGTAGATATCAAAAAACTACTAGGCAATATTACTTGATTAGCAAGCTTAGACGTATGTGCAAGAGTAATATGGAAGTATGTGCATAGTTATGTCAATTTCTTCAGTATAAATGTGCATGTACAGTCAACTTTGTGATTAGCGACCTTACATTTAGCGGATTTAATGGTTTTTATGCTAAGTTCCGATTGAATTTGATCCAGTACAAGAGAAATGTTGGTACTGGTTTTAACTGCATTGTTATCTGGATATAATGATTGCAGTTTCCAAGAAAGTTCTTTCCTTGACTATTGAAATAAGAAACATGCTAAAATTCTTGCATTGTTGTCACGCTTGAGGTTTGTCGAAATAGGGATTATTCCAAAAATTAATCAGAGCTTGCACATTTTTATCTCATAAATATTATTTTTTATGTTACATATAAACAGTTTTTGGTGCATTCCAATTCCATGAAAGCTTATCTGATTAAAATGCAGATAAAATATACCTGTACATCTTAGTTTACCTTGTCTCATCTACATTAATTATTTTATGAGAGAGAATACAAATGTTCGACATCTGCTATAAATGTTTTCACTTATAATTTTGCGAGGGACCAAAACAACAAAATGTAGCGTTTAGCGTTTCGGGAGCTTTTTCGCAATATCCTCAGAAGTGATCGTAACCAATTCTGCTCTGGAAATGAGATACTTGTACAGGATACTTTAAGTATATTCAGCCAACGAAGGAAATACCACTCTTTAGCATTACCTACTATCCCAGCAATATAGTTCAGCTTTCATGACTTCGTGAACCTCAATGATGAAATCACCAATATTCACATCGATATTCTCCTCATCAGATTTGTAGGGTCGGGATAATTATAGCGAGGAGCTATTGTCTTAACTTAAATCTGCAGAAAAGTGATCATTTTCATTATCATTTTCAACATGCGATACAGTTCCAACAATGTATAAATATTATTTCCAGTAACAGGATTTTTAATACACGATTTCAAAATATCGATGTTCTAAAAATTTCGCCCAAATTAAACACCATTAAAATTAACTGGAACACTCAAAAGTTATTGACGTAACGTCACTCCAAACGCTGAAAAAAATAAAAGACAACGAACTCTGCCTTATTAAATCTTATGACACCATTAAAAAAACTGAGTTTTCCACACTCCATTAATCAATTTCACCACGAGAACCAATACTTATTGGCTAAAGGAAAAATATCTGAATCTATTTCAGTGCCAATATCGATATAACCGCAAAATTTTGTGCAAATCCACTTATCCACGAATTTTCATTGTTATTTAAGTTCACCGTTCACTATTCACATTTATTATTTCGAAAGATTCTGTAATGATTACTTCCATTTATACTACTTAACAATTTGTATAAACATGTTTAATACTTGATTCTACCAGTCACCATTTTAAACGTATTTAAGTTACTACTTTACATTAAATACAAACTAATCGTTTAGTGACATCATGATTTATCAGCAATGGTTGAGGTTTTTTTTATTCACAGCAAGTTAATGAAGTCACAAAATATTTCTCAGTTTTTCAACATGACAAAAAATGATAAGCTCCGGTTTTTCCCTACCTAGTGACTGCTGGATTAGGGGGTAAAATTAAGATTTTTTTTATATATAAGTACACTCACAATTGGCCTTGAGAAATAGTCCTATTTTACAAATGGAATTGTAAAGCTTTGTTATTGTTATTAAATTGTTAATAGTGATTTTCGAAGTAAGAGAGAATAACGCGAAATATATGAGATATGTAT
This sequence comes from Cryptocephalus moraei, assembly GCA_946251905.1. Lineage (NCBI taxonomy): Eukaryota > Metazoa > Arthropoda > Insecta > Coleoptera > Chrysomelidae > Cryptocephalus > Cryptocephalus moraei. The sequence continues at coordinate 22,724,182 of OX276463.1, read as the reverse complement.
TTTATTCATTTCGCAAACATCACAAAATGTATACACAAGCCATATGTGAAATATACAATTCACATATATGCCTAAAGCTTGTCAATAAGAAACCCAGAACATTATCTTGCTTCTTCTAGATTCTCTATAAAAAAATGTGACGCCTCTATCACACATTACCAAATTAATGATTTACAATTTTAATACTGGATGTTAAGGATAATTATGGCGACTTTACAGAATTTTTACTGTAATTCCGCTTTAATTGAATCCTCGTTTCGATTTTGTTAGTGAAGTTATTTCAGTTGTTTATGTTAATAATAACTCAGTGCTCTAATAATAGGAAAGGAAGATGTAAAAGTGCTGCGTTATTATTGTATTGTATTCCGAATAAAAAACTATGAGTTTTTTATCAAAAATAGAAAAATATGCTTGCTCTCGATTTTAATAATCACAACTCTCTGAAGGCTGTATTATTTCAATGCATTTTTATTTCAATTTTTTGAAGTTGTAATCATGATATGAACCTTTTTGCTGTGATTTTATATTATTATCTATTGTCTAAGTTTCTACACTTTGTTATTTCATGGAATTGAAAGCATGTTCTTAGGGTCTTTTATGATCTTAATTGGAATACGAATTGATTTTCATTCGTTTATATTGCACATTGTTAGGTGTAGCTTTATTGGTAGTGAAATCCCTAATGGGCGCCTCAATTAGGGATGTCTAAATAATTTGCAGTTATACATATACTTCTGGTATTTTAGGTGTACTAATTTACATGTATGTTACTTAAATTATAAAACTATCAATTACATTCCACTGTGTTATATTTAATAGACGGATACCTTTAGTTCATTCTATTATTTTTTATTGTTTAATATCTTATATACTAACCCTCCATTTCTAATTAGTAAGGAAGACAAGTCATTTTAATGATTCCATGATTGTATTGTAACGTTTTTACTATTGACTAAAACTAAACACTACACGATTTGTCCTAATTAATTTATTTGTAACTCTTACACTTATAAATTATTTCACACAGAGATATTTATTTAACGCGCGCGCTCGAATGTTTACACACCGGTTCTTCAACTGGCCCGCCTTGGGTCCGACATTCCTTATACACCAGGTAGAAGCCTTCTAGACGTTTGCCGGAATATTCCCGAAGTTTCTGGAGATCATTCTAGAATTCGCGGAACTTGTTATCGCATCGAACTCTCTCGACTCTTCGAGCCGTCGGCTTCGACCCGTCCTTCCCGGAATCGCGATTCGGCGAACTTGTGTAGCTCCCGGCGTGTTTATGCCGCGGCGAGCCGTTTCGTTACAGTATAATAGTCTAGTCAAGATGTGTGTTTGCTGCGAAAAATAGTTAGAAGGCACGGAAAAATATGAGCGATAGCTCATTCGACGCGGAATGCAAAACTGAGAAATGGGTTTTGAGGTTTTTTTCTGCTAAGAAAAATTGCAATTGTTATTAATAAAAAACGAAAAATAAAAACTCTCTTTCGATTTTTTGATAACAACTAAAAAACCACAAGAGATAGAGTAATTCGCAAAAAAGATCCTTAAAGAGGAGGAAATTTCCGATAAAAAAGTCCTAACGGGACTTTATTCCTTCAGGTGTATAGAATACACTAAAGTTTGTTTAAATTTTTAAACTAAAACTTACTACCTTAAAAATATAATTTTTTATGACGTAGTCACTTAAGAGGCGGCGAGCGCATGCCGTAACGGTCGCGTGGAGCCTTACTTTCAGCAATAAATTAAAAATATAAATATAAGAGATAGAAATCCGGGAGTAGGGACGTTTTTATCGGAAATTTCCTCCTCTTTATGGATCTTTTTTGCGAATTCCTTTATCTCTTATGGTTTTTGAGTTGTCATCAAAAAATCGAAAGAGCGTTTTTATTTTTCGTTTTTTATAAATAACAATTGCAATTTTTCTTAGCAGAAAAAACCTAAAACCTCAATACCCATTTCTCAGTTTTGCATTTCGCGTCGAATGAGCTATCGCGCATATTTTTCCGTGCCTTCTAACTATTTTTCGCAGCAAACACACATCTTGACTAGACTATAAGTGTGAACATTATGGATTATTGCTACGCATTTTTACATTTGATAGATTTTGGATATGCCTGTTAAATTATAAATCGCAACAATACCTAAGAAATTTCGATTAGTCTACGCTCGAATCCGCCATAACTTCGAATAACTGAATTTTAGTTATAACTTTTAGTCCAGTAAATGAAGGAAAAAACCTGGGATAAATTCTGTAAAGGGATGAAGCCGGGGACAACTGTTGGTTTCAACTGGGTATTTCGAAATACAGAAATTTGCCGATTCTCCGAGTACCGCGACATGGTGGAAAATGGCCGTCAAGTTCCAAAAATCCATTTTCCGCCAATATCTCCGAGAATAAGGCTTTTAGAGAATTTTTGTTTAGATAAAAAAGGAAGATCGGGTCATTAGCTACAAGAATGGCCCTTATGACTTTTCCGAAAACTCAACAGTTTTCGAGATAACGGCCCCGAAACGAACTCTTTACTTGTTGCTCCTGCTCTGAATCCAGGAAAGCAAATTCGAGAAATGGAGACATGAGCGGGCGGACAAATTGTCCAACAACTCGAGTAAAAATGGATATTTTTTGATGATTCATTCTAGGTCTCCTAGGCCCCATTTTTCTTTTTCTTGAATATTGGAAACCCAGGATAATTTTTTTTCTTCGATATTTCTCGACTTTTAGAAAGTTCATGCATCTTCTAATGAATAATAGTAATTTGGTCGAATCTTTCTTGATAATGGGTCCCCAAAACCCATCGAACGAGCCCAGAAAGGTTGTTTCATTTTCTTTTTTTTCCGTTTCCCAAATACGGCAAAACATCGAATCGCTAAAAAATCTCAAAGTTCCAGTACAGCACTGGCATTTATGATTCATTTACATTTTATCCCAAAAATTAAATTTCAACACCCGTAAAAAATTCGAATTTAGAACGAAAGTCATTGGAACCCCCAACATTAGAAAAATTTCTACAATTTCTCGAAAAGAAATTTGAAATATTGCCAGGTCCGTCCCAGGACGCAAAACGACGCGCAAGTCATCTCAAGCCTGCTCTCAAATGTTTATTTTGCAACCTCTCAAATCACACTATTTACAAATGTAAGAAATTTAGTACGCTATCTCTATCTCGCTATAAGTTAGTGAGTCAATGAAACTATAAACCATACCAATGAACTATGCGCATTTTAGGAATCGCACAAAACACCTCATGCTCGACCAAAATGGTAGACATCACATTCTACTCCTCCAGTAATTATAAGCCTTACTGTTTCCTGCGCAATTCTTAAAAAAAAAATACTACTTAATTACCTCAAATACCTACAAATTTAGAATTGTTAAAAATCCCAGATAATTTCATTCTAGCAGATCCCACTTTTAACATCCTATCCGACATAAGTTTGACTTAATTTCATCAAAAATTTACAAACTCTGACAAATCTTGCCAACATTACAACTAACCGAATTAGGCTGGGCACGTAATAGGCGGTCCTCTACCACACCAGATATGTTGTAATCATCAGTCTTTACATCATGTCTCATTACTTATAGGCCAATAAGTGGGTACAAAAAAAGACCATTGGCATGCAAAAGGTGGAGGAGTTTTTTTATTTTTTAATATTATTTATTTTATTTATATGCACATATATATTTACACATTTTTACTATTTACTTTTTTTTACTTTTTTTTATTTACACATATTTATATTATATTTAAATGCACTACATACAAATACTTGGGAATGACAATTACGGAAAATGGAAGTCTAGATACAGAAATTGAAGAAAGAAATAATCTGGGGCGGAAAGCGATATCAATCATGAATAGCATAATATGGGACCAACACATATCAAAAGTAAACAAGCATAGAATATACAATACAATCATAAAAAGTATAGTCTCATACGGCTGTGAAGTGTGGCCACTAAAGCAAAAAACCGAGAAGAAACTCGAAGCTACAGAAATGGATTATTGGAGAAGAGCAGCAGGTCGGTCAAGACGAGAAAAAATAAGGAACGTAAGAATTCGAGAAATTATGGAGGTAGAACACACACTAGTCGACGATATAAAAACCAAACAACTACGATGGTTTGGTCATGTGCAAAGAATGGGAGAATCGACTCCCAAAACAAATCTTGAAGTGGTCACCACGGGGCCGCAGAAGAAGAGGAAGACCAAGACTTAGCTGGAGAGAAGGTATTGACAAGGAGATCAGAGAGAGAGAGAACTGGATGAAGACCTGTGGAAAGACAGAGAACAATGGAGGCTAGGAATCGGAAGACGTCGGAGAACGTTATAAAACCGATTTATATATATATATATATATATATATATATATATATATATATATAATATTATTCATGGCTATGGTTTGATCAAAAATCCAAGTTTTCGACCTTGGGCGTGGTCTGCGTTCGCCGCCATCTTGGATTATATGTACAAAAATTGATATTTTTAGCATTATCTCCGTAACGGTTTGTCTCACGGCAAAATATGAAGATACCAAATTTAAAGACAAATTAAATTTCCTAAATTCTATGTATTTAAGTTTTTTTTTGTACGTCTAAGCTATAAAGAGTTACACGAGCCCAAAATGAAACTTTCAAAGAAAATACGTTACACTCGCCATTTTGTTACCTTAGGAGATAATTAGAGCTGTTTATCTTATGATATCTTCTGGTTCTCTTATCAGCATTGGCAAGCCATTTACTTAGGCAACATTTACTTTCGCAAACCTGGCAGAGGAGAAACTCCTGAAAGGCTGTATTCAGCAAATAGCTTGAAACAGAAAGAAGTAGCTGCAAATAATCCCTTTCTTCATGCGTTTAGTGGCTGCGACACAACATCGTCTCTGTTTAACCAAGGAAAAATTAAATTTTTCTCGTTTGTCGAGAAACATGCAAAACTCAATAGCATAATTGACATCTTTAAACAACCTGATGCTACACCAAGAAGCATTGAAGAAGCCAGAGTACTAGTTATTATTGCTTTGTATAGCGACGATATGGAAAAAGCAACTTTGGAAGAACTCCGTTACAAATTTTTTGTAAATCATCGACAAAAAATAAATTTAATCTTGCCTCTCTGGCAAGAGTCTCTGCCTCCAACTAGGAACGCTGTAAGGTATCACGCTTTTAGAACATATCATCAATTTCAGCAGTGGTGTGGAATTCAAAAAAAAAATGCCGTAGACTGGGGTTGGATGGAATCTGGTGCAAATGGTCTTTCTCCCGTACTACCTATGACACAGAAAGCAGCCCCCGAAGTATTACTGAAAATAATTTCATGCAACTGTAAAAAAGGGTGCAGCGGAGCATGTAGCTGCAAAAAAGCTGGGTTGAATTGCTCTATTATGTGTGGTTTCTGTAACGACGGTCAGCTATGTGACAATACTGCCCAAATTCGCATCGACAACGAGGATGAATACGAGGAACTGTTTCAAATTGAAAGTCAGATTATACAAAGCATCGAGAGCGACTTAGAAGACGAAATTCAGGATGAAGAGGATAAAAATCAACCCGGACCATCTAAAAGAAAGAAAAACTAACAGACGAAATTACTCGTAATGAAATATTGTTGATGTACTGTGAGATGATCACACAAGTGCTTTTCTTTTGTAAGGTACTATTCTAAATTACTTTTGCCACCAAGTTAAAAAAACGCGCCATTTAGCCTTACCTCCTGGGTGGTGTGGAAATAGGCTTAAAGTTGCCTGTGGTATTTTTTTCATTGAAAATATCGGAGAAGTATAAAAAAATATTATTGTTAAAAAATGAACAACTATAACTATCTTTTAAAGCTAAAAAATGGCAGGTTTCATGTCATTTTTCAAAAGTTTGATCTTTGGGCTCGTGTAACTCTTTATAAGTTAGACGTACAAACAAACCGTAAATACATAAAATTTAGGAAATTTCGTTTTCTTTAAATTTGGTATGTTCATATTTTGTCGTCAGACAAACCGTTACGGAGATAATGTTAAAAATATCAATTTTTGTACATATAATCCAAGATGGCGGCGAACGCAGACTACGCCCAAGGTCGAAAAGTTGGATTTTTAATCTGACCCTATCCATAAACATTATAAAAAAATAAAAAAAATCCTCCACCTTTTGCATAGCAAAATGCCCCACTGACTAGGCTATTAGTCAAACGTTACATGTCGATAAGCTGTTGCAAAGGTTTTGGACGATTGAGGAGATTCCCTTTAAAACCCCCACAGAACATCTAAAATTAGGAAATTCCTGTTTCACGGCCCTAAAACGATTCGAACAGTTAGAAAAGAAATTTAAATAATTAGCTCCGTTCACCCAGTCAAGTACTATCACGAAACGTCACGTTCTCTCTTATTTAGCTCAAATGTTCGATCCTTTGGGTTTAATTGGTCGTGTAATTGCAATAGCAAAGGTATTTATGCAAAAACTTCAGTAAAATAAATTGTGATGACAGCCTTGATTTTCAATTAATACAAGAGTGTCATGAATTTACCCGTTCTTTTTACACCTGTCTATGCTTGAAGTTCCTCCTCCAATTATTCTCTTTCAGTATCGACCACATCTTCTGTCTCACCCCACGACATATCCTAATAGGTGCACCGTTAACTTTTTTCAGTGTTAAAGACCTGACAAAATCATCAGAGTATGGAAAAAATGGAAAATTCTAAAAATGGAAAAAAATGCATCAGATTACAACAGTACTTTTGGAAACGATGGTCAGTCTCATAATTACACCATTTACAACAATGTCACAAATGGGTAGAAGCAAAACAAAATTTAAAGGTACCTAAATGATTTGGTTTTGGTAAAGGATGATAACAGTGTTCCTCTATAATGGCGACGTTAGCCATGTTGGCGGAGTTTTCAAAGAAAACTTCATTGAGTTGAGATCTTCAACACTCATCCTTCATTTTACCGACAACTGATATGGTTTGTGGATAGTATGGATGTAGTTGTGGATGATTGTGTAGTACTCCAGACTAACCTGGGCAGAGGCAGGGCTGCCCACGACCTGGCAGTCGGAGAGCTTCTACGATCGCAATATTATTTCATCATAGCATTGGAACCGAACAAAATACTGAGCAGGAAAGCGGAATGGTACATGGACCTCGTCGAAGACGTTGCCATCGTCGAGGACGTCGCCAACAATGCCCTGCCACTGCCCTTGAGACCCACACAAGGAGGTCGGGTTGTGTGGGAATCATGACGGGAAAATTGTGGACCTTGGGTGTCTACATCTCCCCAAATATCTCAACGAGTGCCTACAGAGATGTATTGGAAAACATAATGACCATGATAGCGGCGGAGGCCCCCCATTTCATTATTCTGGGGCACTTTAATGCGAAATCCCCTGCGTGGGGTGCTCCCGTCCTGGATTCCCGGGGGAGGTCGTGTGTAAATGGGTAGAGGCCGGAAATCCCCTAGTGTTAAACGTTGGATCACCAACATTTACGAGGGGCAGATCGGTTAGTCACATAGATATCAGCCTAAGCTCCAGATCTGCGGCCAGGAGGGGTTTCGAGTGGAGCATCCGTTTTAGCATTCCACTAACGTACCACTCGAGTATCACAGTTATCCTCGGGGCGGAGAAACCGATGAGCGAGAAATGCGAGACTAGACTAGACTACGAAAAACTCGCTACCCTAGCGAATAGCATTCTTGCCGAGGCCGAACCGGAACAGTTTTCAACGAAAGTCGCGATGTGTATACAGGAATCGGAAATAAGAACCCCCCAGGGCCTGCCGATCCGGGACCCCTACTGGTGGACCCCGGACATCCTGGCTAGGAAACGTGAACTACTGAAAGCGAGGCGCCAACTGGCCAGAGCCAGGCGCAAGAGCAGTACAGACAACGAACTGATACAACTAATAGACGAGATGAAAATGTTGAAGACTGAAATCAGAAAGAGTAAGATGGAGTGTTGGAAAGCCGTAGTGGATGAACTAGACCAGGATATCTAGGGCTTAGGCTACCGAATTCAAACAAAAATGGCGAGTACCAAGCCACCCACGACTGCACTGTGCACAAAAGATAAGGAACGGATCGTCAAGGCTCTGTTCCCCTATAGTGGGGTTACATGGGACAGAAGCCCAACGACTGAAGATGTCGAGCTGATATCGAAGAAAGAACTGGCAGAAGCAATAAAGAGACTAAAGAATGGGACTGCACCTGGCCCTGACAACCTAACGCCTGACCCTGATAACCTATGACCTGACAAGATACTGTCAGTCCTGAACGAACTATTTCAGACTCCACATTTCCCGGAAGAATGGAAGGAGGCCATGGTCCTCCTAATACGCCGGCCAATAGTCGAATATGTCATATAGGCCGGTATGACTTAAGTATATGAGGATGTTGTGAGAAACAGACCCGAAGAGGAGCTTGATGATAACGGCGGGATCTCCCCGTCCCAACATGGGTTCCATAAGGGAAGGTCCTACTATAACCGCACTGCAATCCCTCGTCGCGGCTGCGAGGAGGTGGGAGGTTGTGGTGACAATTGATATCGAAAATGCGTTTAACACCGCTTCATGGCCGCACATCATTGGGGCCCTGAGGGACGGGGAGGTCTCGCCATACCTAGTGGCGATCATAGAAAATTATTTAAAGGACAGAACGATAACTTACGCCAAGGGGAGAAAACACAGTATAGACACGGGGGTTCCGCAGGGATCGGTCCTGGGCCCGACTGTATGGAAGGCGTTATTTGACGGAGTGCTCTGGATCCGAGTCCCTGCGGATGTGAAACTTATCGCCTACGCTGACGTGGTGGCGATGGCCGACGAATTTAGCGTAGTCAAGAGGTACCTGGAGGACTCATACACAAGAATCCCTGATTGGATGGCCGCACCTCTCCTAAAGATTGCAACGCATAACACTAAAGTTATGTTATGGTGCTTAAGGGCCCTAGGAAGGGAAGGAGAACTGCGATTAGGCTGGATGGGGCCCTCTATGAGACCGTAAAGAACATCAAATACCTAGGTGTGACGATCAGAGAGGGACTTCGTTTTCAACCGCATATTGAGGAGGCAGTTAAGTCCGCCGAGGCAAAGAATTCGGCTGTGGCTAAGATTATGCCAAACATAGGGGGTCCCACCTGCCGCAAGAGGGAAGTAATGGCTATGGTAACACATTCCGTGCTATTGCATGCGGCTCCAGTATGGTGTACCATCTTAAAAATTGACAAATACAGGACGATGATGGAGTGGGTACAGAGAAGGACCCTGCTCCGTCTAATTTGTGCATACCTCAACGCGGCGACAGCGGCGCTACAGGTTATCGCTGCCATACCCGCGATCGACCTCCTAGCTAAAAGGAGAAGATTCCTACATAACGTTGGAGGCGGTGCACTCCCTGTCCCGGGTATTAGAAGGATGGCTGAAAACCGAACGCTTAGGGACTGGCAGATTAGGTGGACCCGGGAGACGAGCACTGGGCAATGGACTAGGAGTTTGATCCCAGACATCAGGGTATGGGCGGGCTGCAAACACAGGCAGGTCAACCATTGGTGTGAGCAATTTTTCACGGGGTATGGGTCCTTCGGTACATACACGAAAAGGATCGGAAAGACTACTACGGAACTGTGTGTATGTTGTAAAATCGATTCCCCTGAACATGTAGTTATGGAATGTCCTCTTTGGAAGAGCTATACGGTGCTGCTCAGAGAGATGCTAGCACAAAACTGGACGATTGAGAATCTAATGCAAGAAATGATCTGAGGCAGAGATATGGCAGGAAGGATTTAAGACCATTACCAATATGACAAACAAATTCCGTAATGAGACCAGACCGAGAGTATTGCGGATAATACTAAACGAGACTATAAAGCATAAATAACCCGTACAATCTAGAGAGGCCTAACTGCGGATTCAGTAATGAAGCGAAATGGAGAGTATCATGCATAGGAAATACTAGACGGTAGAGTATCAACAGCATAGGAGATATAAGTAAGGAAAATGTCGGCGTCAAGATGGCTACACAGAAAGGTGGAATAAGGTATCACGGTAAAGATTTTTATATTTTGCTCATTCTAGTCGTTAGTAGATCCGGAGACCACCTGAACCCCTAATCCGGGCTTCCCGGGACGGGGGATATAGGGTGCCCCCCCCCTGGAACGTAACGCGGGTGATCTTCAATAACACCGGAAGTCCCCGCTCCATCCCTGCTCACCTACTGGCACCTGGAGGTGAAATACCTCGTCAGGGGTGAACCTACCAGGTCGCCCTAAATATCCTCGCTTATCCCTGACTGATGAACCCTTCCACTGTCCGAGCCTAGGGGGAGCCCGCAGGGTTTTTTCTGTCTTCCCCAGGTGAATTTACTCGGGGCGGTGTTTATTGCCCGCTTCCGAGGTAGTGCGTGGTTTCATTGGCCTAAAGTCGGGAAAAAAATATGGATGTAGTTGGTGGGACAGTTTGCTGTATCAAAGTAGTTAATGTTGTTTTTAATGTCACCGTATACGTTATAAGTAAAAATCTCCAAGATAAGCGAGTCAGTGTAGCATAGTGTAGCTCTAGATCTAGAACCATATTTCTCTTTAATGAAACCGTAAAAGAAATCGCAAATAACTGTTTTATAAACGTCCAAAATTGAAAAACCGATGTAAAGAGGTTTATCAAAACATACCTTTGTTTTCTCTAACTGGATTACCACCAAATTTTCATCGAATATTAAGCAGGACTTAAAATGTGGTTTAGCTATTAAAGCTTTGGCTCCCACAGACCCCAATATATTTTCCAAGTGTGTACATAATTTTATATTGTAACGTTTTTACTATTGACTAAAACTAAAACACTACGCGATTATCCTAATTAATTTATTTCTTACACTACACTTATAAACTTAACTTAACAATCACCTAATTCATATTTGTACACGGAGATGTTTATTTATTTTAACGCGCGCGGTCTCTCGCTTGAATGTTTACACACCGGTTCTTCAACTGCCCGGGCTCGGGTCCGACATTCCCTTTTTATGGCTAGCCTTTCGCTTGCGAGAACCTTCGAGATATTCGGTGGAACGTTCTGGTCCCTTCGAGATAGGATTCTAGAATTCGAGGAAGTTGTTATCGCGTCGAACAGCCGAGAAGGCTCTGGTCGGTGCGTACCGCATAGGATTCTCCGAACCACGAATACTGCGAACTAGTGTAGCTCCCGGCGTGTTTATGCCGCGGCGAGCCGTTTCGTTACACTGCCCCCGCCTTAAAGATGTTTCGTCCCGAAACGTGTCTCTGACAGGCCCATGTAGAAACCTACAGTTGGTCCCCTGTCTACACCGCGAGGTTTGGTGGAAATAACATGCCACGGTCTTCTTGTGGGGACTCCTCTCAGGATTCCAACAACACACCAAAATGTCTACGCCGGTGAAGCGAAATAAGACCTCCAGCATATTCCTGACGACCCTCCAATCCAAGGCGTCCAATCCGCAAGCCAGTTTGGGGATGGCTAACTTAGTTAGATCTTCGCTAAGTAGGGTATCCCTGAGGTCATGTAGTGCGTCCCACAGGTCCAAATAGGTGGGCTTGTGTAAGGACCTCCTCTTTGTAACCAGATAGAAGAGCGGCCGTCGTGATTCACTTTCCTCAATCCTCAGCGCTCGCCCGACCGCCGGTCCCTGCTGAATGAGTTTGTCCAGTTTGCCGAACCTCGTCCGAAACTCCGCGGCAATCCCCCGGGACATCCGCAGGTCCTGGGCCACGCAATGAGCTAGCGCATATTCAGCCGGTGTTCCGAAGAGATCCCGTTGCTCTTCCCTGGTCACACCGAATCTGGCCTTCCCGGTCCCACCATACGCAGCCATAAATTCTTCAAAGGAAGGCTCATCCTCTTGGGGCCGTAGTTGGCGCACCTGTTGATCTTGGTCGTGGTCTCCCTCGAAAGGTGCTAACCGATTGTAATGCACGACCCTGGGCTTCCCATTCGGGACCTTGCTGATCCGGTAAATGACGTCATTTATCTTCGTCTTCACTGTATACGGCCCTTCCCAGGATTTCTGAAGCTTCGGTGATAACCCTCGTCTCCTTTGTGGGTTGTACAGCCACACCAGGTCTCCCTCTTCATACATGCCGCTGTCCGCCCGAACGTCATAGTGATCCTTCATGCGGTCGCTGGCGACTTGGAGATTCGTCCGTACCATCTCGTGAATCTGGTCCATCTTTCGGCGCAGCTCTGTGACGTAGTCTTCCCCAGCCAGATCTTCTCCCGGTTTGCAACCGAAGCTCAGATCGCAGGGAAGCCTCATCTCCCGCCCGAACAGTACCCTTGCTGGTGTCTGGCCGGTGGACTCATTGATGGCAGAACGGTAGGCCATCAGGAAAAAGGGGAGATGTTGATCCCAGTCTCGTTGGTGTTGAGACACTACCTTCGAGAGGTACTTGCCCATGGTGCGGTTCATCCTCTCCACCATTCCGTCAGACTGAGGGTGCAGCGCCGTCGTTCTAGTTTTGCGAATTCCCAACTTTTCGCAAACTCCCTGGAACAGCTCGCTCTCGAAGTTACGCCCCTGGTCGGAATGCAATTCCAATGGTACTCCGAAGCGGCTCACTAGCTCCTTCACCAGGACATCTGCGACAGTTGTTGCTGCTTGGTTGGGAATCGCGTAGGCCTCTACCCATTTCGTGAAGTAGTCCATCGCCACCAGGATGTACTTGTTGCCGCAATCGGTTTCAGGGAATGGTCCAGTAATGTCTAGGGCGATCCTCTCGAAAGGACTTCCCACATTGTACTGCCTCATCGGGGCTTTCGGTTTGCGGTGTGGTCCATTGTTGGCGGAGCAAACTGTACACTTTCTGCACCATTCACGAACAGCCTCAGAGCAGCCCACCCAATAGAAACGCTCGCGCACTTTCTGCAGGGTCTTCTTTACCCCCAGGTGGCCTCCTGAGGTTCCGTCATGGAGGTGACGTAGCACTTCCGCCATCTTGACCTTGGGCACAATAAGTTGGAATCGTCTTTCTGCTCCATCATCGGATTCCAGTACCCGCTTGAGCAGTCCATCCTGTATCACCAGGGAGTCCCACTGTGCCCAGTACGATTTCAGGGTCCTAGAGGATGGGGCCACTTCCTGCCATTCCGGCCGACGTCCCTCTTCTTTCCACCTCAGGATCCGTTGGAGTTCAGGGTCACCTTCCTGCGCTCGCCGCAGCCCGTCTGGTGACCAGTCTTCGTCAGTGACCGTCGTGCGGCATGCAGAAACCTCCTTTACCTCTGCACGACTACAATGGGGACATCCTTCTGGACACGGTCTTCTTGAAAGAGCGTCAGCATTACGGTGGCTGGTTCCTGCTCTATGTTCGATGTCGAAGTCGTATTCTTGAAGGCGCTCAATCCACCGAGCTACCTGGCCTTCCGGATTCTTGAATCGCAGGAGCCATCTGATCGCCGCGTGGTCCGTTCTCAACAGGAACTTCCTCCCGTATAGGTATTTGTAGAAATGTTCTAGCGACTTTACGGCGGCTAACAGCTCCCTCCTGGTGACACAGTAGTTCCTTTCGGGCTTCGACAGGACTTTACTGAAGTAGCCAACGACCCGCTCCTGCCCATCTTGCAGTTGTGACAAAACCCCTCCGATCCCGTCGTTGCTTGCATCTGTATCCAAGATGAAGCGTCCCTCTTGGGTCGGGAACCCGAGAACAGGGGCTGTTGTCAAGCGTCTTTTCAGGTCGTCGAAGGCGGTTTGGCATTCTTCATCCCAAAGGAAGGCTCGCTTCTCCTCAGTTAGTCGTGTCAGCGGCTTTGCGATGTCAGAGAACATTCTGACGTAACGACGGTAGTAAGTGCAAAGCCCCAGGAAACTCCGCAATTGATGTTTGTCCTTCGGTGTTGGCCATTCTTGGACTGCTCGTACTTTTTCAGGGTCCACCTCGACGCCGTTACTGCTAACCACGTGACCCAGATAGTGTACTCTCGTTCTTAACAGATGGCATTTCTTTGGGTTGAGCGTCAGGTTAGCCATTTGGAGTCTCTTGAAGACTTCCTGCAGGTTTGACAGGTGTTCGTCAAACGTCCTCCCTACGACGATTATGTCATCCAGGTACACGAGGCACGTTTTCCAGGAGAGCCCTCTGAGTATGTTCTCCATGAGCCTCTCGAACGTAGCAGGCGCATTACACAACCCGAATGGCATTACGGTGAATTGCCACAGTCCAGATCCTACTGTGAAAGCCGTCTTCTCCTTGTCTGCAGGGTCCATTTCCACCTGCCAGTAGCCACTCTTCAGGTCCAAGGTGGAAAACAGCTTCGATCCAGCGAGAGTATCCAGGGTGTCGTCTATCCGGGGAAGAGGGTAGCTGTCTTTCTTCGTGACGTTGTTTAGTAGACGATAATCTACGCAGAACCTGGTGTCTCCATCCTTCTTCTTTACCAGGACTACAGGAGATGCCCAAGGGCTGCTAGATGGCTCGATGACTCCCTCTTTCTCCATGTCGTGGATGATCTTCTCCGCTACCTCCCGCTTGGCCTGCGGCAACCTCCTTGCTGACTGGCGGATTGGTCTCGCGTCCCCCGTATTGATCTTGTGTCTAACAATATTCGTTCTCCCAGAAGGCCCCTTGTCAGATACGAAAATCGATCGATATCGACGGAGTAGCTCAATCAGCCTCTTCTTCTCGGATCCAGCGAGAGAATCGCAGGCGCCCACTAGAGCTTCCTCCACTTTCGCGACTCTGCAGCCAGCGCTCGCCGTCACCTGGTGGATCAGTGACGTCACTGGTGAGCAGGTTCCCACTTTGGTCCCCTTGCGGATGGTAACTGGGTAGTCATTGATGTTGATGAGCCGGACTGGAATTTCATCACCCAACGTCACCAAGGTCTTCCCCACTAGAACGCCTCGGCCCACCTCCACGTCGTGGTTCCAAGGTTCCACTACGGCAGGATTCCCTTTTCCGGTGACGCCTTGAAGTCGGGTCACCACTATCGATTCGCTCCTACTCGGCAGGGTCGTGTCTTCCGTCAGCCTTATCTGATGGACCGTCTCGCCCTTGGTGTGCAGGAAAATTTCCTCTGGGCCGACCTGCATTACTTGTCGTTTCAAATTGAGTGCGAAGCCGTGGGTCTTCATGATGTCCATTCCCAAGATGGCGTCCTCTTCTATGTCGGCGATCAGGACTCGGTGTGGCGAGAATCGTGCAGTGCCGATCTTGATCTCGACGTCGACTTCTCCGTGGACGGCGGCAGCTTCGCCCGTAGCCGTTCGCAACCTCCACCTGGACTCCATCACTCTCTTCCCTCGCGGGTTCAGCAGGCCTGGCTTCAGGATCGTCTTGGATGCCCCGGTGTCGATCAGTAGAGTGTGCTTCCTGCCGTTAATTTCGCCATCCACGTACAGGCTGCCACCTTCACCTCTCAGGGTAGCTATGTTGATGAGGGGGTCTTGGAACGGGTGTCGGGTCGGAGCTGCCCCCTTGGAGCCGACCCGCTTTAGTTTTCCGACGTCTGGGCCGTTTTTGGCTTCTCCACCCTAGGGCGCTTGCAGTCCCTTCGGATATGGCCAACCTCTCCACACCCCCAGCATTTCGCCGGTTCCCTTTTGTCTCCTTTCAGCAGTCCCTTGAGGGCGTTTACAACCTGCTCCAGGGCGTCCTCCTTCCGCTCGGCTTCCCCGCATGCGTCGTCCCCGACCACCGCCCGAACGCGGCCACAGCTCCTTGACGCCTCCGTCGCAGCCTCGTATTCCAGGGCCATCGAGAGGGCATCCAATGTGCTCTTGGGACGCGACAGCCGTACCGCACGCTGCATATCCACATCCCTCAAGCCGTCGATGAAGGCCGAGACCGCGAGACTCTCCGTCATGGATTCCGCTGCTTCCGGGTAGGCGAATCTGACTAACTTCGCGATGTCGGCTTCGAACTCCTGGAGGCTCTCTCCCTGCTTCTGTCGTCGGTTCTTCATGCGGGATTGGTAGACCTGGCCCAGGTGTGCGTGCCCGTATCGCCTCTCCAGCCTCTGGACGAGTAGCCCGAAGTTGTCCAGCTCCCCCTCTGGAACAGTCTGCAGCACGTCGAGGGCGTTTCCTCGGAGGGCGACCGTCAGAGCCACTGCCTTATCCCTTGGCGCCCAGTTGTTGGCTTTCGCCGCTGCCTCGAACTGCCGGAGGTAGTTCTCCCAGGGTATTTCCCCGTCGAAGGTAGGCGGCTTCACTCGATGACTCGCCGTAGGAACTGCCTCGATCCTGGTTACCTCCTCCGAGTCGTTAAACGGGTTACCTGAACTGGAGATGTTTTGCGGACTGGGCTGGAAATGCATAGATTGTAATCGATTCCCTAATTCTCGCAGTTGGTTCTCCAGTTCCAGTCGTTGGATTTTCTCAGTCTGAAGTGCGCTGTCAAGATTCCCAATTCTGCTATCTAGCTCACCGTGGAGTTCTCCTAGATTGTCCAACTCGCCCTGGATTTTTCCCATTTCGCCGTGGAGTTCTTTTATGTTCTTATCCAACTCGTCGTGGAGTTTTCCCAGTTTGTTGTCCAACTCTCCGTGGAGGTCTTTCATGTTGTTATCTAGTTTTCCTATTTCCTTCGTTTGGTTATCCAACTCGCCGTGGAGTTTTTCCATTTCGCCATGGAGTTCTTTTATGTTGTTATCCAACTCGCAATGAAGTTTTCCCATTTCGCCATGGAGTTCCTTCATTTTGTTGTCAAGTAGGCGCTCACCCTCCTCCTCGAAACCAAAAGTTTCAGGGTCGTCTCCATTGTTGGTTAAATATTCCTCCAGGCGTTTCTGTAGCACTGTTTTCGACCCTGTCGTTTCGAGTTCTCTATCTTCTAATTCACGTTTGAGGTCCGTCACTTTTAAATCGCGTAATTTCCTCATTGTTCTTAATTTATTTCACTAATTAATCCCACTTCTGACACCACTGTAACGTTTTTACTATTGACTAAAACTAAAACACTACGCGATTATTCTAATTAATTTATTTCTTACACTACACTTATAAACTTAACTTAACAATCACCTAATTCATATTTGTACACGGAGATGTTTATTTATTTTAACGCGCGCGGTCTCTCGCTTGAATGTTTACACACCGGTTCTTCAACTGCCCGGGCTCGGGTCCGACATTCCCTTTTTATGGCTAGCCTTTCGCTTGCGAGAACCTTCGAGATATTCGGTGGAACGTTCTGGTCCCTTCGAGATAGGATTCTAGAATTCGAGGAAGTTGTTATCGCGTCGAACAGCCGAGAAGGCTCTGGTCGGTGCGTACCGCATAGGATTCTCCGAACCACGAATACTGCGAACTAGTGTAGCTCCCGGCGTGTTTATGCCGCGGCGAGCCGTTTCGTTACAATATCTTGTCGCTTATCTACATTTTCCATAGTTTTACCAAAAATTGAGTTTATCAATACCTTGAATAAATCCTTTTCGAAATCATTTTTAGCAGAATTTCTTAAATTGGAATTCAATGTAAGGCTTCAACCACTGTGATTTTGAAAACTCCAAAACTCTGTGAACTTTTTGGAAGCATAGCTTCCTTATGGCGGGTTTCGCTTGAAGCGCTGAGACGGTGAGAGGTGTAAACCGTCACGATCGCAACGGCCAATTATCGCACCGCGCTAACTGTTTAGTAGCAACCGTGTTACAATTGTTTTTTTGTATTGGTTGCCTGCTCCATGGTAACGCTAGCTATCAATCGTTTTGAACACAAAATGCTTTAACTGTACAATAACAAAAATTATATCAACAGAATCAGCGTCTAAAGAAGAACCTACCTGAGTGTGGCCATTACTTTATTTCGTCTATCAATCGAGATATTTCATTATAAAATTTGCTCTTGCTTAAACATAAACCGACTGACAGTAGACATCTTGGATTAAGATCTACACGGAACGAGAAAATCCTTCACGGAAACGTTTCTGGGCCTACGACTACGGTCCGCAAGCTTAGGTTTGTTTGATTTGGCTTGGATAAAAGTATAAAGAAGAATAAATAGTACATTATATTATACTAGTTTATTAAGACTGAGTATTGTCTCACAAGCGAGGAGTGCTTTAAAATAACGAGTGTATACGTCTCATTAAACGAGTGTAATATACTATTTTATCTATTTTGCTTTATTAATTCATTAAATTTTGGCTGTTTAAATTTTCGTATAAGTAGATAAAAGTGATTTATTTCACGAGTTTGTGAGTTTTGTGAGTTACTGCGCCAATTCTGTTAGCGTCGAGACGCCTCGTCCTTGCACTCCCGGTGGGCTTGAAATTATAATTCTGGCAGATGAATCGGAAAGTACATAATGCGCCATTGTACACTTGAACCCTTTCTACATTACGTCTACTCTGAGGAGTTCAGGGGTGAAACCGTTCAATGTAAGAGTCGAAATATTCAAGCTGATATCGTCTGAGTCAATGGTCATATTTACCCGACAATATTTTTCTGTCTCTCACGGTAAAGAGTATCAGGGGGTGTCTGATGGAGGTAAATTAACTTCTGTTGTTGGGCTTTGCTTGTGGGGGTGTTTACATATAATATTCACTTAAAACATATAACTTACAACTTATAACACATATTTAGAAAAGCTCTCGAAGATGTGGAAGAGGGGATAATTGTGAATGGGAAGAGACTGAACAACATCCGATACGCTGACGATACAGTCATTATGGCTGATAGCTTAGAAGGATTACAACGATTGATGACCCTAATGAAGGAGGTTAGCGCAGAATACGGGCTCGATATAAATACCAACAAAACAAAATACATGGTAATAAGTAAAGAGCAAATCCCACACGAACATCTCACACTAAATCAAAAACAAATCGAGAGGGTCAGTAAATACACATATTTAGGGACAGTGCTTAATGACCAATGGGATCACTCACAGGAGATCCGCTGCAGGATAGAGAAAGCAAGAGCCGTGTTCCTTAAAATGGCATCAGTATTCAAAAGCCACTATCTCACTATAACTACAAAAATTAGGCTCCTCCGTTGCTATGTCTTCTCAACTCTACGGAGTAGAATCATGGACCTTGACAGAAGCAACCACCAAGAAACTTGCAGCTTTCGAAATGTGGCTTTATCGCAGAATCCTAAGAGTTTCATGGATGGACCACGTGTCCAATGAAGAAATCATTCGAAGAATAGGGAAAAATGCCGAGCTAATAACAACGATAAAGACTCGCAAACTCGAATATCTTGGTCACATAATGAGGAACGAAAATAGATATGGCCTACTGCAAAACATACTGCAAGGAAAGATTCCAGGGAGACGTGGACCAGGTCGACGAAGAAATTCTTGGCTCAAAAATCTTAGAACATGGTTTTCTACAACAACAACAGGACTATTCCGTGCCGCAACTAATAAAGTAATAATTGCCAGAATGATCGCCAACATCCGGACCGGATAGGCACTACGAGAAGAAGATTCACTTAAAGTATTCTTAAGCGTTAACATCTTTTGGATGACGATTAAGAATTTCCTCACGGATCGACAGAGAGAAGAGAGAGACTCGAATCCTGGGAACCCGCGGGTAAGTGTAAGTAGTATTAAGTACGCGAGGGCAAAAATATTTACAAGAGTTTCCACATTTCATTGGAGCTGAATTAATATTAAGTTTTTGTGTTCTCTCGAATACACAAAGGAAAAGTAATTATGCAGATAAAAATTATATAGTACAATACGACAATAGGAAATATTTCTTTATTTTTGAGCAAAAAGGTAATGAGAAGTCAGTGCTTAATTTAATACAAATGAAAATGGCTGAGTTGAACACATTGCATAATTAATCGTGTTCTGTATTTGATTATGTTTTGTTGCGTCTTTGTTTTTGTACTTTCTTCGTTCGTCCATTAGTCTTAAAATATCCTCTGTCATCCATTTTTGTTTAATCTCCTTTTTACACCTACTGATAGCTTTCTTCGGAGTTGTTACTATTGCTTCTTGTATTCTGGACCACTGTTCCTCTCCACTCGACTTACGACCATCTAAATAGATCCAATAAGTTCGAAGGGTATCGTGGAACTAATGGTATTGTAGAGTTTATATTCCATAATCCTATTTGTGAAAGTAAGAAGTGAAGTTTTTCTTTGAATACCTTAAATACGATTTGTCATACACAGTGACCTCTAGGAACGAAATGACCTAAAATAACAAGCAATTCACGTGTTTTTATATGGACTTGACCAATCATGACATAAAATTAATTGTCATTTATTACTCAGAATAAACTGGCTGTACATTTTGTTTTGATTTTCATTTTTCATGCCGCACTACCATAATTAAGAATACGTGTACTTTAGGTTTACGGAACATTTTTCTGTGTAAAGAATGAAAAACCTCTTTCACGCCCGACTGTTTCCCCTTTAATGCGTGGAGAAAACTCACCCATCATCCCCGTTTACGTATCCATCCAGCTACATCATTATCAGTCCGGCCCCGACGAAGAAAACATATTTTCCCAACGCCCGAAATCTATTAGCGCAATCTGTTGCAGTGCTAATCTAAGGTGGCCGTGGCAGTGATTGAGTTTTCGATTTTTTCTCCCCTTTTAGCGTCGAAAATTAATAGTGCTGCTTTTGTTTCCAAAAGAAAAAAAAGTAGTGAGAGGAAATACTCGTATAACAAGTTCAAATACTTGAGAAGTAATTGGATTCGCTTTTAATTTAATAAAGTTTGAGAGTGTTGTTCGTTGCAACACTCAAATGTTTTTATGTTGATGTCGTGGTCATGGTCATGCTGCTCTAATAGTCATTTTGAACGATAGAGGTAGATAAATTTGGCAATGGTTTGATAACAGAGCAATACCGCGATTAATGCTTGTAATTGTAAACCAACCCGAAGCAACCATTACAACTAAAATATTTTTAATTTTGAACAGCATTTTATTCTCTCATTGTTACTATTTATTATTAATATTTTTAATTTTAGGGAGTAGTTTAGCCGTTATAATCTGGCGTTTGTTAAATGTAACATTAAACGGGAGTAACCCATAGTATTTCTCCATAAGAGAGGAGAATATTGACAGAGGGAAATATTTCTTGTCGCTATTTATTTTGTCTTCCTCTGACTGTCTCCGAAAAAGTACTTTATATACTAATTACGTGTTTCTTCCTGTTTAGTGAGAGACTGGAGCAAAATTCCCTTTTGTTTACATGAAAGTATAATGTGAGAGACGGTTTCTCGTTTTTATTCTTCTCATCTCTCGCCTATTGGCTAGAAAAGTTGTGTAATATTATGCTAAGGGACGAATTTAACTTTTTGGGGTGTCGATTAGTTTTCACAACTTTATAATAGACGGGGGAATTCATTTTCCCGATGGCCTTCTAAAAGGAAGCTCCATGGAGGGTTTTCCTAACAATAGCCTTTGGCCGGTCGAGCTACTGATAGTATTGTTTTAGACTTAATTATCGTTTTTACTTTGTTCTTGTTTTTTTAATTGTATGGCCGCATATGTTTTTAATTCCTGTTGTGGAATCATTTATTGATGATTGTTTCTGGTATCCTAGCCGGTAGTTCGATTTTAGAAAGATATTACAAGTATTAATGTTCCTTTTTCGTTGTCGCTAATTTTTTGCTAACACCCTTTTGTGCGAATGATGTAACGCAAAGCGAATAGTATAATGTTGGGATAATAAACAATGTGAATTGATAAAAACTGTTAACGATACAGAAACTTGTAGGATTTCGAATACTTGAACGAAAGATTTATTATTATTTAAACAGAGTACTATTTTAATTAAAGCTATATTTTTATATCCCATGCTCACACTCACTAAAACAATTTTTAATAAATTTTAAAGATAGTCAACTGGAAGCATTGTGGGTTAATATTCTCCTTCTTGTTGTGCCTTATCCTCTTAGGACGTTGGCAGTCACTTTTACCCATTTTACTCTATCTGCTGCAGCTCGTAACAGTTCTCTAGATGTCATGTTTGTCCATTGTAGTGCGTTTTTCAGCCATGAATTCCGTCTACTGCCGGGTCCTCTTTTGCCAAAGTTCCAAAGTCATGCGTTTGTAGCTCAGCATTATATGTCCAAAGCAACCTGTTATTCTCTGTTAACAATCTTCATTATTTTTTTTGCTGTTTTCCTATATGGTTTAGGACGTCAATGTTTGTAATGTGACTCGTCCATGGAATTCTCAATATTCTGCTATAACACCAGATTTCAAAGGCCTCAGTTCTCTTTTGTTTTATCTCAGTGAGTGTGTACGATCCAAGCTATAGAGTAATATGGAGAAAACGTAATATCTCAGGACGCCAACTCTGGTTTGTATATTCATTGTGAAATTGCACAGTATTTTAAGGCATTTTAAGGCTACTCTTGCTGTTTAAGGGGGTAGTCTGGTTCTCAATTTTGAAAAAATCGATTTTTCAAAAATGTCATACACCATACACCTTTAAAAATAGTGTAGTCTAGTTTATTTTGCTCATAGAGCTCGAGAAATTAGTATATGAGCTTTAAAGTGTGAGCGCGCGCACGTGGCTTTTCTGCAGGTGTTCAGTTTAGCCGCGCTTATGCTAAAATTTTTGCTAATTTTCTATCCTTTTAGTCCTTTTCTATACAATTTCTGTTTTTACAAATAGTACTGTTTTATTTGGAGCAATTGTAGATTGGCTTTCCACTAGAAAGTTTGTATTATTTATTGTCTATAACGACTATACAAGATTATTTGTTCAGAAAATAAAATTTGGGCAACATTGGATAAAACCAGTTATACAAGTGATAATCCTAGACCATATCATTCAAAATAAGAGATTTTCGTGGAAATCGACATACCAGTAATTGTGACACAAGCAGAACAAGTGCATCTGTAAGGAAAATTTTACAAGAAAACCCTGATTTTCAAGTAAACATTAATCAGTCTGTAAGTAAAATGATATTTTTGAAGAACAGGAAGGCATAATTTATGAAGCAGTCATCGGTGACCAACGTAATATACTTTTTTTTTTAAATTTTCTGTAATTTTCGAAAAAAAACTTTAAAGGCGTTTTTCTCGAAACAACGTTTTTCGACCTGGTTGACACGATTTAGCAAAAACCACCATACCGATTTCGCTCAAATTTTGAGGAGTTACTCCAAACATGTGTAGTTTTCGCCGGAACTAGGATTATACAGATTGATTAATATTTACACCTTTTTTTAAATAATTAATATAAAAAAAAACGGGTCGAGAATTTTAAAAGTCCGCCATTTTGTGTCTTTTCAGTCAAAATGATTTATTCTAGTTCAGGCCATAGCCGCTTACATATATTTTAATAATCCTTTGAAATGTTTCGTTTTAGATGTTTCTGAATGGAGAAATCATGTCAACCAGATAAAAATGGGGTCCTTTTGAGACCGCTGTGTTACGCCCATGTCGGGGCCTAAAAATAAAAAATAAATCTTTTTGTAATACTAAGTATCTATATTATCATATGTAAAAAAGACAAAGTATAAAAATAAATTTTTGTACGAAAAAAAAAATAATGAAAAAAAGCTATTGAAAACCAGACTACCCCCTTAAATTGGAGATTTTATTTCCACTGAGTGATCCCAACCGTCACCGAGTACGTAGCCCAAATATATGATTTTTTGTACACTTTCTAGCATCCTTCCATTGATTTTTATGTCGACTTAGGTATTTGGATTTTTGCTACTTACCATCGTTTTAATTCATATACCTCTCAGATTGTTACAATTCGATTCATAATGCTTTGTAAGCTTTCCTCGCTGTTACTCGGGATCACGCTATTATCTGCATGTCATAATATGTGTTATTGAGGCATTCACCGTTAATAATCACACCATATTTTCTCCGAGTATACGTCAAACAGTATTGTTGATAATGAATAATGAATAATGAGAATGAATAATTTTTCCTTTTTGATATTGGTAGGAACTGTTGTGTGATTTTCTATTTTTATTTTGGCGGTTTGGTTCTAGTACGTAGCTGTTCTCGAATATCAGCATCATCGACGCTACAGGACCTAAGTGTTTCTATTAGTTTGTCGTCTTTTACTCGGTCCAACGCTCTACTGAAGTCTATAAAGTAAAGGTACATGTCTGTATTAATATCTACGTCTTTCTATTAGTATTTGTACGGAGAAGAGAGTGTCTCTTGTACCTTGCCACGGTTTAAAACCAAACTTGATGTGTCCTGTATGTTCATCCAGTTTGATATATATACGTTAATGTTAGGGTAAATTAAAATCTGGCACATCCCTTTAACTAAAATTCATTACTGTACTTTAAGTTAATATATAATTTCATTCATTGTTTACTTTTCTTTATTAACAAAGGTCCCACCTTTTCCAGAGTCATACGTAAATGTCATTCGTCCGGAGCTTACTGGTCTCTTTGAGGCTAACACGTTGACGTCGAAAAAAGATAAAGTGTTACACGGATTTACACGGAATAGGTAACACATCCGATGAGAAGATGTAGTTTCAAGTACTGCTTAATGTCCAAAAAAGCTCTTTCTAGAATTTTCATAGAATATCGCAATTTGTTCTTTAACAGGTATTAAAAGTTGCGAACTTTTCGAAATTGTATCCCCATAGTGACATTGCGTCCCACTCTTTCTCTACGCCTTGTTCGGCGGTATGCATATATACTTGGTTTTGTCGTCGCTTATTCTCAGCCCTATTTGCTCAGCTTGCGTTTCTACCCTAGAGAAGAGATCTTCACAGTTAGTACTAAGTTACCTAATACATCAATATTATCGGCAAAAGCTAGCAATAATTTTGGGCCGTCCCTACCAAAAAGTTTAACGCTTATTTCAGCGGTTCTTATTACTTTCTCAAGAGCAATGTTGAATAAAATTTACTTCAAAAGGGGCGGAAAGTATATAACCGATAAGTATTTTATTTCAGGGACCGTTTACACACATCCTGGTTATATTTATAAGTTTCTTAGGAACTCCAATTTCCGCCACTGCATCTTAAAGTTAAAAATGCAACATGCTGTCGTATGCTCGTCTGAAGTCCACAAAAAGTTGGCGAGCGTATCGGTTGAACTCCCAGAATTTTTCCAGCAATTGTCTGATGGTAAAACTCCGGTCGATTGTTGATCTGCTTCTTCGGAAGCCGCACTGATATTCTCCAATATTTTCCTCTGTAATTGGTTTTTCTATTGGTAATTTTGGTAATTGTTGGCTAGAATTTTATATGCAGTTCTGATAAAGGAGAGTCCTCTGTAATTGCTGCACTTCTGTTAATCTCCTTTTTTTGTATATAGCTACGATCATACTTTCCTTCCATTCATTTGGTAATGTTTCATCTACCCATATAAATAAGATAAGCTTGTGCAGGTGTCTGTGCAGTTGCTCCCTCCCATTTTTGATACATTTAGAAGGAGTCATATCATCTCCCGTTGCTTTATGGTTTTTAAGCTTATTTATAGCTTTCTCCTTATTTCACCACTTTCTCGTATGAAGGATCATATATGAGAGGTTCTGTCGACTGGTATATTGAAGCGTTATGACGATTGCTGGTGTTAATGTTTAGAAGTTTGTCAAAGTACTGTTTTCATTCTCTAAGCAATTCATTTTTGAAGCTTGTTAGTTTGCCGTCCTCCTTCATAATCACTGTTGCACCTCTAGGTTCGAATCCTTTTTTAATGCTCGACAATTCTGGACAGAATTTTCTTGGACGGTTATTTAAGCGGCCTTGTTCCAGTTCTTAAAATTTCTGTAGTTTTTGATTTTCCTTTTTCCTTCCCAATGTTCTTTTTTGCTTCACATCTTTGGTCTCTATCTATTCTATAATTCTATCTGGTCTTGTAACATTATTTTTCTTGCTTTATTGCGAAGTTCCAGTTCTGTTCTGCAGTACCCATCAAACCATTCTTTAGTTTACCCTTTGGCTCTGCTCCTAGCGTAGGATTTGCTGTGCTTTTCACTGCATTCTTGATACATGTCCAAGGACATTCCACCTCTTCTCGTTGTTCAATTCTTCCCAATCGATTGCCTATATGGTTCTGGTATGCTTCTGTATTGTTAGGTTCTCACAGTTTTCCAATCTCCCATTTCATTGTTGAAGTGGTCTTCTGTTTTCTTGTAGTCGTTTTTCGCTTCGTAACTTTAACACACACCAAAAAATGGTCAGTATCTCCATCTATTCCTCTAAGACTCCTTACGTCTATGATATTGTCCCCGTGTCTAGCATTAATTGAAATGTGGTCAATTCGGATTCTTGCAGTTCCGTCATATGATACCCATATTTGTTTATGTGTTTGCTAACTGTGGTTTCTGGGAGTCCTCCGTACCGATTTTAGTGTTAAAGTCACCACACAGTAGTAGCCGGCCCTGCTTTGTGACGTTCGCAGTTACTCCTTCGGGGTTCGGTAAACTCGTCACCAAAGTAATTAAGGGGCAAATTCGACCTGTATTTTTGTCATCGACCTGGAAGGTCGTTGTTGATTACTCAGGTAATTTCGTCACCATCATAAAAATTTGAAAATAAAATGTCTTCGCATTCAATATATCACTTTATCAATTTATAATTATTTAAATAGTAGGTTACAGCATTTATACGAGTACATTCGTAACCTGAAAAGAAACACATTTAACAAAAAGTAACTTACTTATTTCCTTATTTTGGTAGATTGTTATTCCACAATTACAAGTATTTCCTTGCCCTTTTAAACTTATTCTCAAATTACCTGCACTGACCTCGATGACGAAAATACAAGTAGGATTAGTGTTTTAAAATCTGCCAGGAAGATTATACACCTGGCTGGTGACGACTTTACATGCTCCCACTCCTTCCAACTCAGTGTAACAAGCATCCTTGTCGTCTTCATCGTATTCTTCGGATGGTGCGTACACTGATATGAAGGAATGGTTGTACCAATGACCTTTAAAACTGATGCAGCAAATGCGTTCGCTTATTGTTTGGAATATAAGATAGAATCCACGAGGCGCTCCGTCACTACAAAACCGTGCCACACTCATGCCTGTTTTGTCGACTGCCACGTACCTATTAAGCCACATCATCCTCTTCATAAGTCAGCATTTACTATAGGCTCATATTTTATTGCTAATTTATTACGCAAACCACGATTTTATTGCTCCATCCCTTAGCAAAAAAGGGGCTAATGTGACTTAAGACTTAAGCCACATCATCCACCCCTGCATCTCCGCAACCGTAAGAGATATACAGGGTGGTCGTGATATAACCTTACAAAAAAATTCTGGGTCATTAGGAGGAGGAGGATCCAACAATTCAGAAAAACCCATATTTGGTAGGTCCAAAATGAAGAAGAAAAATTAACCCCTATCCACACTCATTTGACGCCACTGACCACAAAAATAAATACATACATATTTAACCAAGATTTAATTGTTAGTTACCTAGTTACAATAAATTGACAATTATTTTCTTCCAAATTTGATAGACATTTTCTTTGGCAGTGATTTACTTGTCAGTTTGCATGTCAGTTGTCATTTATATGTCGTCGCCTTTCTTGTTTTCAATGTATTTTTTCTCTTATAATCATTTTTGTACAAGAAGTCTATAAAACCAGTCTTTTTCAAGACTTCACTTGCGTTTGTTTTTGCAGTTTGTAAGTAAATAGCAAATTTCATGGGTCAAGACACTAACGGATAATCATGATTGTCGTTTTAGGTTATAATCTGCCGATAAACACAATATTCAACAAAGAACAACGATCTCAACTTTAAATGGCAAAGGCAACAAGTTTATAAATCGGCTTTAATAAATGACAAAAGAAAACCAGCGTTTTTTTCGCATATTCTTGATTTGTAAATTTTATTTCTACCGCAAATTCAAAATTATTGAATTTGACAAATGTCATTCAGTTTACTAGTTGGTACAGGTACCGATTATCGTTACTAGACAACCAAAATCACATTTTTTATCCCGATTAACTCATTGGCGTACAGCAAATTTTGTACAAATTTTCAATTATTTTTATCTCGAAAACGAAAAGACTTTTACTAGATTTTTTTTGTATATGAGTTCTACTCATCGTCACCTATTACCGTTTTTTTTTTGTAAGGTTATATCACGACCACCCTGTATACATAAACCAAGCGGCATATTTTCGTAGCATTAAACTCACCCCCGAAATATCAGAAAAGACGTAAAAAATGCATGTCCGTTAAATACAGCCTTGGGGTCCTTATTACTATTTAATTGCTCAACTTGCTCAACCCTTTAGCGAGGAAAGGGAGATAATCTGACTTAAGATACACCCTCCACACCTGTATCTCCGGAAGTGCAGGAGGTACATAAACCAAGTGACATATTTTATTGCTAATTTATTGCTGACGATAGCGACTAGTAGCGCAATCCCAGACCCACCCCTTTGACCCTTAGCATTAACCTCACTCCCGAAATATCAGAAAAATCTTAACAAAAAATGTATGTCCATTAAATACAGCCTGGACTCTTTATTTATAGCGAGAGGGTAGAGGAGGATTTTTCTCAATTTGCATTTTCAAATTGAAATTTAATAAATCCCAGAACTTACTTAGATAACTGAACTAAACACATAATGCTGAAACATTTATCAAAATTCAATAACAATTTATTGAACAACAGTTTTCGAAGGATTACATTGCTACGAGACCTTTAAGTCGCCCTTTAGTCCGCATGACGAAATTCGAGAATGGACATTGACCGCGGCACGGAATTCGGGTCCCTCTCTTTCGATAACTTTTCCTCTCATAACTCAACCGATCGACCATAGGAATCGATAACATCCATATTTCTCCATGATAAATCCTATCGAGTTCACTGTCTCTAGTCGTATCCAGACGTAGGTCTGGATAAAACGGGAGAAAAGGAGATAGAGACATAGATGGAAAGAGCGGGGGGGTTCGGTATTAACGAGTTCGCGAACAAAGTTTGCTTTCCCGCATTGAGACCGCGCCGCCCCCTCCACTCCCGACTAAAAACAATGATTATTTACGATCGCGGAACTTACTCCCGCTGTCCTGAAAAGGCCCGGATTATTTCCGACAATCGCTCCGGAATTTATTTAGGAGCGGATCCCTATTCAGAGAGGTGTTTTTGGTTTTGTTGCTCCTCGTATATGAAGTCTGTGAATGGGGGCTGAGTAAGACAGCAAGAGAAAGAGAGACACAGGAGGAGGGAGTTTTAATTGCAGGGTTCATCGTTGTATAGGAGGTGACAATACCTAGCAGGCACCTGAGGTGGTATAGGTGGTGATTCGGATCGTATTCATAATTCTGGTTATATGCCTATAGTTTTTAATATAAGCGTAGAATAAATTTAGGATTTTTTTAAGCATAAAACGTGGTATTATAAACAAATCCCGACAGTCGAATCTTCGTAACCGACACACTGTAATTATACTTAAAATTATACGCATCACTATATTTAGAGGACGTTTCTAACACTGTTTTCCAAACTTATTACATCATCGACCTATTACATCGTTTTTACGTATGCGCTAACTTCGCGCATTTGAGACAATCCCATTTAGGCCCGTATCCACCAATAACACCCTTAACCATTTGTTAAGTAACTGTGGATTAACACTAACTAAAGTTTTACAGTAATACCGTATCCGCCATTACTTTTTGTTGTGTAGTTAGGAAAGTCCCTGTTATCTCCAAGGTACATTCTGGCAACCCCGCCACAAATGTCAATCCCGCCACAAATGTCAACTTTTGATTACATGCAAAATTGATTAGAGATTCACGAACTTCATGAACGTTTAGTGAATTTGTGTAGGATTGCTGACATAAATCCAAAGAGGTAGGTACTTTAAAAAAACTTACATGTGGTTTTAAAGAAAGATTGATTTTGTACCAATTTGCAAGTTACACAGTGTTTTCAGCCGAAGTCGATACTCCCGGTTTGAATATAACGAAAAAGGCTTCTACAAAGCAACTCATCTCCTAATTTAAATAATAATTCGTTCAACAATGACAGAATATAAGTTATAAGTTGATACCGTTGTATGTAGTATTACACTCTTCTGTAATATTTTTAACTTGTTTTCTTTTTGCGGGAAGATGAATACACCGGATGTAGAATATGCAGCAGGTAAAAGGAAGAGACAGCAGAACTTTTCTTCATCAGAAAAGTTTAACCTGTTTATATATATATATATATATATATATATATATTTATATTCTCGAAAATAAAGCAACAGATAAGACATTAACAGCAGTAAAGAGCAGGCATGGAAAGAAATTACAAATTCTTTCAATACTACATCCAGCTTGGGAGTTTTTAAGGACAAAGATTCCCTCAAAAGATTTTATGAAAATAGGAAAAAGATCAAAAAATTGAAAACCGCATTTTAATTCCTCTTTTTTCGACTTCGTTAACGAATGCAATACTAGATAAATCTACCAAAATCAAATTGTTAACATTTCAAAACACTGCGTATTGTGTAACATAACCTTTCTTTAAGATAACGGACTGTTTGTTATCTTAACTGGCCAAAATTTGCCAGTTAAGTTTAACATTCGGTTAAAAGCAAAATTTTGTTGGTGGATATGAAAATACGTGGTTAACTGCTAGTTAAGAGATAACTGTCGTCTTTTAACATTGGTGGATACGGGCCTTAGATTTTCCGAATGAAATCTTTGAATTTGATTGACTTTGGTGTTATTTGGTTAACTGAGAGCGAGTTGGTACTACTGTAAAGTTAAGTTGAGGCGTTATCTTAATACGGTAGACCGCCAGATCATTTTTCAAGTTTATGACGGTTAATTAAAAGAAGTGCCACTGTTATCTATGAATGGATAATTTAATTTCAAACAAAACATTTTATTCTGTAAATTTTTAGGTTCACTGTCATGTCACCCAAACATGGAGTATAAATATTGTTCAGCTCTACGGATACGACACAAAATATATAGGTTATTTGTTGCAAAACAGCAACGGGAATAAACGTGATGAAAGCCCTTAGCCGTACTTGGTGGGGAGCCTCCCCTAATACTTCACCAGCCCTATACAAATCCCTAATTCTACCTCACTTGGATCGGGTTTCATTCCTCTTGGGATAATTCCCCAAAGGTCTCCTTGATAAGCTCGATAAGATCCAATATCAGGCGGTTAGGGTGGCTCTCGGCCTTATGAGATCTACCCCCATTCCGTTCATCCTTCCGGAATCTGCACAATATCCTCTTCACCTTCGTAGACTATTTCTATCGGCCACATTTATATTGAAAACTTTCTCATATGAAGGCTCTACAAAACACTACATTGAGAAGGTTACCAAGAGTCTCTCCTCAGCCAAGAAGCATATGGACAACTCGTCGATAGTTCAAGCCTTCCGTTTCGTGGTTCAGGACCTCCCCAACTTGCAGTACTCCAGTTGCATGCCTTGTTATGTATGCTCCTTCTCTTCGGCCATTAAAGACATTCCGGTGTTGTCCCTTCCATTCAAGAAGGATGTTGAAAATGGAGGGGAATTTTTCTTATACATGGAGTCTAGTCTCTCTTCCTATCAGGTAGTTTATACTGTTACTTCCAAGGGCCCCCTGGGGGACACTGGTGGGGGTACCAACTCTCCATGTCCTTCAAAAACTTAAGTCTCCGTTATCCTGATTACTTCTCCATCGGTTCCGCCGAAACGTTTGCGGTCATGCAGGCTCTCCAGCTTATTGAGTATCATAACGGGAGCGATTGGATTATCTTCCTGGACTCTCTGCTATCTCCAAAATAGCTTCGAAGCATTTTCCCTCCGTTTCAGACCATCATGCTATCTCTGTCAAATACCTCATTCTTGACTTTCGCAAAAGAGGGATAAATGTTTACTTAGCTTGGATCCCTGGTCACACAGGCATTCCAGGCAATGAGACTGCTGACAAACTGGCCAACGTTGGTAGGGGAATACCTTCGTTCGTTAAACCCAAAGCACATTTTTCAGACTTCCTTCCTAGAGTTAAACAACACATTTGGTTAACTTGGAGTCAGCTATTCTCAGTCCATACAAAAAGCCTTGGTTTGTCAGCATCGATAATGGTCCTAGAAGTTCAATACCTGCCTTATGCAGACTTAGATCTACACATTTGATCAAAATATCATACAAAATCAAAATGGCGAACTCTCCTCACAGCGGCTGTGGAGCGATAAAGGACCGTCAACATATTCTTTTGGCTTGTCAATTGTTGGCTGAGAGCAGACCACAATTAATTCAACCTATTTCCCACTACCTTCACATTCCATAGCCTTTTTCTGTCTTCGATATCCTCTTTAAAAACCCCCATTGGGGATTGGACCGCTCCTGGAGCTAACTTTATGCCAAAGATCGTAAAATCAGTTGCGGCAACGTGAAATTGGTACACTTATGACCAGCACGACGTCTTCATGAAAATGTATCGCAAAAACGTAGAAAAACGTCGTGAGGTGCAGCTTTCTGTTGAGAGTTAGTGCAAAACAAGGAAGGGCGCAGCAAAGGAAATGGAGGCTTCTTCAGAAGGAGGTATGTTGGTTATGTTTAATCGACACCATTGCGATTTTGTAACTATTGTGTTATTTGAAAGGCATTTTGGACCATTTTACAGTGCTTTACGTACACCACGCTCCATTCGGAGTATTTTGTACCACATCTTTACCAAGCGATCATCGAACAATCCATAGGACTTGTTACCGATAATTACACTACGATGAGAAAGGTACAATATGAAGCGTTATTGGAAATGTCAGCGACCCTTCATACACCAGGCGTTTTGTTTATTATGCAGGGTGTTCATTATACGGATTTGTTATGTGCACATTTTGTATATTTCTTATTAGATATTTCTGTCCATAATGTTTTGCAATAACATGCATAACAATATAATTTATGTAGATCACGTATTTCGTTCCATCAGGGTGCCCACAGAGTTGATAAATCATGGAAATCAGGGAAAAATCGTCGAATTCTAAATTTAATCAGGGAAATCGGAAAAAGTCAGGGATTTTGAAAAAATTTTCGGGAATTTTGAGGCCATTGGGAAAAAAGTGTGGAAATTACGAAGCCATTAATACTGTCAGTTAGTAATGCACGAAAAAAAATATGAAAAAGCTGTCAAACTGCAGAAGCAGAATAAGAATAAAGTAATCGAAATTGTAAATTAAGTTAGACTGGAAAACATTAAAATCCGTGAGCTTGAAGACCTAGAAAAAGTTGCGCAAGACAACTTTTACAATAAAACATCAGAACTTGATAAGTAGATTGCAGATCTTACCAAAATAATTTGTACTAAGAAGAAAATTTAGAGAATTGCATATTTTATACTCACACGCAAGACTGAACTTCAAAAATGAAAAGAAACCAAACCAAATGAGACCTGGTATGCTAAGGCAGTTTAATTGAGATATTCACAAGGCGTAATACAGTAAAAATAATCTAAATATTTTGTACTTCGACGTAACATTAATAATTTGAAATATTATCTATATATATATATATAGATATAAAAATGGATGTTTGTGTGTATGTTCCGCATAGGCTCCTATACCATTCGTCCGATTGCGACGAAATTTTGGTGAGTTGTAGGGCGCATGTCCTTGAAGGTTCCTGAAATGGTTCCGCGTCGAAAAATGAGCCAGGGGGCCGAAACGGCTTAAAAATATATACATGACAGGCAATATGTCACCTTTATTTGACAGACGAGTGACTGACAGATGGCGCCATCTCGCGGCGAAAAGGTATCTTTTAAATGTCGAACAGTTTGTCAGCGCTTTGAGCATCGAATTGCTCAAAATCATTCTTCTGTTAAAAGTAGAAATATTTCTGAACGTGTGTGAGTGTTAGTGGTGTTATTTGTGAACTTTGGACATTGGACAACAGAAAACAAGCGCATTTATTTTATACTTTCGCTGTGAATTATGCCTCCAAAAGAAAAGCGATTGGCAGATCCATATGTAAAGCAAAAAAATAAAAGACTACGAGCTTCGGGCAAAGGGAAGATAGACTAAGGGCCAAATTCAGAAACGCCACTCACCCTACACCTACACTAAATTTTTAAGTAAAATCTTCACTACACTCAATTTGGAATTCATAGACTTTCCTCAATTGAAATGTCCCTTAAATTGAGTATTAGATTGTGTGAGATTTGAGTGGTTGAAATTCACCACTTAAAATAATTCCACACCATACTTTTACGAGTTTTGACTTTCGTGCAGATGGTCATTAGCGTCGTTAGTGACAGTTTTTTGTGCATTTCTGTTTATGTTAGATGGTGTTAGCAATATGGATATCATGGCTAATGAGTTCAACGAATTTGTAGAGTTCATACAATATATTGAGGATGAAAGATATTTACCAGTTCCTACCTATGATAAAATTGTAGGTAGCACCCTAAGATGTAAATGCGTACCGAGGGAAAAATATGATTTGTTTAATAAGGCAATTAATTGTTTCAGAAATTATATCAGAGATTACAACAATCCCGTTCAGCACTTAACCAACTTGGAGATCTTACAGAGGTATAGATTTGGTGGAGACACTATTCGACATATTATTTTTCCAGTGGTATATAGCAGGCATAGAGGTGGAGACTCTTTTAATTGGAACTTTTTTCCTTGCACACATACTTTTTTGGAATGCTCTTTGCTCATTGTTTCAACGTAAACGATTTTGCAAAACGTGATTCCAAATTAGGTGACGCCTGACATGCGCCTGACAGTTGCTGCCACAAAACACATGATATATGCACAGAACACCAAATTGAACTAACACAGTCAGCAGCGAACACGACGACTTGCGATATTGCCAAACATCCTTCCCTTAAATCATTCTTAAATTGAGATGTATTTGAGTAACTTGATTTACACGTTTCTGAATTCCAAAATTGAGGAGAAGGCGCACTCACTCTCATTTTGAGTTACAATTGAGTGTAGGTAGAAATGAGTGTGAGTGGCGTTTCTGAATTTGCTCCTAAGAAACCCTTAGTTTAAGAAATGCTCAAGCCCGCTTATTTGAAAAAGACGACTAAAGGGAAAATAGACTAGAAACCCTAAGATTAAGAAATGCTCAAGCCAGTTTATCTGAAACATAGGAGCAAAAGGAAGATAGATTAGAAATGCCCAAGCCCCCTTATCTGAAACAGACGAGCAAAGAGGAGCAAATTGGAAATCGAAGGAGTACGAATTGCTCGAGCCCGTTCGTCTGAAACGGACGAGCAAAGGGAAGCAAGATTGGAAATAGCCCAAGTACGTATTGCTCGATCAAGACGAATAACGCACGCTGATTGAAACCATTTTCATGGAGTGTGGAAAAAGGAATGAGACAGGGTCGTCCCCGGCGAAGCCGAGTACCTACATCGGTTATAAAAAATAATTGCAAAGCAATATTTCTCCCTTTTCATAACATTCTACAACATATTCACAGCAATGCAATGCATGATATTGAAATAAATTATGTGTTTTCTCGGTAAATCTATATTCGCTAGTATATTATATATATAAAAATGGATGTTTGTGTGTATGTTCCGCATAGGCTCCTATACCAATCGTCCGATTGCAACTAAACTTTGGTGAGTTGTAGGGCGTATGTCCTTGAAGGTTCCTGAAATGGTTCCGCGTCGAAAAAAGAGCCAGGGGGGCAGAAACGGCCAAAAAATATAAAATGCATGACAGTTAATATGTCATCTTTATTTGACAGACAAGTGACTGACAGATGGCGCCATCTCGCGGCGAAAAGGTATCTTTTAAATGTCGAACAGTTTGACAGCGCTTTGAGGATCGAATTGCTCAAAATCATTGTGTTAAAAGTAGAAATATTTTTGAACGTGTGTGAGTGTTAGTGGTGTTATTTGTGAACTTTGGACATTTGACAATAGAAAACACGCGCATTTATTTTATACTTTCGCTGTGAATTATGCCTCCAAAAAGGAAATCGATTGGCAGATCCATATGTTAAGCAAATAAATAAAAGGCTTTACGAGCTTCAGAAAATGACGAGCAAAGGGAAGATAGACTAGAAATCCTAAGATTAAGAAATGATCAAGCCAGTTTATCTGAAACAGAGGAGCAAAGGGAAGATAGAGTAGAAACCCTAAGATCAAGAAATTCTCAAGCCCGTTTATCTGAAACAGAGGAGCAATAGGAAGATAGATTAGAAACCCTCAGATTAAGAAATGCTCAAGCCCATTTATCTGAAACAGACGAGCAAAGGGAAGATAGACTAGAAACTCTCAGATTAAGAAATGCTCAAGCCTCTTTATCTGAAACAGACGAGCAAAGAGAAGCAAGATTGGAAATCGAAGGAGTACGCATTGCTCGATCAAGACAAATAACGCACGCTGATTGAAATCATTTTCATGGAGTGTGGAAAAAGGGATGAGACAGGGTCGCCCCCGAGCGAAGCCGAGTACCTACATCGGTTATAAAAAATAATTACAAAAAAATATTTTTTCCCTTTTCATAACATTCTACAACATAATCACAGCAATGTGAGCAATGTAATGCATGGTATTGAAATAAATTTTTTGTTTTCTCGGTAAATCTATATTCGCTAGATTAACTATTTTTATTTAATTGCTCATTTATTTCCTATCAAACTGAGCCACAGCGAAGCGTGGCCGGGTCACGGCTAGTTACACAATAAATATTAAGAAACTTTAACTCTTCCGTTTCCACAAGTTTTCTATGATATTTTTCCTATGATCCTTCCATTACTTTCCTAAGAAAAGACTTCCGGGAAACACGCGTGAGAGACCGCTGATTACAAAAATAAGGTCGGGAAAATTTTAAACTTCAGCAGGAAAAGTCAGGGAAAATTCAGGGAATTTCGAATGGAAAATTTTGTGGGCATCCTGTTTCATTTGTATTTAAATTGTGATGCGTCCCACGATATCTCTTTCATTATGCACTTTTTTATTATTTCACGATAACAATCCCATATATGTACTTTAAATAATTTCATATCTGCGTCCCGAGACATCTCGCTTCTTTTAATAAATTGATATTTAAGTGGTTCAGGAAAGAAACGGTAGTTTTCCGGTTTACGTCTTCTATCGAAACAAATTGTATTACCATACAACATTCAGTCAGTACCATGTCTAGTGCTCATCATTAACGGACTAGATAATGCAATATTGCGATTAGCGATTAGGTATAATATAACTTTCAAAAATCTTACTCCGAAACAATTTCCGCCATTAACTAACTTATGTAGTGGTCGAAAAGATAGGATAATAAAATTGAATATAAGACATCGATCTTACACTGCATGTGACAAAAGTGACCTTAAGAGCGGTTTCGAGACTTGGTTGTCAAGTGGACAAGCTACGAGAATATATTCTAAATCCAGTAGCAAGAACTCTCGATGAAAGCCCGTATCCCTATTTGATAAGCATTGTACTGTCTCTCTAAGACTAGTCTCAAGAGTTCGAAAACATTTCGTGTATTTCATTTGTGTCTCGGGACCACAGTGGAATAGAACGGTCACCGGTGATTAAAATTAATTGGTTTACATGAGGCGACCAAGTTACTGCTGAACACGAAAAGAAAAGATTATAATAACTAATAACCATATGAAAAGAAATCCAAAATTTAAATAATTCGCCATATCTTTCAGGAGTGATTTACAGGAAATTCAGCACTAAATTCATTAATAAATATAGCTAAAACAATAAAGCTTAATCATTAATCTATTTATAACGGAAATCCAATCTCTTAATGTTGTTAGTTGTATGCTGCTTGGCCATTAGAGATAATGAAATTATATTATATAGCGGAATAGTGCCCATGAAAAATCAATCGATTGATATCAATAGAAGGGATCAACAGGATATTCAAAGAGGATTCGAAACGGATACCCAGAACAATCGGGAAAGGGAGCCCGTCGGAAATGTTGAGCAGGTACTGTGGAACTAGCCTGAAACAGCCTGGAAGCACCCGATGAGTTTTAGCAATGCTAGTAGAAAATTAAACATGGAAAGGGTAGGGGCAGTCCTGAAGAGGACTATAGAATTCGGGATAGTTCATAAGAAAGCTGGAGGATTTCTTATATTATTAGGATCACATTTCTTAAGCCGGGTTCACGAATTCATTGCGTGCTGCAAAGTGAAACTATCGGTAATGTGACTAATGCCCGTTTGCACCAGTTACACTTAACCCTAAGTAACACTTTAATTCAAAAAATGGTTTGCACATGGTGACATTTCGCCACTAAGCTCACCTTAGTATGAGGTTTAACTAAGCCAAGAATATTCTCGGTTTAACTCTGACTTTACTTTGTTGTGTATAGAGGTTTTGGCGGTTTTGTGCTGTTTATTTTGAAAAGCAAAGAAATCTTGCAAATATTTGAAGATGATGAAGCTGTTTTGAATTAAATGCAGTTATTTTAATAGAATTTGAAATACCACATACAATCTACATCAGAGAAGAATATTTTTATTCATTTGATGATGTTACCTATTATAAAGGGTTTCGAATCTCGAAAGCAACCACACTTTTGTTGTTGGAAGGAATTGATGAACATTTAGAAAATCCTTGTGATTTGTAAGTATCTTATACAATATGTAAAATAAATATTTCTTGATTGATTAGTTGGC
The DNA here is from genome assembly GCA_946251905.1 of Cryptocephalus moraei. Taxonomy (NCBI): domain Eukaryota; kingdom Metazoa; phylum Arthropoda; class Insecta; order Coleoptera; family Chrysomelidae; genus Cryptocephalus; species Cryptocephalus moraei. Next base: position 22,685,747 of record OX276463.1, on the reverse strand, counting down.
ATTAGTTGACCAGATTCAGGAGGAGTTCCTTTTCTTAGATAGTGTAATTGGCACTTCTCATTCTTTTATTCTCGCTTATTTTAGTAGTTGCAGTAACTAACACTAACAACAACAACTAACAAACATAACCACAAAACGACGACCTGCCCAGTTGTCACTTGACAATTTAATCACGAAACATGATAATTCCAAGTGCCACCAACCTTCCACCGTACCTTAGCTAAGTATTTTTTAAGTGCAACTGGTGCAAGTCACACAATTTTAAGCTGGGTTTAAACATTAAGTATCACTTTACTATGTACTGATTTAAGTAGAATTGGTGCAAACGGGCATAATGGCCAACTGCACCACCTCGGCTTAAAGTTTAAGTGTCACTTAAAATTTAAAGTGAACTGCACCCAACGATTATAGACTAACCAGGATTGCTCACTTACATTTGAGCAATGTTGGACAGTTTTGTGACGTCACCACCGGTGCTGAAGTACGTTTACGTGTTGATCTGTGGAAGACGTGATGTGGATATCGTACGTAAATATGGATTACGTAGAGTACGTACGTAAACCGTACAGTTTACAATGATAAATCTTATCTTTACTACAGTAAAATGAATAAATCTCTATCTTCTGTCCAGCACCGGTGGTGACGTCACAGAGTTTTTGGCAGGCAGATTCGGCGAACTGAGCAATCCTGGTAGTAGTCTATAATCGTTGAACTGCACCAACATCTAAGTGAAGCTTAAAATGTTGTAAGTGTCACTTATGCCCGTTTGCACCAGTTACACTTAACCCTAAGTGACACTTTAATTCAAAAAATGGTTTGCACATGGTGACATATCACCACTAAGCTCACCTTAGTAAGAGGTTTAACTAAGCCTAGAATATTCTCGGTTTAACTCTGACTTAACCTAGTTGTGTATAGAGGTTTAGACGGTTTTGTGCTGTTTATTTTGAGAAGCAAAGAGATGTTGCAGATATTTGAAGATGATGAAGCTATTTTTGAATTAAATGCAGTTAATTTAATATAATTTGAAATACCACGTACAATCTACATCAGAGAAGAATATTTTTATTAATTTGATGATGTTACCTATTATAAAAGGTTTCAAATCTCGAAAGCAATCACACTTTTGTTGTTGGAAGAAATTCATGAACATTTAGAATACCTATCCTTGTGATTTGTAAGTATTTTATACAATATGTAAAATAAATATTTCTAAATTGTTTAGTTGGCATTAGTTGACCAGATTCAGTAGGAGTTCCTTTTCTTGAATAGTGTAATTGGCACTTATTCTCATTATTTTATTCTCGCTCATTTTAGAATTTTAGAGGTTGAAGTAACTGACACTAACAAACATAACCACAAAACCACGACCTGACTAGTTGTCACTTGACAATTTAATCACGAAACATGATAATTCCAAGTGCTACCAACCTTCCACCGTACCTTAGCTAAGTATCTGTTAAGTGCAACTGGTGCAAGTCACACAATTTTAAGCTGGGTTTAAATATTAAGTATCACTTTGCTATGTACTGATTTAAGTAGAATTGGTGCAAACGGGCATTAATTTAAACGGTACATAGACCTTCCCTTAACATCAGCTTAACTATAATGCCCGTTTGCACCAGTTACACTTAACCCTAAGTAACACTTTAATTCAAAAAATGGTTTGCACATGGTGACATATCACCACTAAGCTCACCTTAGTGTGAGGTTTAACTAAGCCAAGAATATTCTCGGTTTAACTCTGACTTAATTTTGTTGTGTATAGAGGTTTTGACGGTTTTGTGCTGTTTATTTTGAGAAGCAAAGAAATGTTGCAAATATTTAAAGATGATGAAGCTATTTTTGAATTATACGCAGTTTATTTAATAGAATTTGAAATACCACGTAGAATCTACATTAGAGAAGAATATTTTTATTCATTTGATGATGTTACCTATTATACAAGGTTTCGAATCTCGAAATCAACCACAATTTTGTTGTTGGAAGAAATTGAGGAACATTTAGTCCTTGTGATTTATAAGTATCTTATAGAATATGTAAAATAAATATTTCTTAATTGTTTAGTTGGCATTAGTTGACCAGATTCAGGTGGAGTTCTTTTCTTGGATAGTGTAATTGGCACTTCTCATTCTTGTATTGTCGCTCATTTTTGTCAACACTAACAACAACTGTCTATGCAACAACTCACAAACATAACCACAAAACCACGACCTGACTAGTTGTCACTTGACAATTTAATCACGAAACATGATAATTCCAAGTGCTACCAACCTTCCATCGTACCTTAGCTAAATATTTTTTTCACGCTGCCGCTATCGTAAATCGCTCTTATATGCATATACGTAGCATGAAAATGGCAAATAACATTCGTGTATTGTTTTTCTTTGACGACGGAATGTAAATACTGTCATTTACATTCCTAGGAAAATCAAAAGAGTAAATCAAGTTGATTTATCCCTAGTTACGTATATGTCAGATTGACATATGTAAGTCTCACGTATGTCAGTCAACTTATGGTGAACTTATGTCAGGTCCAAACTAAAGCATACATTTAATTTTTTTGTGGAATTTTGAGGAAATTTTCAACGGCAGCGTGAGAAATCTAATAAGCCACACGGAATGTATCGACTATTAACATCCTCGGCAAGTGACAAGCCTCGGCTTCGCCTCGGCTCGTACACACTTGCCTCGAATGGTAAAACGTCTTTACATTCCTTGTGACTTAAATAACTATTAAGTGCAACTGGTGCAAGTCACACAAATTTAAGCTGGGTTTAAACATTAAGTATCACTTTGCTATGTACTGATTTAAGTAGAATTGGTGCAAAGCGGCATGAAGGCGGAAACAGACTATCGTCACATCACGTGAGTTCACGTGCTGTCACGTTAACTCACGTCACTTTGACGTAACCCCAGTCTGGTTCTGATACATTAAGGGTGGGTATTATAAAACTTATCTGACAGTTAACTCAAAGTTAACTTGGGGAATGACGTCACATACGCCAGTTAACTTCAAATGTCAGAGTTAACTTTATCGGGTGGAAAGGGTATCGGTTAAAGTTAACTCTGTAGAAAATCATGTTTTGTATTCGAATTTCGACAGTTCTTCTGCCAATAAATAACTATTCTGTGCTGATAACCTCCATTTTTTTATTGTGTTTATGCAACGATTATAGACTACCAAGGATTGCTCAGTTCGCCGAATTTGCCTGACAAATTCTGTGATGTCACCTCCGATGCTGGACATAGGATATAGATTTTCATTCATTTTACTTGTAATTTTAATTGTCAAAAATGTTAGCAAACGATATTTATGATATTTTTGAGGAATTTTTAACCGACGATGAAGAAGATGCTGTGAATATTGTTAAAGGCCCTCGGCGACAAAGGGTATTTAGAAATCGGTTAGACCATTTCCTCTTGTGGACGAATCAGAATTTAGAAATCGTTTTCGATTATCATGAGATTCTGTATATTTGTTAATGGGGCACATTGAAGCAAATTTACAAAGACCAACTAATAGGTCAGCAGTAACTATTTTAATTATTGTAGGCTTTTGTATATTAATTATTTTTATTTTTAGAAATCATCCTCTATCGCCAATGACGTAATTTATTTACATATAACATAATATAACATATTTACGTACGTAAATATGGATTACGTAGAGTACGTACGTAAACCGTACAGTTTACAATGATAACTCTTACTGTTTAATACAGTAAAATAAATAAATCTCTCTTATCTTCTGTCCAGCATCTGTGGTGACGTCACAGAGTTTGCCAGGCAGATTCGGCGAACTGAGCAATCCTGGTAGTCTATAATCGTTGTGCCCTCTTCATGATTTTTTTCGAATTTCCACATTTCTTCTGTCAATAACTAACTATTCTGTGCATATAACCTCAATTTTAATGGGACTTTTATAAAACTGGCATTATAAAAGCTCAAGTTAACTTGACTGTTAACTTTTAGTTAACTGCCAAACAAGTTTTATAATACCCACCCTTAGGGTGGGTATTATAAACATGTTTACAAGTTAACTTTGAAGTTAACGTCAAGTTAACTTTAGCTTTTATAATGCCAGTTTTATAAAAGTCCCATTAAAATTGAGGTTATAAGCACAGAATAGTTAGTTATTGACAGAAGAACTGTCGAAATTCGAAACAAAACATGAAGAGGGCAAACATAAATACGTACCTACGTACATAAACACAATAAAAAAATGAGGTTATAAGCACAGAATAGTTAGTTATTGACAGAAGAACTGTCGAAATTCGAATACAAAACATGATTTTCTACAAAGTTAACTTTAACCGATATCCTTTCCACCCGATAAAGTTAACTCCGACATTTGAAGTTAACTGGCATATGTGACGTCATTCCCCAAGTTAACTTTGAGTTAACTGTCAGACAAGTTAATACGCCAGTTAACTTCAAATGTTGGAGTTAACTTTATCGGGTGGAAAGGGTATCGGTTAAAGTTAACTTTGTAGAAAATCATGTTTTGTATTCGAATTTCGACAGTTCTTCTGTCAATAACTAACTATTCCGTGCTTATAACCTCAATTTTTTTTGTGTTTATGCAACTATTATAGACCATAGACATAATACTGTATAGACTACGGATCGGTATAAGGCGCGATGTGCCGAGTGGGAGCGAGAGGCAAATAAATAAGGCGACTTGTCTCTCACTCTAAATGGGCGGAGCTAACAACTCCGTAACCATGACGCTCTAACCTCTGCAGCCTTATGTCAATCATGTGTCAACATAATCAAGAATTTGTTATCACTTATCTTCGAAAACTGTTGAAAAAATATAAGAAATGAAATAAAACTGTAAATATAGCGGGAAAATAGTGGAATTGAGAAGAAAAAGTTCGTTTTCTTGGAGTTTAGAACCCGCGACCTCCAAAATAAAAGGACGTGACGTAACTGACAAGGCAAGAGGTTAGATCGTCATGGTTACGGAGTTGTCAACTCCGCTCATTTAGAGTGAGAGACAAGTCGCCTTATTTATTTGCCTCTCGCTCCCACTCGGCACATCGCGCCTTATACCGATCCGTAGTCTATACAGTATTATGTCTATGTTATAGACCACCAAGGATTGCTCAGTTCGCCGAATCTGCCTGGCAAATTCTGTGACGTCAACTCCGATGCTGGACAGAAGATATAGATTTTTATTCATCTTACTTGTAATTTTAATTGTCAAAAATGTTAGTAAACGATATTTACGATATTTTTGAGGAATTTTTAACCGACGATGAAGAAGATGCTGTGAATATTGTTGAAGGCCCTCGGCGACAAAGGATATTTAGAAATAGGTTAGACCATTTCCACTTGTGGAACGAATCAGAATTTAAAAATCGACTTCGATTATCAAGAGATTCTGTATACTTGTTAATGGGGCACATTGAAGCAAATTTACAAAGACCAACTAATAGGTCAACAGTAACTATTGTAACGTTTTTACTATTGACTAAAACTAAAACACTACGCATTTATCCTAATTAATTTATTCTAACTCTTAACACATTTATTTCACACAGAGAGATGTTTATTTATTTTAACGCGCGCGGTCTCTCGCCCGAATGTTTACACAACGATTCTTCAACTGCTCTGCTTCGGGTCCGACATTCCCTTTTTATGGCAGGTAGAAGCTTCTCGTAGTTTCGGGATAATTACTAGAATGTTCGATTTTCCAGGAACCCGTTATCGCATCGAACTCTCTCGATTGTTCCCGTCGTCCTTCCCAGAATTGCAATAAGGCGAACTTGTGTAGCTCCCGGCGTGTTTATGTCGCGGCCGGCGAGCCGTTTCGTTACACTGCCCCCGCCTTAAAGATGTTTCGTCCCGAAACGTGTCCCTGACAGGCCCATGTAGAAATCTGCAGTTGGTCCCCTGTCTGCAACGCGAGGTTTGGTGGAAATAACATGCCACGGTCTTCTTGTGGGGACTCCTCTCAGGATTCCAACAATACACCAAAATGTCTACTCCGGTGAAGCGAAATAAGACCTCTAGCATATTCCTGACGACCCTCCAGTCCAAGGCGTCCAATCCGCAAGCCAGTTTCGGGATTGCTAACTTAGTTAGATCTTCGCTAAGTAGGGTATCCCTGAGGTCATGTAGTGCGACCCACAGGTCCAAATAGGTGGGCTTGTGAAAGGACCTCCTCTTGGTAATCAGATTGAAGAGCGGCCGTTGTGATCCATCTTCCTTAATCCTCAGCGCTCGCCCGACCGCTGGTCCCTGCTGATGGAGTTCGTCCAGTTTGCCGAACCTCGTCCGAAACTCCGCGGCAATTCCCCGGGACATCCGCAGGTCCTGGGCCACGCAATGAGCCAGCGGATATTCAGCCGGTGTTCCGAAGAGATCCCGTTGTTCTTCCCTGGTCACACCGAATCGGGCCTTTCCGGTCCCACCATATGCAGCCATAAACTCTTCAAAGGAGGGCTCATCTTTTTGGGGCCGTAGTTGGCGCACCTGTTGATCTTGGTCGTGGTCTCCCTCGAAAGGCGCTAATCGGTTGTAATGCACGACCCTGGGCTTCCCATTCGGAACTTTGCTGATTCGGTAGATGACGTCATTTATTTTTGTCTTCACTGTATATGGCCCTTCCCAAGCTTTCTGAAGCTTCGGTGATAACCCTCGTCTCCTTTGTGGGTTGTACAGCCACACTAGGTCTCCTTCTTCATATATGCCGCTGTCCGCCCGAACGTCATAGTGATCCTTCATGCGGTCGCTGGCGACTTGGAGATTCGTTCGTACCATCTCGTGAACCTGGTCCATCTTTCTGCGCAGCTCGGTGACGTAGTCTTCCCCAGCCAGATCTTCTCCCGGTTTGCAACCGAAGCTTAGATCGCAGGGAAGCCTCATCTCCCGCCCGAACAGTACCCTTGCTGGTGTCTGGCCGGTGGACTCGTTGATGGCAGAACGGTAGGCCATCAGGAAAAAGGGGAGATGTTGATCCCAGTCTCGTTGGTGTTGAGACACTACCTTCGAGAGGTACTTGCCCATGGTGCGGTTCATCCTCTCCACCATTCCGTCGGACTGAGGGTGCAGCGCCGTCGTTCTAGTTTTGCGAATTCCCAACTTTTCGCAAACTCCCTGGAACAGCTCGCTCTCGAAGTTACGCCCCTGGTCGGAATGCAACTCCAACGGTACTCCGAAGCGGCTCACTAGCTCCTTCACCAGGACATCTGCGACAGTTGTGGCTGCTTGGTTGGGAATCGCGTAGGCCTCTACCCATTTCGTGCAGTAGTCCATCGCCACCAGGATGTACTTGTTGCCGCAATCGGTTTCAGGAAATGGTCCAGTAATGTCTAGGGCGATCCTCTCGAAAGGACTTCCCACATTGTATTGTCTCATCGGGGCTTTCGGCTTGCGGTGCGGTCCATTGCTGGCTGAGCAAACTGTACACTTCCTGCACCATTCACGAACAGCCTCAGAGCAGCCCACCCAATAGAAACGCTCGCGCACTTTCTGCAGGGTCTTCTTTACTCCCAGGTGGCCTCCAGATGTTCCGTCATGGAGGTGACGTAGCACTTCCGCCACCTTGATCTTGGGTACGATGAGTTGGAATCGCCTTTCTGCGCCATTATCGGATTCGAGCACCCTCTTGAGCAGTCCATCCTGTATCACCAGGGAGTCCCACTGTGCCCAGTACGATTTCAGGGTCCTAGAGGATGGGGCCACTTCCTGCCATTCCGGCCGACGACCTCCTTCTTTCCACTCCAGGATCCGTTGAAGTTCAGGGTCGCCTTCCTGCGCTCGTCGCAGCCCGTCTGGTGACCAGTCTTCGTCAGTGACCGTCGTGCGGCATGCAGAAGCCTCCTTTACCTCTGCACGACTACAATGGGGACATCCTTCTGGACACGGTCTTCTTGAAAGAGCGTCAGCATTACGGTGGCTGGTTCCTGCTCTATGTTCGATGTCGAAGTCGTATTCTTGAAGACGCTCAATCCACCGAGCTACCTGGCCTTCCGGATTCTTGAATCGTAGGAGCCATCTGATCGCCGCGTGGTCCGTTCTCAACAGGAACTTCCTCCCGTATAGGTATTTGTAGAAATGTTCTACCGACTTTACGGCGGCTAACAGCTCCCTCCTGCTGACACAGTAGTTCCTTTCGGGCTTCGACAGGACTTTACTGAAGTAGCCAACGACCCGCTCCTGCCCATCTTGCAGTTGTGACAAAACCCCTCCGATCCCGTCGTTGCTTGCATCTGTATCCAAGATGAAGCGTCCTTCTTGGGTCGGAAACCCCAGAACAGGGGCCGTCGTCAGGCGTCTTTTCAGAGCGTCGAAGGCTGCTTGGCATTCTTTATCCCAAACGAAGGCTCGTTTCTCCTCGGTTAGTCGTGTCAGCGGCTTTGCGATGTCAGAGAACATTCGGACGTAACGACGGTAGTAAGTGCAAAGCCCCAGGAAACTCCGCAACTGATGCTTGTCCTTCGGTGTTGGCCATTCTTGGACTGCTCGCACTTTTTCAGGGTCCACCTCGACGCCGTTACTGCTGACCACGTGACCCAGATAGTGTACTCTCGTTCTTAACAGATGGCACTTCTTTGGGTTGAGCGTCAGGTTGGCCATTTGGAGTCTCTTGAAGACTTCCTCCAGGTTTGACAGGTGTTCGTCAAACGTCCTCCCTACGACGATTATGTCATCCAGGTACACGAGGCACGTTTTCCAGGAGAGCCCTCTGAGTATGTTCTCCATGAGCCTCTCGAAAGTAGCAGGTGCATTACACAGCCCGAATGGCATAACCGTGAATTGCCACAGTCCAGATCCTACTGTGAAAGCCGTCTTCTCCTTGTCTGCAGGGTCCATTTCTACCTGCCAGTAGCCACTCTTCAGGTCAAGGGTGGAAAACAGCTTCGATCCAGCCAGAGTATCCAGAGTGTCGTCTATCCGGGGAAGAGGGTAACTGTCTTTCTTCGTCACGTTGTTCAGTAGACGATAATCTACGCAGAACCTGGTATCTCCATCCTTCTTCTTTACCAGGACTACAGGAGATGCCCAAGGACTGCTAGATGGCTCGATGACTCCCTCTTTCTCCATGTCGCGGATGATCTTCTCCGCTACCTCCCGCTTCGCCTGCGGCAACCTCCTCGCTGACTGGCGGATTGGTCTCGCGCCCCCCGTATCGATCTTGTGCCTAACAATACTCGTTCTCCCAGAAGGTCCCTTGTCAGACACAAAAATCGATCGATATCTACGGAGTAGCTCAATAAGCCTCTTCTTTTCGACTCCAGCGAGAGAATCGCAGGCGTCCACTAGAGCCTCCTCCACTTTCGCGACTCTGCAGCCAGCGCTCCCCGTCACCTGGTGGATCAGTGACGTCACTGGTGAGCAGGTTCCCACTTTGGTCCCCTTGCGGATGGTAACCGGGTAGTCATTGATGTTAATGAGCCGGACTGGAATTTCATCACCCAGCGTCACCAAGGTCTTCCCTACTAGAACGCCTCGGCCCACCTCCACGTCGTGGTTCCAAGGTTCCACTACGGCAGGATTCCCTTTTCCGGTGACGCCTTGAAGTCGGGTCACCACTATCGATTCGCTCCTACTCGGCAGGGTCGTGTCTTCCGTCAGCCTTATCTGGTGGACCGTCTCGCCCTTGGTGTGCAGGAAAATTTCCTCTGGGCCGACCTGCATTACTTGTCGTTGCAAATTGAGCGCGAAACCGTGGGTCTTCATGATGTCCATTCCCAAGATGGCGTCCTCTTCTATGTCGGCGATCAGGACTCGGTGTGGTGAGAATCGTGCAGTGCCGATCTTGATCTCGACGTCTACTTCTCCGTGAACGGCGGCAGCTTCGCCCGTAGCCGTTCGCAACCTCCACTTTGACTCCATCACTCTCTTCCCTCGCGTGTTCAGCAGGCCTGGCTTCAGGATCGTCTTGGATGCCCCGGTGTCGATCAGTAGGGTGTGCTTCCTGCCGTTAATTTCGCCATCCACGTACAGGCTGCCACCTTCACCTCTTAGCGTAGCTATCTTGATGAGGGGGTCTTGGAACGGGTATCGGGTCGGAGCTGCCCCCTTGGAGCCGACCCGCTTTAGTTTTCCGACGTCTGGGCCGTTATTGGCTTCTCCACCCTAGGGCGCTTGCAGTCCCTTCGGATATGGCCAACCTCTCCACACCCCCAGCATTTCGCCGGCTCCCTTTTGTCTCCCTTCAGCAGTCCCTTGAGGGCGTTTACAACCTGCTCCAGGGCGTCCTCCTTCCGTTCGGCCTCCACGCATGCGTCGTCCCCGACCACAGCCCGAACGCGGCCACAGCTCCTTGACGCCTCCGTCGCAGCCTCGTATTCCAGGGCCATCGAGAGTGCTTCCAATGTGCTCTTGGGACGTGACAGCCGTACCGCTCGCTACATCTCCACATCCCTTAAGCCGTCGATGAAGGCCGAGACCGCGAGACTCTTTGTCATGGACTCCGCCGCTTCCGGGTAGGCGAATCTGACTAACTTCGCGATGTCGGCTTCAAACTCCTGAAGACTCTCTCCCTGCTTCTGTCGTCGGTTCTTCATTCGGGATTGGTAAACTTGCCCCAGGTGTGCGTGCCCGTACCGCCTCTGCAGCCTCTGGACGAGTAGCTCGAAGTTGTCCAGCTCCCCCTCTGGAACAGTCTGCAGCACGTCGAGGGCGTTTCCTCGGAGGGCGACCGTCAGAGCCACTGCCTTGTCCCTTGGCGCCCAGTTGTTGGCTTTCGCCGCTGCCTCGAACTGCCGGAGGTAGTTCTCCCAGGGTATTTCCCCGTCGAAGGTAGGCGGCTTCACTCGATGGCTGGCAGCAGGGACTGCCTCGATCCTGGTCACCTCCTCCGAGTCGTTAAATGGATTACCTGGACTGGATATGTTTTGCAGGCTGGGCTGGAACTGCATGGATTGTAGTCGGTTCCCCAATTCTCGTAGTTGGTTCTCGAGCTCTAATCGTTGGCTTTTCTCGGTCTGAAGCGCGCTGTCAAGGTTTCCAATTCGGCTATCCAGCTCACCGTGGAGTTCGTCCAACTCGCCGTGGAGCTTTCCCATTTCGCCGTGGATTTTTCCCATTTCGCCGTGGAGTTCCTTTATGTTGTTATCCAACTCACTGTGGATTTTCCCCATTTCGCCGTGGAGTTCTTTCATGTTGTTGTCCAACTCGCCGTGGAGTTTTTCCATTTTAGTGTCCAGCTCGCCGTGGAGTTCTTTTATGTTGTTGTCTAACTCACCATGAAGTTCTTTCATCTCCTTCATTTGGTTATCCAACTCACCGTGGAGTTTTTCCATTTTGTTGTCCAGGAGGCGCTCACCTTCTTCCTCGAAACCGAAAGTTTCAGGGTCGTCTCCATTGTCGATTAAATAGACCTCCAGTCGCTTCTGCAGCACTGTTTTCGACCCTGTCGTTTCGAGTTCTCTATCTTCCAACTCACGTTTGAGGTACGTCACTTTTAAATCCCGTAATTTCTTCATTGTTCTTAATTTATTTCACTAATTAATCCCACTTCTGACACCACTGTAACGTTTTTACTATTGACTAAAACTAAAACACTACGCAATTATCCTAATTAATTTATTCTAACTCTTAACACATTTATTTCACACAGAGAGATGTTTATTTATTTTAACGCGCGCGGTCTCTCGCCCGAATGTTTACACAACGATTCTTCAACTGCTCTGCTTCGGGTCCGACATTCCCTTTTTATGGCAGGTAGAAGCTTCTCGTAGTTTCGGGATAATTACTAGAATGTTCGATTTTCCAGGAACCCGTTATCGCATCGAACTCTCTCGATTGTTCCCGTCGTCCTTCCCAGAATTGCAATAAGGCGAACTTGTGTAGCTCCCGGCGTGTTTATGTCGCGGCCGGCGAGCCGTTTCGTTACACTATTTTAATTATTGTAGGCTTGTATATTAATTATTTTTATTTTTAGAAATCATCCTCTATTGCCAATGACACAAGTGTTAATAACACTAAGATTTTATGCAACAGTGATAAATCTTACTGTCTACTACAGTAAAATGAATAAATCTCTCTTATCTTCTGTCCAGCATCGGTGGTGACGTCACAGAGTTTGCCAGGCAGATTCGGCAAACTGAGCAATCCTGGTAGTCTATAATCGTTGTGCCCTCTTCATGTTTTTTTTCGAATTTCGACAGTTCTTCTGTCAATAACTAACTATTCTGTGCTGATAACCTCAATCTTAAAGGGAATTTTATAAAACTGGCATTATAAAAGCTCAAGTTAACTTGACTGTTAACTTTCAGTTAACTGCCAAACAAGTTTTATAATACCTACCCTTAAATACCATGTGAAATATTACTCCGCACTTTTTATCCGTGACGTGAGTTAACGTGACAGCACGTGACCTCACGTGAGGTGACAATAGTCTGTTTCCGCCTTAAGGGACACATAACCTCCTATTTGTGGTTATGTATTTGTGTTTTGTTGTGTACGTTACGTATGGTGTTTGAAAGTTTGAAATGAATATGAATAGAGTGATGGGAAAAAATCAAGACCATGATTTTGTTGTGTTGTGTTGATTTTTGTTGATGGTGGATTGGAATTAAAATGGGATGTTACTTGATCCCAAACCTCATCTTTGTCCTTCCATGTATACTCGAACTGAATTAGCTTGGCCGGTGACCTTGTGGGCGCGCGGGTAAAATGTAAATGTGGCTCTCACGCTCTCTTCATTACGCTGTATCGCTCTATCTTTCTTATCGTCCACTTTCTCTCTTCCCATTCTGCAAGGTCACCGGCCAAGCTAATTCAGTTCGAGTGTAGTAGAACCTGTCTTTTTACATTCTATAATCTCTTTAAAATCTCTAACGAGCTCCACCAACCTAATTTTTTCACTCATGGTGTAGTTTGCAGTTCTTACCCTCTTCCTTTCCATTATCAATATATTACTATCGATTACGACGATTACTATAAATTGACAATTATAAACACAGTTGCAGTTGACAATTTTCAAGTGACGCTTAAAAATTTAAGTTAAGCTTAGGTAAGTATCACTTATCAATTGCAATGGTGCAGTTGGCCCTAACCGGTACCGCAAGAAATCAAACGCGTATAATTTATGTGTAGTTGTGAATGTTCACCAGTCTACGGTATACGGCAAAATGGTGCGTTGCGGCATCGATGCTGTATTCTGGCTCTCAGCTGTTGTATTTTGCCGCAAGTGACTTTCGAATGGTGAATAGACCTACGGAAATGTGACACTTAATCCTGCGGATTGATACTTTTTTGCTGACCACAAATGTTTGCCAGCCGCATCACTTTGCCGCACGCAATAAAATCGTAAACCCGGCCTTAGCTCCATTCCAGTAGCCAGGATCTCATGGAGGTCTTATCAGGCTCAAAAATTCATATATCCTGGAAAATCCCTTTTCATTCAAATCGTTTTACTACTACACTATTTAATGGTAGAATTTCAAGAAATTGTGAAACTAATTTAGAGGCATTTGCCTTAGCATAGGAAAATTGGAAAAAATTAAATTTACATTAAAAAATATTATTTTACACCTTTTCATCCATAAATGGCTGAGCGTTAATGATTTTCAGAAATTTTCATTTAGTTTGTATTATTATCGTCAACAAAAAGGAATCAAAAAATTGTTTGCCATTCGCTTAGTGTCTTAATCAAAAATTATTAACAAGTATGTTTTTTTTCTTTTAGTTTCCACAATTTGCTCTATCCCTTAGCTTAGACTTACCGAGGAGTAAACAAGCGCGTTAGAACAAGGGGATAAAATTTTAACTTCCCTCTCTTCCCACTTTTTAATATTCAGTTAGCGGCGTGTTTTTCGTGAAAATACAGCCTCCGAGTTGCGGAGGTCCGCAGAAAACGACAAATTACGCTTTCTGTTTGAATAATTTTCAGACGAATTTTGTTTGTCAAGAGACCGGTCAGGTCCACGAGGGGAGCGGGGACTCGGGGAGGGCTCTCCCCCTCTTCTGTATTCGGAAGACGATGGAAAAGTGCCGAGTAAGTTTCGTCCCCAGGAAATTCAATGGCGTCCCGGGGAGGATTGTAATGTTTTAATTTCTTTTCGGGAACAGCAGGATGAGTCTGTAATGGATCTAATCAAGGATGGTTCAGCGACATTAAGTGTACTCTTCCTCTATTCAGTCGTTGTCCGTTTTCGGACGTCGTGACTTCTTCATGTAGATTGTATAATGACTTTTCGCTATGCATCTGTGTCTTCTACAGTAGATACGCATTATTTGAAAAACCGACATTTTTGTGAGCTCTTTTATTTGGTCTCTATGCCACACCGGTGGTATTCTTCTTTACCTTTTGTCATCAACCTTCCCCTGTATCATGAGTTTTTCCATACCATCCTGCCGTAATACCTGCACGAAGAATTTGAGGATGCGTCGCTGGATTGTTGGTAATAATTGTATTATTATTACCAACAATATTATTGTATTTTTAGTTCTTTTAAAATGGATGAGTTGGTGTGGTGCACTGTCCAGGGTATTCACAGCATTCTTCGGCAACATATCACTTCAAACGCCTCAATTCTCCTTCTGCATGCAGCATTTATGGTGTTTGATTCCGAGCCATACTCTGTAATAGAGAACACTAGGGATTTCATAAGTCTTGTTTCATTTTCCTTGCGGATACGGTGGTCTTTCCAAATTTTAACTAATCTTCCCAACGTCTCCTTTGCCATCCTAATTCTTCCTTTAATCTCTTGCTCGGAGCCACCTCTACTTATTATCTTCGTGCCCAAATAAATAACCTCTTCTTTAACTTCTATGTAATGGATATGTACAGTGGTAGAGGAAACATTCCTGCTCGGTCTATAATTATCAAGTAGCATTTAGATCTATTTTGGCGCAGTCCGCATTCCAGGATCACTTGCTGGGTTCGTTAAGCATTCATACATTTCTTGTTCATTGTTTGCCGCGGCAATAGTGTCGTCTGCGTGTCGAAGGTTCGAAATATTCCCTCCTATAGATACTCCACCAGTCCATTTATCCAGCGCTTTCCTCACTATCCATTCTACATGAATTTTAAAGAGTATTGGGGAGAGAATACATCCCTGCCTTACGTCTCTATCTACCCTAAAGTTTACTGAGTATTCCTTTCCTATTTTTACTTGGACTATGTTGTTGTCATATAGCTCTTTAATTAGGAGGGTTAGGGTTATATGGTCTGGAACTCGCATTGCTTTTTAAAAAAAAAAAAACACCACAGTTTCTTCCGTTGCACCTTGTCGAAGGCTTTGCTATAATTCAGGAAACATAGCATGGCTGAGACATTGAATTCAAAAAGCTTTTCAATCAGCTGTCTCACATTTAAAATTTGATCTCCTGTTCCTGAGCCTTTCTTTTAGGGTATGCAGTAACACTTTGCTTGAGTGATTTATTAGAGCGATAGTTCTATAGTTACTACATTCATCTTCTGTTTTTTTTATGAAATGGAATATATACAGATTTTATTTATTCTTTTGGCCATTTTCCGGTTTCCCATACTTTTTTACCAATCTGTTGCAGCAAAGGTAATACCTTTGTCTTCAGTGCATTTTAAAGTTTCCGCTACAATATTGTCTGAGACTGGCGATTTTTTGTCACTTAATTTTTTAAAAGCTGTTTCGACTTCGTCTCTTAGGATTGGTTTTTCATATTCCAGAACTTCGCGCTAGTGGTTTTTCTGTAGGTCAATCTCTTCAGAGGCCATCTATCATCTGTTTATGACAGGAGCGTCTCTGTCATTCTTGCCTTCTGTTACTGGTTTTGCGCAGTATCTATTATATCCCCCGAACTTGCTTCTTCTGTGGTCTGCTGTAATGCAGCTATTTTTTACGTACCATGGAGCATCGACGATGCACCTCTTTGTTTTGGAACCTCTGGATTATTTCAGTGTTGTTCTTGCTGGCACAACCCCAGAGTTGTGCACAATAGGTCCATACCGGTTTTAGCATTTGTTTATAGATTAGTAATTTGTTGTCTATAGATAGTTTCGGATTTCTTCCGAGCATCCAATACATTTTTCTATATTTTATATTGAGTTCTTCTCTCTTCTTTCTGATATGGACTCCCCATCGTAGTCTCTTGTCTAGGTGTAGCCCAAGGTATTTGGCAGAGTCTGCGACTGGGACTTCAGTGTCGTTTATTTTGATAGTATAATACCGCTCCTTTTATAGGTGGAGTTAACATGGACCCATTTTGTGCAATTTATTTTAATTCTCCATTTCTTTGTCCAATGGTGAATTTTATTAACTGAAATCTGCAGCTTTCTTGCGGCTTCTTCGTGGTGTTCTCCAGTTGATAGTACAGCTTTGTCATCGGCAAAAGTTTCTATCATGTCCTCTTCTAGGTTTGGAATATTATTGGTATGTATCAAATTATAGTACCGGCCCAAGTACACTACCTTGAGGTACTACCTTTGATTTCTTTTAACTCTGTATAAATCTCTCCTTGTTAATCTTATAAGGTCCGTGAAAGAAATATACAGAGACTGTCACAATACAGTTAAAGTAGGATCTAAATTCTCCAATGGGTTCTCACCGAATAAGGGTTTCAAACAAGGATGCTGCTTGGCGCCCCTTCTATTTAAGATATACCTCGAACAAGCACTGAAAACATGGAAGCAAAAATGCCGAAGTATGGGTATACCGCTTAACAATACAAACTTATTCACTCTGAGCTTCACAGATGACCAGATCATAATGGCGCAAGATCACGATGATATCGAATATATGACTTGAAAGCTTGTTGAGGAGTACAAGAAATGGGGACTGGAAATAAACTTCTCAAAAACAAAATACATGTGTATCGGAGGAATGCAACAAGATCTAGCCTTGGAGGACGGACACCTCATCAAATACTGCCAAAATTTCAAATATCTTGGAATGTATTTATCAGACAATGGCACACTAGATCGTGCTATTAAAGATAGGAACACCGAAGGAAGGAAGGCTATTGCTATGCTGAATGCTATCCTATGGGATCAAAAGATTACAAGGCACAACAAGCACCTAATTTACAATTCCATCGTAAAAAGCATAGTTACATATAGCTGCGAAGAATGGTAACTAAAGGAAAAAAATATCAAAATGCTCGAAGCAACGGAAATGGATTTCTGGAGAAGAGCACTAGGAGAATCAAGACTGGAAAAAATTCCATACGAGAAAATTCGAACAGAAATGAAAGTGAGACACACAATTACAGATGAAATAAGAACAAAACAGCTGCGATGGTACGGTC
This sequence comes from Cryptocephalus moraei, assembly GCA_946251905.1. Taxonomy (NCBI): domain Eukaryota; kingdom Metazoa; phylum Arthropoda; class Insecta; order Coleoptera; family Chrysomelidae; genus Cryptocephalus; species Cryptocephalus moraei. Next base: position 22,668,557 of record OX276463.1, on the reverse strand, counting down.
ACGTTCAGAGAATGGAGAAACATCGACTTCCCAAACAAATACTCACATGGACACCAAAAGGAAGAAGGAGAAGAGGAAGGCCAAGGAAAAGTTGGAGAGAGGGAATCGATAAGGAGATCAGAGAAAGAGGACTGGATGAAGACCTGTGGAATGACAGGGAACAATGGCGGTTGGGGATCGGAAGACGTCGACAGACGTTTTAAACCGATATATATATATATATATATATATATATATACGTGTATGTATATATAAATCTCTCCTTGCTTAATTCTAAACTGCACTGCAGTTTGAGACAGATTTCTGCGACCAAAGCATTATGGTCACTTCCACAGTCCTAGCCGGGATAGGTCTTTAGATTTCTAATAGATCTTTTCCATCTTTTCTTGATAAGAACGTAGTCAATTTGGTTGCGTGTATGTCTATCAGGAGATCTCTAAGTATACGTTCCTCTGACACCATGTAGGAAGTGGGAATTAGATATGTATAATTCTTCCTCCGCGCAAAATTCCATGAGCATTTGACCGCATTCATTTCTTTGATCTGTGCCATATTTTCAAACTACCGTGCGTAGATGTGCATCGGTATTCATTTGTCGAATCTTGGCATTGAAATCACCCAGAACGATTAAAGGTTCTCTAGTAGGCACTTTAGCTATTGTGTTTCAGAATACCGCATAACAGTTGTATATTTTGGGGGATTGTTAACGTGGGCGCATAGATTTGTATGAGGTTGAGGTTACCCAGTTTTGCTCGCAATTTCAGGGTAATTATTCGATAGCTTCGTATCGAAGGACAGATTCTTTATAGTTCTTGTGTATGAGAAAAGCCACACCTCAGTTGTGTAGTGTCCACTATTTTTCAAGCGAGTTCTCTTATATTTCGGCAAAGGGGATGCTTTCGAGTGCTTTTTCGACTATGACTACCGGTAACGACTACCGGTTTAATGCATTACCTAGTGTTCAATATTGTTGCAGTTTGACATCTTCTGTTGGCGATATTGTAGACAAGTGTCAAATTCAAATTTAGCCTTTGTAAGCATCGAGTGTTTTTTAAAGTTTCACCTCATAGTAGGGTTTCCGTCGAGGTAGAGGTTTATTTTTGCCGATTTTATTTTATTTTTTCAATGAAATGGTGCGTGCGCCACTTTAATCACGCACGGGCCTTGTTTTTGGCGAATTCGTAGCATGAGCAGACTTGTTTAAGGGTCCATCACCCGGCGAGAATTTAACGTTGTTGCGGGGTAAGAGACAAGGAAGAAGTAGCGGTAAGCGTGACTCTAATTCTCCCTTCCACTACTTTTTAACTAGCCAGGACTAAGTTAATTTTCCCACTAAGTTTAAATTCTCAAATATATACGATGGCAGCACTTTACAGCGAGTTTTCTAGCTACTGAAGGGTTTAGGGTAAACATGATCCTAGGGTAGTGTATTATCTTATCAAAACGAAATAGGGTTCAATGAAGAGATAAAGGATCATTCTACATCGGTCTAGTAACAGAATTTTGAGTTTTCTCTTCTTTTGGTCAAATTTTGATCTGAAAATAGTACGTAAAATAGGGCAACTTTAGGGGCGTTTTTAAGAGGACAAAAAGAAAATATCAAAAATCCGTTACTAGACCGATGTGTATTTGAGTTTTTCACTCCGAGTGGTTTTTATTTGAAAAGAATATCTCAAATGTTGTCCGAGGTATCACACTTCCCCCGAACCTCTAAAACCGCCTTAAATTGACGCGGGTGATGGACTCTTAAGGCGCGAAGAGAGAAGATATGAGATTTATTTTGTCATGTAAAGAATGAATTATTTGCGATAGAGCAAGGAAAAACAATGTACTTATTATTACTATTACTTAATTTCCGTTGAGCGGTGACGTTAGAACATCGAATGTGCGTTAATATTCTGTAATGTAACGTTCCATACTTTTCCCGTACACGCTTTTTCTGTTCCATCTCGACTGTCATTTAATATGGCTGCAGTCTGTTTACGTTCTAGAGCAATTTTAACAATTAAATATATCGGTTGTTAGATGGAATACGGCAATTTCCTTAGCAACGTAAGGTCTGCGTTGCATGTAATCTCCACTGATATATCTCTTTTTGCAAATAAATAGCACTCGTCACCTTAACCGGCACCGAAGTGATTCAAAATGTAAGGCAAGTTATGGAAGAAGCGCCCCGGACGTCATTACGTCGGTTGTCTCAACAAGTTTAGTTATCGGTCATCACTTGTCATAAAATATTGAGAAAGTATATTCATTTATATCCCTATCGTTTGCAAAGTGTCCAGCAATTACTTGATGCTGATTTTACTCAACGTATTGAATATTGTCAATGGTTGCAAAACACTTTCAACGAGGACTTACTGGCCAAGCGTTTTTTCGCAGGTGAAGCGTGGTTTTATTTAGATGGATATGTCAATTCTCAAAACACGAAGATGTGGAGTTCAGAGAAGCACAATTTCTTTGAAGAGGCACCGCTTCATCCTCAAAAAGTAGGAGTTTGGAAAGCCCAAGGCAAAGAATAGTTGGCCCCTCTTTTTAACGGTATGAGAGGTTATAGTGATGGTAATAAAAATTATAATATTCTGATTTTAGGCACACTAACTGCACCAAGATATCGCGAAATTGTTAACCCTTTTTTGAAGAGCTTCATGATCACGAACTGAGATTTGGTTATTTTCAACCGGATAAGGCTACTCCGCACACAACACATTAAACTTTTAATTTGATATAGGGATTTTTCGACAGACGAATCATTAGTCGCCACACACAGAGCCCTTACCCTTCAAGGTCCGCTAATATCACACACGTGTGATTTCTTTTTATGTCCGTACTTGAAGAATTCCATTTTCCAACGGCCAATAATCCCATAATTTGCATGAACTACGGCATCAAATTGTTAACAAAATAATGAAATAAATAACCAACCCAACATGCTGATAAACGTTGCTAACGGAATGCGCCAACGTATCCAATTGTGCATACTTGAAGGTAGTGGTGGTAGATTATTAATTATAATTTGTTTCAATAAAATTTATTATCATTAAACCGCAAGTGGAGCAGTTTCAATTTTTATTGAAAAAGTGAGGTTATGTCAACCTACTTCAATATTGAAATTTGTTAGTAAGGTGCATTCGCAAACAACTATCCACAGCCTACACTTACCACTTATAAACTGCTGATCTCCATAAGGGACGTTGAAGACCGGAAGAAACGAGAGGGCACTAAATAAGGCACGTTGCTTTCTTACTCTTAATGGGCGCAACCCCGTAACCATGACGCTCTAACCTTTATAGCCTTGTGGGTTACGTCACTTACTTTTATTTCGGAGGTCGCGGGTTCCAAATTCAAACAAAAAGAATTTTTCTTCTCAATTCTACTCTTCTTCCCGCTATATTTACAGTTTTACTTCATTTCATTATTTTCCCAATACATTTTTCGAGAATAAGTGATAAGTGATAACAAATTCTTGATTCTATTGACTCGAGGGTATATAGGTCAGAGCGTTATGGTTATGGGCTTGTTAGCTTCGCCCATTTAGAGCGAAAAAGCAACGTGCCTTATTTATTGCCCTCTCGCTCCTTCCGGTGTTCAACGTTCCTTATGGAGACCAGTAGATAGTCTCTACGTGGTAAGTCTATGATTAAAACAAAACGAAATATTATTTTGGCAGTCATGCCCCTTTAACATTGATTATGACGAAATTCCCAGATCGATAATATTTAGGAGCTCAAAGAATTGGACATTCACTATTAACTATTAAGACTAATGTGATACGTTGATATTGTGCCAGATATTGTACCCAGATATTGTGCCAGAAATAAACTAGTTGTTGAATTACGGAACCGATGGACTATAAAATGGCCTAGCATTAGTTCATTCGAATTCACCAAACTTTTTAAATTTTAAAGCCCGGGAATCTACTTTTACAGTGACTCCGGCCGTGAAAGCCTACGATCTTGGATTTTTAAATTTTACTGTGCAGTCCTGAATTATTACAATGACGAACATCCATCTAACCGACGGAGAAATGAGACAACGTGACAACCATGTCGATACAATCGTCACAGTTTCTCGCTGTCAAGGGGTAGCTTTATTCGAAAAACTTATTTGTTATGACTGTGGAACGTGAAAATAAATAGATTTAAAATTTTTGAGTCCACTAAAGTTCTGCGAGAGACGAACGTCTAAAGGCACGGTAGGTAACAGTGACGAAATCTAAAATAACTACATTTAATCTTAAGCTAAATAAAACAAAAAATAAGTGGTTTAGTTGGAAACATACTCGGAAAGAATTCGAGTATCCGGAAATCGATCCAGGTTCAAGTTCTGGTCCAGGTCATAAATAGGTTCCTTTTTAAGAAAAAAATCAATTGATCCTTAGTTTGCCTCCGCTGCAATACATTACATTTTAGCTTTTAGTAAAGAGTAGTTAACAACTGCTGTAACAGTTCAGGAAATATAATTCCTTAAAATAAAATAAAAATCTCTTTTAACTAAGTACGTATATGATTTATCAATTCGCTTTTACTGTTAGCCTTGTCGATGAATTGATTAGATGCTCTTCTAAATGTTTAAAAACTAAGCTGTCTTTGGTTAATTTCGACTTTATTCAATTCTAAAATTTGTAGAAGAGTTAGAATTTATTTCGAGCATTAACGAGAAAAGTCGTTTGAATTCGCTTCGACTACAATGATTTTTCCCACAAAGTTATGAGAATAACAGAGATGATTATTTACATTTTTCGTGTAGCCAACATAGAATAGTTAAAGATGGCTGAAAATGGGGATAAACAAAAATGTTGCCAGTGTTACATAAAATATAGTTTTCTATGCAAAATGAGATCTATGTCCACAGTGTAGGGAGGAGACATACGTGTTTCTTACATACAGTGCTACTCCATCGATATAAACATGTTAATTGTGGAAATAAATTAGGTATATTTTGTTCCTTAAAATTTTCCTAAAATACATGTAGACGAATACAGATCGTTAGATCGAATATATTCGAAAATAAAACCGGCAACGTGGTTTCTACCATCCAAATCAGTCTTGGGGCCCAAGGTTAATTTTACTACGATTTATTTATTGTATACAGTCGGTGTTTTTTGGCGTTTTCAGGCGTTTCTTCAGGTTTTTTCGTGTAGTTTGCTACCGATACTACTTTTTTAGTTCCCGCATTTATAAAAACAGTTAATAGAAATGGTTAAAGTCTGTGAAGTTTGCGGAAAACAGGATTATAAGAATCCTAACCTATCTTCTATCTTAGTGGAAGTTGGTTATGTTTATACCCATTCCTATCCCTACTCATACCTCACCTCTTTCCCCACTATGTTTATATCTCCGCGTTGCTCCGTATTCAATGCTGGCGACAAGAAAATATGTATTTACGAATGGTTTGTCAGTTCTGTGTATCTCATAAATCTGTGATTTTTCCCCGACTTTATTTATAGTTTAATTAAAATTGCTCTAAGTTCTAAAATAAAATGTTCTTGGTTTGCTAGGATTAAACTGAAATTTATACTAATCTTGTTCGTTGATTAGCCACCAGCTGTTGTATATAATTAAAATACCATTGTCTTCTCAAATCGCTATGAGAGCAATGATGTATGTCTTAGTTTTTTTTGTAAATCGGTGGATAACGTGTTCAATATTTCAAAAAATTGGGAACATGTCCTTAGTTTGTTTTAATCGTTAGAAATGTAATGCGCGATTATTCATAGAATGTGTTTGAATGCAACGAAATTTATCATAACCTGTTCGTAGAGCAGTCACAACCTAGGTTAACTGTTGAAACGGTAAAGTGTCTTCACCACAACAGATTTTCTCTTAGCGTTGTTTGCAAGGTGTTAAAAACTGTTCCGAGTTTTAGAATTAGATATCCATACGTAATTGACAAGAAAGAATAGTTATTCGTTAGTTATGAGTGTCCCGTGACTGTAATGATGTTTGTTTCAGCTTTGTTTGTTGAGCGTGGAGCTCCTCTGTATATGAAGCTAAGACGAATTTTATCGCCACCTTGCCCTGCCTATGAACAGTTATATTAGCTAATAATAACCTGTGTGTATAAAACCATTTAAGATGAAATATCTAACAACTTCCCACATTAACGTTCCTAACTCCATTACTAGGCTGCCATCTAAGCTCAAACCTCTATTTCTGTTTGATGTGGATATATCAATTTCAAATTGGAACGACCAATTTGCGTCATGTAAAAATATTCCCGGCCCGCCTCTGGCCCTCATCCCTTTCAAGGACCTCGCACTGCCCCCGTCCTCCGTAGTCCTTCGCCCCTATATGTTTATAAAGAGGTGGTGAGGATAATTGGATCACACCCGCGCGCAGCATCCTTTTTATTAAATCTACCTAAGTACGGACGTGCTCAGCGCTTGCAGGAATATTTATAAATCTTCGGTTTGTTTCGATTCTACCTCTCTACTCACATTATATATAATACCTCTTTCAAATAAGGAGGGTTTTCGATGACGCCCGAAATGCATTGCGATAGATAAATTGATTTTGGATTTTACTCGCTTATAAACGACGAAATGTCTCGCAAAATACACACTATTTACATATAGTGGGTATAGTATACATATACATACAGTAAAATATACATCACAAAACGTTCCTATATAATTTAATCAAATTTGACAACATAAATCAAACGCTTCAATACTCCAATAATATTACCACTAACTTGTAGATCTTTCAATATTGCCATGATTCGGTCGTCCAAATCTATGTATTTTTTGGCACGTTTTGGAGTCTGCATGTACAGGTCACGACGCTACTGCATTATTTCGTAGAATTTAATCTCTTCTGATAGAACTTACATTAGTTCATATATGTTTGGATGACTTTTTCCAACGCACCTGTTTAACCTGTTATGCCATCCTTCCACAGCGTTAGTCGTCATTCGCCATTGCATAACCAGATCCAGTCATTGTCCAGCCACTGCTCCACGAAATAGTCTTGAATTAAACTACTTTATGATTGTTAGGTGAAATCTCCATTATTTCTAGCCAAACGTTGGATATTTGATTTTCTGGTAAGTGTGCTAAAGCGGTACATCTAAGGAGATGATCACGAATTTTTTTGTTCTCCTTAAATTCTCTGACCAATTGCAATTCCTGAATCTTCCTCCATAGTGCCTGATTATAATGGAAATTGCATCCCTTGATTTCAGCTTTTGGAAACACAGAATTTACTGCGTTCATTGCTGCTCGTTCGTAGTCGATGTGGACTTTATAGGGGCTGAAGTTGTCCACGTTACTTAAAACGACGTTGAAAAACTTCTTCCTCTTGTATGTGACTTCTCTGCGATTCGGGAGCAGGGCGTAGATCACAGGAACGACTCGAGTTGCCTCCTAAGTACTTCCCAAGTCGACGAGAATTGTGTAGAGCTGGTCAAATAAAGGACAGCAACTCTTGAACGTGCCATCCATGAAAATTTCAGTGGATTCTCTGAAAAGTTTTGCTGCATTAGCCGTAAAAATTGATATTCTGTCTCCAACTTCAATTTCAAAATTTCAAAAACGTCAGCCAATAAATATTTTTTCATTCCTTCCGTCATAGTGATGTCTGCTCGTCTTTTGGGTAGAACATCAATTTCTAGAGCTCGGTGCCTCTCTCTATAGAATCTGCCCTTCACCGAAGACAATTCAGGAACATTGACGACGAATACAAGTCCAGCATCCTTGACTGAGGTGATTTCTTCCCGGTAGATTTGGGGAATTGGAAGTAGCTCCTCCCGTGCGCGTTTCTTCACATTATGTAGACACACTTCAACCTGGTTTCTGGCGATATTTGGAACACTGTGTGACTCGACTTTGCCTCTAGCAGCTCGTATTTTGACCCAGTAGTCACAGTCCCAGGACACTACCGGTTGTTACACGTCCACAAGATATTGGTATTCTTGAATACTCGCTTCTTAGTGTAACGGTACCCCGAATGCAAAATGGCTGGATTTCTTCTTTTCGTCTCCACAACTTGAATAACATCTATATCGAAATACTAAATAGGTTACTGCGGTATCACTGGTCACTACCTGAATATATTTGAAACTGACACAAGTGACAAAATGCGTATTTAGTAGAACAGCAGGTATCCACGCAAGACCAATCAAAACACTCTAGGTAGAAAATATTTTATCTAATTCCTGTCCGATGGATTTCCATGTATGATGCCCCTTTCAGGTATGTAGGTACTTTAAGCCGAGAAGGGTGCGTCAGTGTACGAAATAGGCATCTAAAATTTACCCAATTTATTCAGTGTACGAATTAGACCGTTTTCAGGTAGAAACCCTCCGGTGTACGAAACAGTTGTGTACGAAATAGGAAAACACCCTTCACACCGTAAGTAACTTCTTGGGCCGGTGATAAATTCAAAATTATTCTCAAAAATGATGCCGATTCATTTCTCATGTCGTTATTCGTTCACCTTTCGGATATATTTAGATATTGTTATAACATTTTAACACAACGCTGAAAAATGAAAGATATAATGAATAGAAGAAAAATACATCAAAGGAAATCCTCGGTTAATCAGGAAAATTAAAGAATAAATGAATAGAGGAGAAAACCCCAGTTAATCGAAGAAATGGGTAATCGAACCCTGGATAATCAAGGTTATGCTGTATTTCACACTAGTCACATTTACCTTCCTCTGAAAATATGTGCAGTCGGCAACAATAATTTTCAATTTACAATTTATTAGGTCCCAACATTATTAGAACATTTAATTCAAACATACGCCACTGATTCTGGTAAAGATACATAGTATCACACCACAGTATGGTGTGACGTATACCTGCGCGAATTTGATGACGGTGTTCCTTCTCTAAATAACTGGGTCTACTAATATAGGTTAAGTCGTTTACGCAAGTTACGCTGTTGTATCTCAGAGCCTTAAAAATTTCTAATGCCTATAGATTGTCTAGATCGTTCAACTTAACTCCCTTGTTGCATAGATGTAAGAATTTTACATCCTCTTTGAAATCACAGGTATTGTTTTCAAGCAAGAGGTAATTAGGAAATTGTGACTGGTTGGTAAAAATATTTTGATCTTTGTACTTATTATACTGCCTGGAGTGTTCTCTTATTTTTGTAGCGAAGGATCTTCCAGTCTGACCTATGTAAACCACATCGCATTCTCTACAACTCAGCTGATATACCCTTGACTCGTTCCATAAGTCTCTTTTATCTTTGGAATTGATCAAAAACCTACTAGAGTTGTTAGTAGCTTTGTACGAGACTGTGATGCCATGCTCAGACAGAATCTTTGTGTTTCACTATTGTTACTATAATACAATTGGGCAAAAATAAGATGAACGGCCATCTGGGCAAGACCTTCAGTGGCACGCTATCTGGCTCAGTCGCAAACTCTTCAAGCAACATCCTAGTCTTTGCCTTTAAATTAAAGAATCTCTCATCAAAATTAGTTCGTTCTGTTAATTCAGCCTCAATCTCGGCAGCCTGCAATTCTAATTCTTCTTACAAATTTTCAAATTTCTGATATAACAAGTCAATTTCATTTAATCTTTCTTGGATTTCGAAATGCTCAGACTCGCTTCGAAACTATTGAGATACTATTTTTTTAAAATACTGTTTGAAACTAGTTAATTGAGACTTGCACGTCTCTCAACTTCTGCGTAGGTTTAGCAGAAGTCTGGCATTTTGGCAGGTTTCCAAAAAAGAAACCAATCCTCCCTTAAGAATTAATACGTTTTGATGTTCATAACTGAGTGATGGATGCGGTTTACGTACTTGTTATCCTGAGTTAATAAATAGAAACCGGTTGTTTTAGATTCACCTAAATTAAAATCACGTTGTGGATATATTTTGTTCATTTTCATTTTATTCATTTTTACCTTATCTTATGTTATTTCAGTAAAATGGAATGGAGAGCCAAATCTATCAATGATTGTGGCATTCAAAGCAGAGCTTTCAACTTGACAGAGAAAAATATTTAAAGAAGCGCACGTTTCAGTTGAACTTTTTTCGTGTGCTGAAGGTTTAATACATAATTTTTTTTTATTGGTACGCTATTTTGCCTATTTAAAACATGCTTTGGCGTGAGTAAATCGGGCTTTTTCGCACGCGCGTGTTTTAAAGTCGCCATGGAAACGTATCAACAACGGCCATGTCAACCAATAACAGAGCGTTTTTGGCCGCAGCGGGGCAAGCCGATTAGTGCACGACGTGCGACGGGCCGTCACGAAGCGTCCCGAGTGTCATTCAAATTAATCATATTGGGTATGCATTTGGTTTTGGTATGAAGAATGGTACCAATAAAAAAAATCGCGTAAAGTATTCGTGGATAACTGCTCTTTCAAGCACTTGCTCTATTTCGAGCACTCCGGCTACGCCGTCGTGCTCGAAAACTCGCGCGTGTTTGAACGAGCTCAATATCCACTCATACCTTAAGGGGGTCCCCTCCTATAGAATTTTCAAAAAATCGATTTTTTTTTTATTTGTTGATTGGATTCCTCTCACATTGAAGAACTAAAATCTCAAATATTAAAAAGATTTACAACGTAGATTTCTGTCAACAACGTTCCAAGCAAGTGCGTCGCAGGTAAATATTTCAGCCACCCAGACAGTCTGGCGCCGGACCTTTTCCTTATCGCAAGTTACCAAGAAAATTTCTAAAACACGTGTGATTTTTATTATCTTAGGCACTCTGTTTTCGGTTTTTGTTGCGAGATAAATCCGTTCATGTGTTCACGATGGTCAATATGTACACACGTGCACTAAAAATTATTTACACACGAGACAACAAGCGGGTGAAACAAATAGCGACAGTACTCTCCAGGTTTCCAAACCATTTATATCTCTAATCTCTAGGGTTATTGATTGTTAAAAGTTCCTCCAAAATGCCCAAAGGGAATAGAGAAAACAATTACCGATTTGGAAGACCGCGTAAACGAACACTGCCGGCTAATTACGGTCGGGAGCTTCAGAAAAACGAGAGTTCAAGCGCAAAAAAATTGTCTAAAGGGTGCACGAAAGACATTGATATCAATCCTGCAATAGGCTATAAAATAATTAATTTTCTTTCGGTATTTGGTGTTATATCGGACCTTGTGAAGTGCTGCGTGTGTGAAGCAAAAATTAATTTTCTTGAAACTGGCCACCGTGGTTTGGGATTCAAAATTGTGTTGGTTTGCCAATGTGGTCGCAGAGAGGTTTCTTCTTCACCATTTATCAATAATGGTTATGAGATCAACAGACGAATTGTTGTTGTAATGAGGATTCTTGGTGTTGGATTGTCCGGCATCAATCTCTTTTGTGGACTAATGGACATGGGTTTAGGGTTGTCCAAACATGCATACGAGCGCATACTCGTACATCTCCATTCTGCGTCCGCGACTCTCTTCGAGTGGGTAAGTGAAAAAGCAATAAACGAAGAGAAAGAAGAAAATAGAAAACGAGGAAGAGATCCCTGTGATCTCAAAGTTTCGGGGGACGGCTCATGGAAAAAACGCGGATTTTCCTCCCTATATGGTGTCACAACACTAATTGGACATTTTACTGGAAAAGTTATTGACTTATGCACAAAAAGTGCATTTTGTCAGGGTTGCAGCTCATGGGAGTCGAGAAAAGGGAGTCCTGAATATGACGAGTGGCTTGAAACCCATGAGGAAGTTTGCAGTAAAAATCATGTGGGCTCAGCTGGTAAAATGGAAGTCGAAAGTGTCAAAGAAATGTTTCTCCGTTCTGAGCAGAAATTTGGTTGTCGATACACAGAATATATAGGTGACGGCGATACACAAACTTTTAAAGCGATCCTCGATGCTGCCCCGTATGGTCCAAAATGCATTGTTAAAAAAAGGGAATGTGTTGGCCATGTCCAAAAGCGTATGGGCACGCGACTCCGAAATTTAAAAAAGCAAGAAAAACTTGGTGGTAAAGGCAAGCTAACGGATAGTCTCATCAAAAAGCTGACAATTTATTACGGGCTGGCCATTAGGCGGAATGCTGATTCGATTAAAAATATGAGCAAAGCAATTACAGCCACTCTCGATCACTATTGCTCGACGGATAAAAAGCCGCGCCACATGAATTGTCCGGATGGACCCGGAACCTGGTGCGAGTATCAACGGGCTAAAACCGCTGGAGAGGTTTACAAGCACCCCCCCGCTATAATTTCACCAGATCTAGAAAAGCACTTGGCCCCCATATATCACGATTTATCTAAAAACGAATTGCTGGAAAGGTGTTTAGGCGGCCACACACAGAATTCAAACGAAAGCTTCAACGCGACGGTGTGGCGCCTTGCTCCAAAACACCTGAATTCTGGGAAAAAAATTGTGGAAATAGCTGCTGTTTTGGCTGCCGGCCTGTTCAATGAAGGATTTGGATCAATCTTGCGACTTATGCAAATTCTTGAAATCAATGTTGGGCGACAATGTCAAAACTTCGTGGTTACAAACGACCGCCTTCGTCTGGAAAGACAGGGGCGTCGGTCACTCAATATCTCCAAGGAAGCCAGGACTGCTCGAAGAATGGAGAAATTGCAAGAGAACGAGTTTTTCGAGGAAACTGAAGGATTTGTTTATGCTCCAGGTATAGCGGATTAGCTTTGAATCGAAGGTAAATACATTTTTTTATTGTCCAAAACTTTGAAGGCGTTTTTCTCAAAACAACATTTTTTAATCTGGTGGGCAAGCTGCAGACAGCAATTTTTCACCGATTGATTTCAAACAGAAAGCAATGGAAAGAAAATCAAATATCGCACGACTTGTCGGCCGAAAAATTCCAAAAAACGTTTTTCTCGAATTTCTGGTCTACTAAAACGCTTAAAAATTGTCACATTTACCGGACTATTTTTTTCAAAGTTTTTTTATTATATGAAAAAAAAAATTTTTTAATTTTTTCTCGCGTCAAGTTGTGGGCATTTGTTCGAATAATAAGCATTTTTTTTATTTCGTGTTTCAGATGAGATGCAAAACGTGGATATAGCCCACCGATTCGTCCCCACGCGCTTGGGACAGTACCATTGGCAGCCCATATGTACATCTTGTCATGCAATTTTCCAAAAAAATTAGATTTTTTTGTATAGTTAATGGAACAAACAAACATATGTGAAAGTTTCATGAAGTTGTCTCTATCTAAACTCTCCCAAAAAAATCCCTAATAATGCCGATTTTTTGACTGCCTATAGGGGGGGACCCCCTTAATATACTATTTTAATATATTGAGCATTTTTGGCTAAAAATCAATATTTTCATGTTTTGTTGTTTTGATTAAATATAACGTGAACGTCGGCGATATTTACCGCTATGTTTTTTAGAGGTAGGTAGGGCAGAATTTATAGTCGCCACTTGAGTTTGTCTTAAGGGTCTGACTCAAGTTCTCAAATTTTATTTCATAAAACGGACTTGAGTGTCAAGTTCAATTCAAGCCTGGGATAAGTTCGAGTCAGCTCGAGCCCGGACTTGAGTCTAGCTTATACCTGGAAGAGAATGACATTGCCATGAAAACTTCACTCCTATCAAAAAGAAATCTTGCGAAGTTTAATTTGTAAACCATACCGTAAATGTGAACGTAATCAAAGGAGACGTTTACATAAACGTAATATATATATATATATATATATATATATATATATATATATATATATATATATAACTCATTCGAGTATTTCCGAGACAGAGAATTTGAAATGCGATATCGTTTTAGAAAACACACTGTAATTAATATCATACTTCGTTTGGTAATTGGGGGTCTTCAAAAAATTAATAACCGCGGACTTCCAATTTCTCCACTTATACAACTGCTGAGAAATGTTACGATTTTATGCTACAGGAAACTTATAAGTAAGTAATGTTAAAATTATCAGTAAAGAGCGGAGAGTTAGGCATTAAAAAATAAGGGAAAAAGAATAATATTTAATAAAAATTGGGCCATTTATTTGCAAAAAGGCAATTCAAATAACCAAAAAAGGCAACAAATGACAAATATTTTTTTACCACATCCTATTTTTCTTACAAAATATTCTAATTTTTGAATGAAAACGGTATATAATAGTAATTTGATTAATACGGAATAAGGAAAAGGCGTACTCTAGATAAAAATTTTTATTATACATTTAATTATTAAAAATAAATTTACTGAAATTTATGTAATATAATTATATTTACAAATTACGTAATTTAAAATTGAATTTAATTATATGAAACTTTATTGATTTCTAAGGATATTATTAAATAATTTTCAATATTTTCAGGCAAGAGGTTTTGCCTTTTATCTGATGAAATAAACAATTAAATTTTTGTGTAACCGAACCCACTGGAAGCACTTTACCGGTGGTATCGTATAAATCTTCTGATCTTTCGAAACCAAACGCTCACAATGTAATTTTTATAGTTTATGCAGTCACCCTCCTCAATATTCCCTGGAATTGCCAGTTCTAAACGGTAAGTAATTCTAGGTAATAATTATAGGATCAGCTGGATGCCCTTAACGAGCATATTATTAACCGTTTGTTAAAAGGAATAAGATAGTTCAATTTCAAACTATGAAATATTGCAGAAAAGGGAAATAGTGTTAGAGAAATGCATATGGTTTCTGGAAAACACACAAATTTAAAAAACACACTAAAAGGGCAAAAAAGGCAGGCAAAAGGCATTTGCCTAACTATCCGCTCTTTAATCTCCAGTAATAATAATAAGTAGTACTATAATAGTATAGTAATAATAAGTAGTAATAATAATAAAAACAAAAAAATAGGGAAATAACAAGAAGGAAATCAGAGAGAGAGGTCCGACGGTCGCGCAGATCTGTTTGCGCATGGTAACATTGGAAGAAAATGCACCAGTGAAGTAGGTGTGCAATACATATTTACCTTAATATCATTATGATAACCAGAGTCGAATTTTGTAAAGTGCGTTTTTGTTGGCATGCGTGATTGCAAATAAATTTTGGTTGGCAACGTGTTTTCAAAATTTGCAGTTTTAGCGTTTTGTGAATTCTTTGCCAGTGGCGTTTTAATAGTGTTACCTATTTACGCTTGACCAGAGTCTTCGCGGTTTTTATTTAATTTTCATAATGGAATTAAAAAAAAATATCGGGACATCGCGTTTGTGTGGTAAAGAACTGTATAAATAAACGTTACTTGTGTAATTTAAACTTCTTTA
This sequence comes from Cryptocephalus moraei, assembly GCA_946251905.1. NCBI lineage: Eukaryota > Metazoa > Arthropoda > Insecta > Coleoptera > Chrysomelidae > Cryptocephalus > Cryptocephalus moraei. The sequence continues at coordinate 22,653,419 of OX276463.1, read as the reverse complement.
GATTTCCGAAGGACCAAAACAGGTAAGCCGATTTATTAATAGTTGTAAATTAAATTTACTACGTTCCAATTTTCAAATTATGGGTTATTAACGTCAGCAATAATTATCTTTTATTCAATTTTGCCATATAAACTGACGTTTACGATTAAACGTTTATTGACGTCAAATCGAACTTATAAAGTCATTGTTTATTTTGTTTATTTAGGCAGCGGATTAAAATGTTTTAATACGCTGCCTATTCGATTTTGCCGTATAAAGTGACGTTTTATATGTTTAAAATTGTTTTCGTTGTTGTCAAGGTTGCGGCACTGAAGTTGTCATCTTGTCAAATTTTCTCTTCAAAATTGGACTTACTCCGCTAAACGTCAGTTTATATATGGCAAAATTGAATAAAACGTTGTAATACACTCGCGGATACAATGAACGTTTAACTCGCGATATTAACGCGCTTGCGGTTGCGCCGCGCGCGCGTTTAAACATATCGCCCGTTAAACGGTCATTTTATCCGCTTGTATAATAAATAACTATTATTGTTGTAAAGCATCGTTGTGGGCAATTGCTTGCAACCGTGAAGATTGGCTGAATAAACTCGACAAAACTAATAGCAACTACCGAGTTTGTGGCGTTCATTTCGAAGAAAAATATTTTAGAAAATCTGAAAAGCAGACCAGACTGCATGCTGATGCCGTTCCGACAATTTTTCATCGATCTAAACCAAAAATTGAAGTCTTACAAGATATAGTGATTAGACCAGGTAGGTTATTTCAATCAACAAATAAACGAAAAAAATGAAAACAGAAGGTGATATCATTGACTAAATTGAACAAAGGAGGATAATATGGTACGGGCACGTACAGACGATGGAGGAAATAAGATGGCCAAAAAAGCTAACCCAATATAGACCACCCGAAAGACGGAAGAGGGGTAGGCCGAGAAGGACGTGGGAAAGGGACGTAGAGAAAGCAATGCACAGTAGACAACTTCAAGAAGAAGATCTACATGACAGGAAAGCATGGCGAGATGGATGCAGGAAACGGCGGATGCTGTAGTTTAAACCTGCTGCATATTATATATGTTATTTCATATTTAATTTTTATCAAAAACACGGTATTTTGATTGAAAAATGTCGAAAAATGATTAACATGTTTATGTAATCGTATTTTTTTTTTAAATTTCAATAAATCCGAATAAATTTTATTTCAATAGGTATAACGGAGTTACAAAACCGAAACTCAATGCCAACGGTATTAAAGAGAAATTAAAATATATTTTTATAATAAATTTTTAAGACTTTCCCGAAAGTTCGTTAAAATCTATTTCTCCCTCAATTGTCAATAATGTTCACATTAATTACATGTAATAAATTTAATGAGTAATATGGTAATATCTTCATTTTTAATAATCAAATAAATATTTTTACAGCTTGCTTCGAAACTTTGCCAACCTTACCACCTTTACCAGCCTTGGAAATTCCTGAACAAGAATCGATAACACATAGCGTACCTTCATCTTCACCAATCAGCATACAAACGTGTAACCAATTGTCCTCAACACCAAGGAATGAAAAATACCGGGCTGCAATAAAAAGTCTTAAAGAAGAAAATAGTAAAATTAAGGCGGAAAACAATGCTTTGAAACAGGAATTACAGGTAGCAAATTTAAACTCAAATTTAACATTTTAACAATACAAGGATTACACCTACAAATTCGTGCAATCTTAGGAATTGGCTGAATTTATAAATAATCAGGTGTCTCAAAGTTTTATTAACCCGAAAGGGCGTAGATACTCGAAAAAATTTAATATACTATGTCTTGCGATGTATTTCTCTGTTCCCAAATTATATAAAACCAATCTAATAAAACCAATATCCAATACATTTTATCTACCCACCCCTCGCACTATTAAGTATGATCCAAGAAATACATGTTGTCCCGGGATTAAATAATAACGGAATATTCAGTATGTTGAATATGAATGCCACACATTTTGATGAAAAATGTCGGGAATATATTTTGTGCTTCGATGAAATGGTTATTAAAGCTAATTTATATTATGATATTTCAAAAGATCGGATTCTAGGTTTAGATGAAATTTAACAAGGTAACGTTAATTTTAAACCGGCACAACATGTATTAGTTTTAATGATTAGGGGAATATATACACTGGAAACATCCGTTAGCATTTTTCTACAGCCATTCTACCTGTTCAGCTACTCTATTAATGGTTATTTTAATAAATGCCATAAAAAAATTAAAATCAGTTGGTATAAATGTAAGGGCAGCAGGAGATATGGGTTCCAATAGCATACGTTTATCCAAATTATTAGATATTATAACACCTTGGCTATTACTACCCACCAGTACGATACCATGGACCATCAGAATACCACTCTTTACATTGTATGCTATCCGATAACAACCGTTCCATGTATTGTATGACATATGACATATGACAGAATCTAACCTACAGATACTAATCTTCCCGCTTATCACGGCAATAAACGAGAGTAGCGTAAGTCACACCAAATATTCATTGTTTTCTCAGCCAAACCCCACCCAAACATCTCAGAGCTAAGCCCCAGGCTACAACTCTTGGCGCCCAACCGAGGGACCGAAGAAAATCCAGTGAATTAAAATGAAAAGCGCGAACTCAAGACATTTTTCGCCCACGTGAACACGTGCGGGATTGAACATTCGTGGACAATCGAGACAGCAGTGTATCGAGGTAAATTCGCCCCTGAACTCTTCTACGACGAAGGAAATAGAATTATTGTGCAATTTAACCTTTCTCATTGGACTCATTGCAATCACGCGGCCACGCGGACACACACGAAGTTATGCAAGAGCGTAGGCTTTCACGCCCGGAGTCAAATGTGTAAATGCGTTTTTCCGGGCTGTTTGGCCGTGGTCCAGAAAGGTTTAAGTAACCTGACGTTTCGTCTGCTTCTGCGGCAAACATCATCAGAGGCGATGTGGTAGTCTTCTCAGCGTTCGACTGCTTCGAAAATTACCCTTGACTGTATCTTCGACGTGACACTTCGTGACACTTGACATGCCTAGACCTGCTGCGTTTGTTTTTGTGCTCCTCTGATTATCTGTTAAGATGTCCGTTTGTCCGGTCCCTCGTATACCTCTCCCCTCTTTGAACGTTTCCCTGTTTAATGGTTTAATTTTCGCTCTGTTAAGTATGGGAATCCAGGTACTGTTTATCTTTAAAGTTTCTTCTTTCCTGTTAAAATTGTTCTTGTGTTTGAAAATTTCAATTGCCTCTATCTGCGGTAACAGAACACACTTTAATGGAGCCTGGAGACCATCAAATCCTGTTTGAGGACACACAGATTTTGGCCAACACTCAACATTTCCACACACGACTACAGAGAGAGGCTATTGAAATTTTCAAACACAAGAACAATTTTAACCGGAAAGAAGAAACTTTAAAGATAAACAGTACCTGGATTCCCATACTTAACAGAGCGAAAATTAAACCATTAAACAGGAAAACGTTCAAAGAGGGGAGAGGTATACGAGGGACCGGACAAACGGACATCTTAACAGATAATCAGAGGAGCACAAAAACAAAAGCAGCAGGTCTAGGAATGTCAAATGTCACGAAGTGTCATGTCGAAGATACAGTCAAGGGTAATTTTCGAAGCAGTCGAACGCTGAGAAGACTACCACATCGCCTCTGATGATGTTTGCCGCAAAAGCAGACGAAACGTCAGGTTACTTAATCCTTTCTGGACCAGGGCCAAACAGCCCGGAAAAACGCATTTACACACACACGAAGTTAGTACATAACCTCAAACAAGAACAAAGGAAGAAGCAATTAAAAGACTACCAGATTCGCACCAGCTCTCAGGGGAGACTGGATTCGCATGCAATCTAGGCAGACAGACAAGGACAATTGTAACCATTCGTGTTCGTACTCAAAACTCAAACAGGTAACTCAACCACGATAACTGGTGTAACATTAACAGATGAGCAGTTCGCCCAGCTGATGCAGCGTTGTACTCTTGATGCACCTGCACCTGCACCTGCTGTGATCACTGGCAACCTATCGAGATGCAGCTCTCGCTTCGACGGTTCAAAGGATTCCGACGTTAACGCGTTCCTAGATGCTGTGGAGATTTACCGAAGCTGTACACATGTTTCAGACTAAAATTCCCTGAAAGGACTTTCAATGCTCCTGGACGGTTTTGCAGCAACGTGGTATCGAGGCGTGAAGGATACATTAAAAACGTGGAAGAAGGCTGTTGATCTACTGAAATTAACATTTGGACCGACCAAACCATCACATAGAGTATACCGTGAGTTATTCGCAAATGAACAAGTCCAAAACACAAATTGTGACGTGTTAATTTGTAATGCTCGTGCCATATTGGCTCAGTTACCAGCTGCAACGCTGTCTGAAAATGTACAGCTTGGTATGGTGTATGGGCTTTTAAATCGAAGGATTAGACAAGCAATTCCAAGGGACAAGATAACCACCTTCAATGATTTGTTGACCCAGTGTCGGCAAATCGAAGAAACTTTTGAAGTTATCCCGGAAACAAAACCTACTGAAACCACTCCAAAGAAGAAATGTGTCTACTGCAAGAATCTTGGACATACTAAGGAGAAATGTCGTAAGCTGGCCAAAACCAAGTTAGCAGAGGCGGAGATAAAATCCAAGGACAAGGACGCAAAGGGATCGGCAACTTCAGACACTCCCCGATCCACCATAACGTGCTATGGATGTGGAGCTCCTGGATTTATACGCAGTACATGCCCAACATGTACCAAAGCTAACCCTAGACCTATGATTCCCAAGACAGAATTTCTTTGTAACTCATTCGACGACAACTTCAATCAAACGAGACCATTGGTACGTATCCAAGTAAATGGACATCATGGACTGTCTTGCATCGACACACGAGCAAAATCTAGTGTTGCTGGCTCCTCTCTGGCGAGAATATTGCTACAAGACAACGTACCTCACACCAGTGGAGAACTAATGATGACTTTGGCTGATGGAAAGAGCCGCAATTTCACAGCACTGCATTTCGATTTGGTAATCACATTACAAACCAAGGATGTTCCTATACGCATGGTAGCTGTACCTGAACATCAAGGAAGCAGAACTTTACTAGGTGTCGACTTTGTTCAAGCAGCAAATCTAACACTAAACTTGCCGACAAACCAGTTCCAGTTTAACGAACGACCAAACGAACAATTTCAATTCTCATCGGAGGTTGAATACCCTTCGGATTATCAGATTAATAAAATCCAATTTGATGAACTCAATATGAGAGAAGATGAGGGTTACTCCCTCTTGCCACAAGGACGTGATCAAGTAAACAACTTATTAGCCGAGTTTTCACCCATTTTTGGACCTAGCAAAGAACCAATACCATATGCAGAACATGCAATTACTCTTACCGATGACACTCCCATCGCCGTACCCCCATACCGTTTAGTAGAACATAAGAAGAAAGAACTTGACAAACACCTAGATGAACTATTAGCAAGTGGCATAATCGAAGAGTGTGAGTCCCCATACGCAGCTCCTGTCGTCCTTGTACCAAAGAAAGATGGCGGAACACGTTTAGCAATCGACTACAGAGGATTGAACGCTGTGACCCGTGCGGATAGATATCCACTACCTAGAATAGATGACCTGCTCCACGCTGCGAAGAGAACCAACTACATGACAACACTGGACCTACGCTCTGGTTATCACCAGGTGTCTCTTCGACCTGAAGACAGAGACAAGACGGCGTTCATAACCCCATACGGAATTTATCGTTTCACAAGGATGCCGTTCGGACTTAGAAATGCTCCAGCGACGTTTCAACGTCTTATAGACCGATTTAGAGCAGGACTTCAAGATGTCTTTATCCTCGCCTACCTAGATGATTTAATTGTCATCTCTGGCTCACTAGAGGTTCATTTGGACGATCTACGTAAGGTGTTTCAACGACTCACGTTTTTTAAGTTACACCTCAATCGGAAGAAGTGTTCGTTTGTACGACCCTCAGTGCGTTACCTAGGACATATAATCACTCCTCAAGGGATCCAACCATATAGCTCAAAGGTAGTAGCCATCCTGGACCGAAAACCACCTCAGAACGTAAAACAACTGTTAAGCTTCCTGCAGGCTTGTTCATGGTTCCGGCGTTTTATCACTAACTTTGCCAACACTTCGAAACCTCTGTCTGCACTAACGAAGAAAGCAGCTCAATGGACCTGGGGACCAGCCCCAGTCGAAGCCTTTAAAACACTGAAAACCCTTCTAAGTACTGCACCCATACTACGACAGGCAGATCCTCAATTGCCATACCTTTTGAAGACGGATGCTAGCAGCTATGCATTAGGAGCATGTCTTCTCCAGGGGGAGGGTCCAGACGAGAGACCTGTGGAATATGCAAGCAGACTTCTAACCCCTGCTGAGCAAAACTACTTTACAACAGAACGTGAAGCCCTTGCTGTAGTGTGGAGCATCCAGAAATTCTGAGGATATTTGGAAGGAGCATCACTTTTAGTGCACACTGATCATCAAGCCCTGAAGTGGTTGATGAGCCTCAAGTCACCAACAGGACGTCTAGCGCGATGGTCACTAGCCCTACATGCATATGACTTACGAATTGAGTATGTTAGTGGAAAAAGTAATGTTTTGGCAGATGCCCTTTCTCGTCCACCCCTAGATGAGACTGTAGTCCAGACTGTTTCCATTGATTTTCCTACAAAAACTCCTGGAACTACCAGACATGAACAACTGACTGATCCGGAAGTGGAAAAGATCATCCGATGTTTAGAAGACCCGTACTCCGAAATAGACTTCAAGAAATGGTCAGAACGAGGATTTATTTTGAACAATGGAGTTCTTTACAAGTACAATCCGACAATCAGTGACGATGAACCTCAGCTAGTCATTCCATCCTCCCAGGTACCTGATATACTGAATGAGTATCATGATTCCAAACTTGCTGGACATTATGGCGTAGACAAGACGTTCCAAAGGATCTCTTCCCGATTTTATTGGCCTGTAGTAGCTACTCACGTGAGCAAATGTTTGGAATGCCAAAGGTTCAAAGCTACTAATTTGAAACCCGCGGGACTACTTCAAACCCCGGTACAATCACAACGAAGTCATCTCTATGGACTTAGTCGGACCACTCCCCGAAACTGTCGACAACGAACGCTGGATTTTCGTAGTCGAAGACAACGCTAGTCGATGGATTGAACTATTTCCGCTTAAACGAGCTACTGCAGAGGCATGTGCCTGCTGCCTCATCGATGAGATTTTACTCAGATTTGAAATTCCACGTCGAGTTATTAGTGACAACGGTGTCCAATTCGTTAGCTCTGTTATGCAGCACGTGGCCCATGTCTTAGGATTTCGGCAATCCCAAATACCAACATATCATCCAGAGGCTAATCCAGTTGAACGCAAGAACAGGGATATTAAAACTCAACTGGCAATTCTTGCAAGTACTGACCACACTACTTGGAAAGATAAACTCCCAGCTATACGATTCGCGATGAATACTGTTCGCAACGAGTCCACTCAGCAGACTCCAGCCTTCCTTACCTACGGACGTGAACTTCGTACTCCAGACGATGTTACTCGAGATCTACGAGCTATATTAGCCAATGACAACTTCGTAGCTTCCATGACACCCTATTTACAGCTTCTCACCGACACTTTGGCTGAAGCTAAGGAACAGCATGAACGTGTCCAAGATAAGAGGCAGCGACAAGGTGACAACCATAGACGAGATGTTACCTATTGCATCGGAGACAAAGTGTTAGTCGATACCCATGCTTTGAGTAGTGCTAAAGCTTCATACACTTCAAAGTTTGCCCCAAAACGCGATGGCCCGTACATAGTTACTAAAGTCGTAACCACTACGTCCTATATTATAGCGTCCACTAGTGACCCAGAGGTGCCGTTAGGGAAATATCATAGCTCAGCATTGACCCCGTTTCGTGGAGAAGATGAACCATCCCCGATTCGCCCATTACATGGTCGTGGACGACCCCGTTTGAACATCATTGCTGATGACCCAGCTCCAAACCAGAGCCTTGATCCAGAGGATGTCAACGCTCCAGAAGATGTCAACACTCCCGAAGATGTCGACACCCCAGAGGATGTCCCCCACGCAGAGGACACCTCCCTCTCAACTGATTCCAACAAGGGAAGCCACCGACCCCGAAGGAACACTGCCAAGCCACGATGCCCCTGTTGTGACAACCCTTCCACTGATACCCAGGTTGCATCCCATCCGGGACGGTTATGTGAAGCAAAGGGGGAGACTATAACACCCTGACTATTACTACCCACCAGTACGATACCATGGACCATCAGAATACCACTCTTTACATTGTATGCTATCCGATAACAACCGTTCCATGTATTGTATGACATATGACAGAATCTAACCTACAGATACTAATCTTCCCGCTTATCACGGCAATAAACGAGAGTAGCGTAAGCCACACCAAATATTCATTGTTTTCTCGGCCAAACCCCACCCAAACATCTCAGAGCTAAGCCCCAGGCTACAATATTTCGAAAGAACATCCTTTCTTTTTTGTTGAGAATCAATAGGTTATTTTTATATTTGACACTCCTCATATTTTTAAAGTTATGCGAAATAACCTTTTTAAAAACAAAACAATAAGTTGGCAGCATATTCAGTCATTTTATAAAGAAGATAAAAAAATAGTAATATTGCTGCTCCTAAGCTCTTAAATTCACAATGCATTTGAAAAAATCGTGATGTGTTCATCAGAGTACTTTCTCATATATAGGGTGTTTCAATATGCGTTTGCCAAATCCAAACGGGAAATAGATACGGTTAATTTAAGCAAAAAAAAAGTTTATTTTATACTAATTCAATGGTAGAATATATATTCTTAATTTAAAATAAATTCTTGTAGCAAATTTTGAGAAAAATTCAAAAACCGAAAAACCACAAGTATAAAGTGCTCTTCACAGATGATTTAGCCGAACACGTTACAAACCTTTTTATACATATTTAATTACACAATAAATTTTCAAAGTTTAAAAAGAATTCTTGTAACGAATTCCGAGAATAATACAAAAAACCCAAAATCGACAAGTATAAAGTATCCTTCACAGAAGATTTAACCAAAAACGTTAGAAAGCTTTTTTATACATATTCAATAGCAGAATAAATATTCAAAGTTTAAAAAAAATTCGTGTAGTGGATTAGGAAAAAAATTGAAAAAAACCGAAAATTGACAAGTATAAAGTGCCCTTCACAGAAGATTTAGCCAAAATCGTTAGGAAACTTTTTATAGGTATTTAATCGTACAATAAATATTCAAAATTTAAAAAAAATTCTTGGAGCGAATTTCGAGAAAAATTCAAAAAACCGAAATATGACAAGAGTAAACAACCATTTTATCCTGGCCGATTTTAATGAAAAGCTTATTCTTACGTCCTGGTATGGTACAAAGTATAAATACAAAGTTTTGACCGTTTGTGGTTTTTGGTTTTTGAGAAAATCCTACCACAGACACACATACACACATACACACATACACACATACATACAGACGGTTTTCCAAAAACTTGTTTTTTGGACTCAGGGGACCTCAAAACGTACAGAAATGCTAATAACTCAATTTCGAAAAATCGACCCGATTACAATACTCTCTCATATATGAGTACCTCATATGAGAAAGTAAAAATGAGAGTAAAATATGCGACACAATGAATGAGTACCTATATCAGTTTCCACGTTAATGAAGTTGTTTGTGAAATTTAAAGCTCTTCCAGCTGAAGCTGTTAATACCGCAGAATTTCTAGAAATGATGGATAAATTGTTCGATATTTTAAATTCATCAAAAACTTCGTCAACAAAAACATATAATTTGGCATTTAAGGGATTGGTCCATCAAAATGACTTTTTAAAAGAATGCCTAACTTTTCTGAGCAAAGTAAAGGTTTTTAAAAATAACACTAATATTGATGTTACAAATCGAATGAAATGTTTCCGATCTCTGGAAATAACAATAAACGGATTGTTAAACGTTTGGGATCTATTTTACTCATCTTAATATTAAAAAGCGTTCATAACTGTTTCGTGTGATCACTTGTGGACCTGTGCACCGAACCTTGTTTTCGCCGCAATAGTTGACAGTCCGGCGTGGTACGGCCCTGATTTCCCCCAATATAAGTCTTCAAGGTCATTGGAAACTGTTTTCTCAAAACAATAGAGAGGGTCGGGACTATTCTTTCTTGTTATTTCTCTATTCTTTACTATAACTTTCGATATTGCGGGGTAAGAGGTTAATCAAATGAAGAAAAATAAAAAAAATTGATCGTGATTAATTACACACGAGACATTAATTACACCCGGCTGGGCTACAAAATTCCATTTTAGAAAATTCTCTTACATTGTTTCATGTATTAATATTTGTTTCAAATTGGTCCACAACTTCTTCAATTTGCTTTGACGATGTCGCTGTTGTTACTTGTGGTTGGCTCTTATAATTTATAACAAGATGCTATTTTCTCCCAGTTTCTTTTGGAGCGAATTAGTATCGCTTTTTTTAAATTTTATATATCCTCGCTCATTTCTTGCACAAATGAGGCCACATTTATTTTTACTTTTTCGGTATAGTTAGCCGTTATCATGATGATTCTTAACTGAACAGCCGTAATGAGCGTAATGAAAAATATCTCTCAAAATTTAACAGGGGTTGATATAAACTATGGAAATATACCACTTGTGACTGTCTCACCCGAGTTTAGCCGAACAGATGACTATAAAACAAACCAAATCATAAGCAAGAGCTTATGTTTGAGACGTTCTTACCCAAGTTAATCTTGAGTTTAGAACTATAAATATCGGCCCTTAGTTGCTTATATACGTGAAAAAAATCTAACAAAATAAACGTCTATGTGACTGCATAGATCTCTCCTGTATAGAGAAAAGTAAGTAAAGAAACAACCAAATACAAGATATTTAGTTAGGCAAGTTATGTAATTATACGAGCGAAACAAATTTCCTTATTTCAAACGATTGCGGCAACGGCTATGGCAATCGCCCGACACAGGCCTAAAAACTAGCCCACAAATCTTTTAAATTGGGGGCTGGGATTAAGGGGACTGTTCCCTCTTTTGGTCCATGACACGACGTCAGAAATCATTCGGGGAGCAGAGATGTCGAGGCACAGAAAAGAGTTACGTAACCGCCGTCTTGGCGACGACGGCGACGTCGGGACGCGAAGCGCGAGAGAGGGCCGGGGGCAGGGGAGACGCTTTGGCAACTCATCCCGCGGGATCGGAGCCGATCCGGCGCCGCGACGCCGTCCGCCCCCCGTCCCCCGATCGATCCCCCCCTTGGGACGATGCAGTTCTTCGGACATCGCGCCGCTTCCTCATCCCGTGTGAGGTTTTTCAAAAAATTTTCTATGGGGACGGGGAAAAATCGGACCGGACGTGACTTTATAAAAGCTGTTTACGCCCCAGACGACTCCAAAGACCTCTTGAAAGCTACGAGATTCGGTTATAAAAAAGAATTTAGTCCAATCTGAGGTCGTTGTGGAAAAAAGTAGAGCACTTATCCGGCGTTTAGGGTGCCTAAGAGGGTCCTTTATTATCCACTTTTGAAAAAAAAATATACGAAATTGAAGCAAAAAATTCCAGCTTTTAGTATTAGCTTTGTTTGAATTTGACTTTTCTGAATTAAGTCTATTGTAACGATTTTTCCTACCTGAAATTTACTATACTAATTGTCCTAATTAATTTATTTTACCTTACACTAACATCTAACTACTTACACTTAATATTTAATTTATATTATCTTACTTAGTATCTAACTTATATTAACCACATTTATTTATTTTTACTTATGGTCGCTTCAGCCGACATCCGTCCGACGGTTTTATGACTCCCGGCGACTGTTGTCCTCTCGCCTGCTATTTATTTTGCCGCATGAGAATTCAGAAACGATCTCGGCGTTCTCGTTCTTTCTGGAAAATTCTGCGACTTCCAGAAAACCCATCAGTTTGTCGAATCTACGTCGTTAGGAAGTTCCCAGAAGCGGCACATTCCAACGGGTGCTTATCCTTATGGCAGGCTGTTTCCTTACACTATTAAATATCATTATATACAGTTAAAGACATTGGGAGATTTTTACAAATTTTACTAAAAAACTAATAGTTTTGTTTTTCAGTAAATTCTAATTTAGTTTTGATTGTATCATCTTTGTTTACATATATTACATTAACCTTATTATATGTTATTATTGCTTAATCTTTATCAAATAAATTCGTTGGCGAAGACTTAGTGTTTTTTCTTCGGAGACTTAAGAACATGGCCAACTTCGAGAGCTTGGACAACCTTCTGTCATTATTATATGTAATTAAGAACTGTAGGCCATACATGTTAATATTTATATAAGAAATATAGAATATTTTTTTTTAAAAATGATTTAATTTGATACGTTGTAGGTTCCTGTTTGACGACTCTTTACTAGGAAGGCTTGGACTCCTTGAAGATGAAATACATCTCCAGTTTACTGACTCCCTCAATCAGAGAAATTAGCACCAAGTTGGACGCAGCTTCAAAACTCCCTGAACATAAGAGATGACTCCACAGAGATCTGCGTGTCTCCAGGACCCTACACAGTAGGAAAGACCCTACTTATCGTTGGTCTGCAGATCGATTTATTAGTATATTATTGGCCAGGGGGGTAAAACCGGCCAATTAGTGTCCGGGGATAAAACCAACTCTATTGTATGTTTTCGGGATCGCTGAATCCGAATATGTAACTCATTTTGCCATAACGGTGGGCCATCAATTGTTGTTAACAATTTTTTAACAACAATTTGGTTTGAAAAATTCTAGAGCTCCACCCAAGCTTTTCTTTTGTATTTTTCCCCCCGAATCCAATTTCGAAGACCGTTTGTGAATTGGACGCTTCCCTCAAAAGTTATTAAGAATATTTAAGGCTTTGCACCTGGCGAATCACGTATTAGGCTGAACCTGTTAACTATAAAGTTTGGGAGAGAAAAGTCTCTGGGTGTCGCGGCTTGTACCCTATTACCCTATTGTATCTACCCTGGTCATGAAGAGCACATGTAGATTGGCCCTACAAACCATTCCCCGGGTTGATCCGACGCTCTGGTGCAGAGTTATAGGTGAAAATCCGGAACTAGGCACCACCTAGTTTCGGTCTCAGTTAGGAGCCATTATTCGTGAATTACAAGAATAATGGCCCCTTTTCGATCTCTGGTCCCACATACGTGAGCAAAAGACATTTGTTGACCATTCTTGACCTGTCCATCGCACATTAGTTAAGGCTTTTTATGTGGATGACCTGTAAAATCGCCATGATTATGTCCAGGATCGTGGACGAAACGTCGGCATTAATACAAAATGTATTGTGAAACTACTGTTTCATTTGGGGGTTCCACCGAGAGCATCACCTCAGCTTCGGCTTCCGGCCCCGAAAACATTCCAGCAACTGTGTCAGGATAAGTTTTGCATGGGAGAACAGCATTGCGATACCTTCTGTTTATTATGACGAAGTCCTTCTTATTTCTAACAATATTATGTTTGTTGTCAGCTGGCGATTTCCAAGTGTACAGTTTTCTGGGAGGTAGTTTGAAAAAGGGATTCATGATTGTGAAGTCTGTTTCTTGACAGAACACTATGAGGCGCTCTCCTCTTTCATTTCTCATCCCTTGCCCAAAACTGCCTAACATCTTCGACCTCTCCTCGAATAACTTTGTCGTTCATATCACCTAAGATCAGGTTAATTTCCTCTCTTTTCGTATGTTTGAGTGCTCTTTGAGAGGTCCATAGAACTGTGTTCTATTTTCTGTATACTGCTTTCTGACGTCGACGCATATAACTGTATGGTATTCATGTCAAATGGTTGTGCCTCGAGTTTTATTAATGCAACCCTATTCGAAATTGGGATGAATCCGTTTACAGTTGAGTTAGCTTTCTTGCAGAGAATTATTGTAACTCCGTTCGTGTTTCTGGTGATATCTCCGGAGAAATATATATTATACATGTCCACAGAACAGTGTCGCGAGTCTGGCTATCTCGTTTTCCGTTTTGATATATGTTTTGCACAATCCATATGCCAATCTATCTTTCCTTGTTTATTTTGTAGATATCGTTGGATTCTTAGCACCCTTTTCCCATCAAAGAGGTGCCCGGGACTGAGGGCCATTGCTTGATTCTGTCTATCGATTGTGATTTCTTGGGGAATGTGTGTGAACCAGGTGGTTTCCCGTTGCATTGCTGGTCTTTTGTCCACCCACTCCTAACACGAAAGTCAGATACTCTTTGCAGCTGTTCACTTTGGGTCAGACGCTATGGATTTTCTTTCTAGTTTTGATTCACCCTGGGGATTTCCTTTCCACCCATATCTGGGAGGCATCCCCCTAGCCGCCACCTGGGAAGGCGCCCGATGGGAGACTAGCAACCACACACGGGTTGATAGTCCTACCGATTGTGGGATCGACCAGGGGAAATGTTTGTAGGGCCGATCTACGGCCTATCTATCTCTTCATAACTAGGGTAGATATAACCCTCTAAGTACTCCTGGAAAATTTTTCCAAAATTTTACTACCTTTTGGTGGATTCCTATATAGGGGGTCCACCATTTCATTTTCACCATTTACTTTGACCGAAATATACAGTATGTCCCCGGATTGAGTTTACAAGAGGAAAAAAAAATTTATTTTTGATTTTACAAAAAAAAATGCTAAAGGAATAAAAATTTTTGCTTGATTTCAAATGACCAAATCTGTAATTAGAATTCCAATACTACATATCTATGTTCCAAAAAATTATTTTATTTTTTTTTTCGTCGCATTACTACATCTATTATTTGTTTGTGGTAGAGGGTTTTGACTTGAAAACGTCAAACACTAATTTATTTGTCAAAAATAACTTCAAGCTGTAATTCTGTAATTTTTGGTGAAAATTTTAACGTTATCACAAAAAATATATTTAATACAATGTTAAGGTATTGGGGAAAAGAGCTACCGTCGCACTGCCGAAGAATTTAATGAAAGATTTCACGGACTAACTGTTTCCCGAATGGGTATAAAGAAGTTGGTGAAAAAATTTTTGGAAACTGGTTTTGTTCTGAATTTAAAGAAAAAGAAACTAGTACGTGATGAAGATGATGCGTCTACAGTTTTAATATTGGATTCGGTGGAAGGTAATCCTAAACTTTCATTACGGAGACGGGCGCTTCAACTAAATATGAGCAAATCCCATATTCAAAGAGTTTTGAAGGAACGAAAATTATACCCATATAAACCTATTTTTAATCATACATTAGAACCGGGAGATGATGAAAAGTGTCTTTATTTTTGCATTGGATGGGGGATGAAATAATGGAGAACCGAAATTTTCACAAAAGCATTGTATTTTCCGATGAAGCAACTTTTTCTAGCAACGGTACTGTTGCGTCACAACATGTTCGTTATTGGAGTGATACTAATCCTCACGTTAGAGTTGCATCAAAACGTCAATATTTTGTTAAGGTAAATGTGTGGTGTGCTGTTTCTTACCTTGGAATAATAGGGCCATATTTTTTTGATGCTAATGTAAATCAGCATAATTATTTGGAAATGTTGAAGAATTTTTTCTTGGATGGTTTAAGAGAACTCCCACTTGCTTATCGGAGAGGATGTATTTTCAACAGGATGGTTGTCCGGCCCACCGTTCGCGCATTGTTGCTGCCTTGCTCAATCAACAATTCGAAAATAATTGGATTGGCAGGAATGGTCCTGTTTTGTGGCCTCCAAGAAGCCCTGACTTAACTATTTCAGATTTTTATTTATGGGGACGATTGAAGCAACTAGTCTACATGGAAAACTTGCCTAATAATGTGGAAGTATTGAAAAATCGTATAAGAGATGCTGATGACTCCTTGACACTTGAAGAAATTCGCAACAGTTACAAGGAACCGCGGCTTGGAGTCGAATTGTGTGCTGAAAGGGGTGGCGAATTAATAGAATAGTTGTAAATATTATTGTTTCTAGTCTAGTTCTTTTTTTAATGTTGTGCCTGCAAAATAAAATTTTAAAAGTTGTAATTCTAAATAAAGGTTTGACAGTTTCGTAATTCTGATTACAAATTTGGTCATTTGAAATTAAGCAAAAAACTTTATTCCTTTAGCATTTTTTTGTAAAATCAAAAATATTTTTTTTTCCTCTTGTAAACTCAATCTGGGGACATACTGTATATCGTGCTTTATTATTTTACGCATAAATGAGAAAGAAACACTTCTCTGATCTCTATAGAAGTGGACTGTATGTAGATATCTCTTTGGCTCGTGGGTGGCTGCGGAGATAACTCTTGTCTCCAGGTTGTAAGGCTGAAGACGTTCTTGTAGATGAAGATCAGGGCGTATCGTGATCTCCTTGAAGTTCTTGAAGTTCTTGGAGTCGGAGATCAGGGCTTGACGTGATCTCTCGAAGTTCTCGAAGTTCTCGTAGGTTCTTGTAGTTGGGAGAGAGGACGTTACGTACTCTCCGGGTTGAAGTTTTGTTAGGTTTTAGGTAGTCAGGTTAGGTGGCGTGAAGAAAGATCACACACACTGTCGTTAATGAGCATACTAGGGTATACTAATTTATTGTACCAAAATTCGGGGTTTTTATACAATTCAATTTACATTGGTTAGATGCGATATTATTTGTTTCGTTACCTTGCACCCAGCTGACCTTCCGTTATCATGTTAACTAAACACCGTGTTATGCTTAGTCAGCTGAGTGTTGAGATTTGAACTTGACCGGTTCACGTTTAACCGTAATTGTTTTCTCTAGTAACGTGAAATGGTCGCTAGTGTTATTGATTCGTGTGCGAACGTTAAAACAATCCAATAATATTGTTCACACTTATCCTCGTTCTTAATTATGAAAGATTTTTCTGTTTTGTAAAACAACGCGTATTAATTTCAATGATTAAATTAGGTCAAAAGTTCCCTAAATTCGGTTACAATAAATTATGATTTCTTCACTTAAAATTCCCTTAAATAATGTTGACGCTAGCGTCAACATCAATTTACACTAAATAAGTTATTTCGATTTTAGTCAAGTTCGTTGAAATAGTGTCGCCTCTGAAATATTAATAATAAATAAAATTTAGGCAGTTTAACTTAAATCAAAGGAGTTTTTGAACATTTTAACAATTCGTGAAGTGTGTGCTTTATACAATCAAATTGAGGGTTCGTTGGATGGGAGGTAAATTGATCTGCATTTTCAGCAACTTTTACCTGTCGAATATAGTGTAAAAAGCAAATCTTCCAAAGTAGGTAATTGGTAACGTTCTAAAGTGACATCTAAATTGGTTACTTATAATATAAAATATTTATGTTTTTCACAATTTCTGCTTATCTTCTTTTACTGACCTGTGTCCCTTTATAATTGCCTATATTTACAGCCACAAAGATATGTTACATGTAGACTTGTTAAGATATTTGCAAATTTGAGGTGTCCAATACAACGTTTTTTAAAATTCCATATACAGGGTGGTCGTGATATAACCTTACAAAAAAATTCTGGGTCATTAGGAGGATCCAACAGTTCCGAAAAACCCATATTTGGTAGGTCCAAAATGATGAAGAAAAATTAACCCCTATCCACACTCATTTGACGCCACTGACCACAAAAATAAATACATACATATTTAACCAAGATTTAATTGTTAGTTACCTAGTTACAATAAATTGGCAATTTGCTGTCAAATTTGATAGACGTTTCCTTTTGCCAGTGATTTACTTGTCAGTTTGCATATGTCAATTGTCATTTATATGTCGTCGCCTTTCTTGTTTTCAATGTATTTTGTCTCTTATAATCATTTTTGTACAAGAAGTCTATAAAACCAGTCTTTTTCAAGACTTCACTTGCGTTTGTGTTTGAAGTTTGTAAGTAAATAGCAAATTTCATGGGTCAAGACACTAACGGATAATCATGATTGTGGTTTTAGGTTAGAAACTGCTAATAAACACAATATTCAACAAAGAAGAACGATTTCAACTTTAAACGGCAAAGGTAGCGTCAAGTTTATAAATCGGCTTTAATAAATAACAAAAGGAAACCAGTGTTTATTGGGAAAAAAATCTTGATTTGAAAACTTCATTTCTACGGCAAATTCAAAATTATTGAATTTGACAAATGTCATTCAGTTTACTAGTTGGTACAGGTACCGATTATCGTTACTAGACAACCAAAATCACCTTTTTCACCCTGATTAACTCATTGGCGTACAGCAAATTTTGAACAAATTTTCAATTATTTGTATCTCGAAACCGAAAAGACTTTTACCAGATTTTTTTTGTATACGAGTTCTACTCAACGTCACCTATTACCGGTTTTTTTTTGTAAGGTTATATCACGACCACCCTGTATTATCCTTTATTATAAATTATAAACATATTATTATAAAAATATGAAGTAAAGTGCTTTTCGCTTTTATTTGTTAATACTAACTTAATTAGATCGATTGCAATGAACCGTTGAATTCCTTCTGTTAATCGCACATTATTATTTTTTTTTTAGTATCATATACGCAATTTCTATATTTTGAGTTTTCCGATGCCAGATGCCGATAATTTTGATATAAATGGACCTATTTATGAATTTATTTTAGTGAATTGTTAGATAGTAAGTCAACCTTTCCTCATAATTTCTCTCTTTAAATCTATGATAATAATTAGCTTTATGTGCTAATTTTAAATGCTATAAAAAATTTTATTTGCTACTAGCCCTTATAAGCCTGATCCCTCTTGTAGTGATATCTTTGGATTTTCGAAGACAAAATTATAAGCTGTGACATTTATAAGTAAAGCATTCGAAGTTATGTGTTTAATTAACGAATTTTTACTGGGCCTGGTTCGTCTATAGGATTTCATTTTTCAATATCAATTTCTGCCAATTTGATATGACATATGAAGACTAAAAATATGTTCTATTTGCTGACTCATTTTTCTAGGTTCAGGATATGCTTATAACTTTATATTAGAGCCATGTTTGTACACTTACATTTTAAACATTGATTTTGTACGTAATGCGTATCAATTAATGACAATATTTAATGGACGCATGCGTGTTTACTGGGTAGTTCTTTTTTGTTAAATCTAATATTTTTAGCTCTATATATAGGTAAATGTTTCAGGGAAAAAATTCATTACGCTTTGAGCACACACAGTAAGTTATACCACTAGAATTTAATAGGTGTTAATCTCGTAAGTAAGTTGGTCCGCACCATTAAATAATACAATTAACGATAAATCAATCTGTCGGTACTTTGAAATCTCACTCCCTCTCTCACATACCCGACTTGTCCTCGCGCCTCGCACTAAAATAATTAAGCGTCATATGGAGCTGTAGGAATTAAATTAAAGGCTCGCCCTTTAGCGTCTAATAGACTGTTAGGAATATTAAACCTCTCGCTCCCTCTCTCTATCTCCCGACCTACAGTCGAATTATTCACTTCCTTCCGTTTTGCGCTGCAGGAATTGTTTAGGTCGGCGTAATCTCGGCCCGAAGGACCCCCTCGTTACATTTATGCGAATGTATGTGTGATTTGAATCTGAATGTTAATGGCTGAGGTCATATCGGGGATTAAATTGCGGGGTTTTAACATTTTTGGTAACGAAATGAATTGGGATACCTGAATAGGGGTTTTAAGTGGAAAAATGTTATCTTTATTTTTAAGTTACCTATATACAGCCATTTTTCCTATCGTCTTTAGCTCACCAGACCTTTGAAGAATTTGTGAAAAAATATCCTCAAATACATTGTAATAACAACACCCTCCCAAAAAAATCGTTTTTATCAACGCCCATTGAATATGATTGGGGTAATATAGTATACACAATGCTTGAGGTATTACGTGTAATACAAACAAACTATAGGTATAACAAATAATACAACGTGTTCCAAAATGATTGTCATCTAGTCGGCTGTGGAATTCCCATGTAAAGTAAAAAACACGCCTTGCGAAAATAGGAGTTTCTACTAGCTATACATAACCTCAAAATAACCTACTTAACTTCTTTTCACTTCTGGTTTTTCTCTGTCAAAAGGAAACGAATTCTGAGTATTTGTCTATTTTAGTCTTTGTTTTGGCCCTGAAAAGGGCCGTTAATTACCAGCAGTACTGATTGCCAGTTTCACAATGAATGTTCGAAGTGTCACTTGTTTTCAGAATTAGGTTCAAATCAATAGAACCGGGCACATCAAAACTTACATGCACAGAAACTCCAACCCCAACTTCATGACAATCATTTTGAAACACATTGTATAATATCTCTTCCCATTCGGTTTATGACTTTGGCATTCGTTATACGGTCTGTCCACGGAATTTTAAGTAATCGTCTGAACACTCACATTTCAAAAGCTTCGAGTCGGTTTATCACGTTGTCCTTTATTGTCCAGGTCTTCATTCCATACAGCAACACCGTGTATATGTAACATTTTACAATACTGTACCGCAACATTAAATTAAGACTGTTGTTGTTAAGGAAAGCTCTTATGTTCATAAATGCTACTCTGGCCTGTTCAATTCTGCTGCGTATCTCTAAGTGAGGATTCAGGTCTTCAGTTATCCAGCTTCCGAAATGCCTAAACTTAAAGGCATGTTCAATATTCTTACCGTTCAATGTAATATTCAAGTGCATATTTGGTGTTCTGCTGACCAGCATAGCCTTCGTTTTGTCTATGTTAGTCAATAAACCGAGACGTTCTCCTTCGGTAGTTATTCTGTCGATAGGGCATTTTAGTGCTTCCTGGCTATCAGCTATTATGAATGTGTCATCGGCATAGCGAAGACTATTATTATTAACAATCAGTCCATTGAACTTAATGTCATCCTCTGTATCTCTCAAGGCACTTTCAAAAATTCCCTCAGAGTAGAGATTGTAAAGGAGGGGAGATAAAACACAACCCTGCCTCACTCCTTTGTCTATTGGAAACTATTTTGTATTTCATTCTCTTTCACTCATGCTTTGATTGATATGGAACCTTTCTATAAACTTCTAATCGTTTTGTCTACCAGATATATTATCTATTTAATCTTTGGTTCGCAAAAGTTGACAGCAGTTCGCGCGCCAAAGCACGGAATACAAAAATTCTTGACAGTGCCAAAGCACGAAACGTTACATGAAAATCCGGACGTCGCGCCTAATTTGCGCCAAAATTTGACAGCGCCGGCAACCAGCAACCAGAAGATAGACATCCTTTCCAATATACCCTTAAGCTTTTACGGTCTTATCTATTTTTACGACCGAAGGTTGTCCAGCTTCTCTAAGTTGGCCATGGCAATTTAAACCAAAGGCAAACACCAAGTCTTCACCAACTCCTTTATTTAAAGTTGAGCGACCGGTTTCGGCTTACTCGAAGCCATCATCAGGCTAGCAAATAAGTTGTTTTTAGGGCTCCCGTTAAAATCGTTAATAAAATGTTGTAAATTTACATTTTTGACCGTTTTGTTTTCAATAATGTCCCTAAAAAACGAGGACTTTTGATGACCCCGAACATATATGCAATCAGCACTATTGGAGCAGCTTTATTAATTGTGTGTTTAACATGGTCCAATGCCTTCTGAAAAACTATGAAATATGGAAACGCCTTTTTGCTAGTCTCTGCATTTTTGAATTAAGATGGTCAATGAAAAGTGCTTCAGTGCTTTTCTGTTGGTAATGTAAAAGTTCTTTTTTTAGAGGCACTTCGAAATTTTCTCCAATTAACCATTTTATACAATATATTATACAAATATAAATTTGTTTCTTTAGTTTTTAAATAAATGATGAGTTCAGTTTTCCATTTTGGCAATACCAATATCTTTTGTTACCATGGTGTTAATAATATGTTGTAAAATTCACAACGAAACTTTTGCAAATCGTTGCTTCACATGTAAATGAAACATTTGTTATAAGTTTAAGGTTCATTAAATTTTACCCAAAGGAAAACGACATTAACGTTGCACTGTCAGAAATGAGGATGCAAATAGGAAAAGTAACATATTAATAGGTTTTCTCCTTTCTCCCAAGAAAACAGCATTTGTACCATGACAATCAGAATACAAAAAGAAAATGAAATATATTAATAGTTTTTGTCTTTGCCTCTCTTCAACTGTTACATCTGGAATTAAATTGAAATTTTCTCTCATTACAATTACTTGTTCACTCAGAGATTTATTTTTGTTTTTAGCGTCTTTATACAAAGGCATCTCCTTACTTTAAAATTGTTTTAAAACTTTTAATGAAGTTTAATGTACTTGTGGGGTGCCTAGATTGTTTTTGATTTCATGCTGAAAATATTGAGATACAAACTAATTCAATTTTAAAAGTTTTTTTTCTTTTTAACGCAGACTAATTCACCTACCCTTTCAACCTGTTCATTGAGTATGCACTAGTTCAGAATTCTTATTCCAATATTTTTGTTTTGTTTTTAACAAATACTACATAGAATAGCAAAGTTGTTAACTCGCTTGTTAACAACTTTGACATTTAAGTAGACATTTATTTCCGGATTAAAATGTTATTTTAAAAATTTCAAATTAGTTTATAGTGGATTTAATTGCAACCGATGCAAAGCATATATTATTTAATTGTCTTTGTATTCGTAATTTATAACTGCCTTCAATTGTATTTAATAGATTGTCAATTATTGTTTTTCCTTCGTAATTCTCCTCCAAGGTTAACAGATATTAAAATTAAAAATTGTGTAGGAGAGACAATTAACAAAACCTTATATTAACCTGTCGTTAGTTATCTATCGGTTTAAGTTAATTGATGCATAGTACATTCGGGTTACGTGTCCGAAACATCTTTGTTGTAATGCCTGCATTTTCTGAATTGCGGTTTATGCCCCATGTTTTCTTCCTGAAGCATGTACACTCGCATACGTGAATTCTTTTCCTTTCTTCCATTCTTCTATTTTTCTTAATACTTGTGATCACCTCTTTTCTACGGAATACCGAATACCTTGCTCTAATTTTGAAGTCATTTATTTAGTATTATTTATGTGATTTATGTATCAAAAGACCGTTTCAATTAAAATATACCGAAATAATAAATAAGAATATATATATATATATATATATATATATATATATATATATATAGATTGGCAAATTTACAAGTTTTAGTTATCACTATGGCAAAGCACTATTCTTCGTCAAGTTGTTTCACCAGAGATATTTCACATTGTAATTTTATTTTCATTGCTCACTAAAATGCTAACATTCATATCTGTAAATGTTCTTCTACATCACTCGCTTCTCTCCTT
The DNA here is from genome assembly GCA_946251905.1 of Cryptocephalus moraei. Lineage (NCBI taxonomy): Eukaryota > Metazoa > Arthropoda > Insecta > Coleoptera > Chrysomelidae > Cryptocephalus > Cryptocephalus moraei. The sequence goes on along the minus strand of OX276463.1, from coordinate 22,630,139 downwards.
ACATATCATTACTAATTCTATATTCTCACTATTCATCATGAGATTTTGTTCCTTTTGCTCGTTTGTAATGGGTAGATTAAAATTTATTTATTGTCATTGGTAAGTTAAGATGACTAGGCATAAAACTCCAAGACGTATAAAAAGAAAATGGGTTGGCTATAGATCACAGGTTTCATCAGGTAGACTCAAGACCCTTTCCGGTTTTCAAAAATCAATCCAGGTAATATTAAAAAGATCCTGGACGCTCTGAAGTCTTCACAGTGCTTTCCGAGTTTAATTAAGCACACCCATAACGCTTTCACGTGTTCTCAGACTTTCCCAGGTTTCATCAGGCAGACAGGAATCTTCCTTATATTCCCAGACTTTCTCAACTTCCGCTACACACCCCTGGCGTCGTCAGGTCTGTTCAGGTCACTTTAGATTTCCGCTAATATTCCGATTTACGTAGGATCACTGAAGATTGCCCAACAGGTATAACCCCTAACTCGACTGGTTAATTATGATGGGTGTTCGATATCCTTCGATAAATGACTCGAGACTTCGAAACGGAGACATTAAAGGAGACCGCAGGCCCGAGAGCAAGTAGTCATAAACTGGGAACGAGACGAATACCATTGACCTGAGCGGCCATACGCGGAAGATAAATAAACTACTGTTTTATACAAATTACGTAATTAGCGTTAGATATTAGTGTTAAATAAATTAGCTAATTATTGAAGAAGTGGAGTGTAGTTATTTTTAACCCGAAAAACGTTACATTGGGTGAGTATTATGTTTGTATTATTTGTCCAATTAGTTGACAGCTGGACTGTACTAATCAGCTTTATTTTTATTATGTTAATATTTAAAAAAACTACATAAACTGAAACACTTCATTTTATTTCAGGGCCCATGCTCTGTTAAAATAGATTTAACGAATTTGCTTCTGAGCTAATCGAAAACACATTTGCCTGTTAATTTCAGTAGAAATTATCAAAATTGTGCGTTGAATTGCATATAAGTAAAGTAACATTTTCAGTAATGATCGACGCAAATCTTTGCAAAATTGATAACTATGTATAAAAAATATCCCAAAGTATAACTTTATCACGAGTATTACTTTAATATTCAATCCTTGTAACTTCTAGATTACATATTATAGTGATTTATAATGAATTAATTAATTTGGAGTCGTGTGATTTGAACGGAAAATATTCCACATACGATGGACGCCACCCTCGATCACATTAAATCTCTAAACAGACATTTTTACGAGTTTGGCTCGCGATTCTGGAGCTGCAGTTTTCGCCCAATTCCGCCCGAGGGGAATATTACTGCTGTCCGCCGCTGCGGACGCATCATAAATCTCTCCTGCACATTTTGTAATGTTGACTACTCTATTCCTTTTTTCTATTCGTGTTTTATGCTCTCGAAGACGTAACGTACATTACGGCGACAGTTTAATTCTTGGAGCGTATAGGGATACGGAAGTTGGTCAAAATGTAAAGGGATAAAAAGTTAGTGAGTAGTGGTAATTGTGCTTGAAGTGCACTGAAACAGTTTTGAGGTTACTTTTATTTGAAGGAGATAACATTAGACAATAATTAAGAACGGATTTCTTTTCCAGGCAAGACGTCTAGTTAGAGCCCCAAACCAGATGTTGGAGTATTTTCTACTATTATTTATACAATTCATCAAATCAGAAGTAACACAGTTTTTTAGGGAAACCATCACGTGTCGATTTACTGAGTTTCAAAACCAACTTTTCTTGGTAATTATGTATTGAAATTTTAAATTACCTATAAATATTCCAGGCCTGCTGAATATCTATTTGAAGACTGGGTCGCCAAGTTTGGATTTTCCCTACGTTGCACTTATTTCGAGGCGAACTTACTTTACAAACTAACGTTATCGAACTCCTGCAGGGATCGAAACAGGACGTAGCTTATTACCTACTGCATTTAAATATTTACGAGGATTTTTCTTCCTCCTGCTCTTCCTCCTTTTCGTGTACTTTTATTTTAAAAGTTTTCGATTTTTCAATCAAGTCAACTCTAATGGAACTTCCTTCTTATTTCATTTCTTGTCGATCCCATCATATCGAAGCTCCATCAATATTGACGCTTTATTCATTCGTCTACGAACTGGATACATGCATCGTATCGTGGGATCTTTTGTATACGGGATGGGGCGCTAACAAAAAACTTCCATTGGGGGAATAAGAATAATATTGTATGAGCGCGAATAATTTTTTTAAGGACAATCAATTCGAAATAAATGTGAAAATATAACATGGAGTACTTTCCACTGTTGGAAGTTTTTATTTTTTCGTTAGTTTAAATTGGTGCATTCGTAACTGAGGTTTGATGATCTCTGAAGTTGTATCAAACGAAAATAAAACCTGTGCCTTTGAATCATATTTCAAGTTTATTAATTATTTACAGAGTTTTACAACAATAAACAATGTTTCAAAAACCTTCTATCATATTTTTTTTTTAATTTTAAACAATCTATAATTAGATTAATTTAACATATTTATGATCACGTGATGTTTGTTACTACTTACAATTTTTATCCAACCATTTTTTTAACGATTCTAGTTGTGTCGGGAATATCGTTGCTCAGTTCAATCCACTAAACTTCATGGCTATTAAAATTGAAGTATTGCACAAAATGAAAGAATATCACCTGCCGGATTCCTTTTTAAAATTTTCATTGTGTTCTACTTAAACTCTACACAGTAATAAATTAGTAATAATTATAACAGTAATAACTGGAAGAAGTTCTCCATGTAATAATGTATTTTGGTATTTAAGTTCAGTTCAGCTGTCGGTCTCCTTTTATGTATAGCATACCGCTTCTCGAATATTCTGGTCGTTACGAAGAAGGGTCCCGAATTCAAAGAACTCCTGTCGCTTCGGGTATACTCTCGTCGCTTCGAATTTCGCGGAAGCGACAATTCTCAACTTGTGTTTATTTTACGGTGAGACTTTCCGTTACAATATATCTACATTGTCACTAGTTCATTACTTAAAGTGACAGCACGCAAACTGAAATTAATTTTATTTATCTAAACAGTATTAATCTAAAATTCAGCATGGATTTGATTTAAACTTATCCACTAATATCACAGGAAAGGTCTAATATTTTTTTACAAATGGACAACAAAACGTTTTCAGTTTAGGCTATATTGGTTTACATGAGCATATAATTTAAGTTCAACTTCTTTGGTTATTACCTGTTGGTGTTATAAACAAGGGGTGACTTCATTTATATGACTTAAGTTAATTACCATTTTTTAAAGCTGCAATGAGACGTGAAATTTTAGAATAAAATTAAATATGTTGAATAAAGGATATAACAAAATTGTAACGATATAATAAAAACCGGTTTGGACAGACTGTTGTTAATAACGTTGTTATTAAAAGCGCATTAGTATTATTTGAATACTTGAAAATTAAATATCTTTTCTCTATACTAACCTATCATAGGAATCTGTCTTTAAATTGATCGTATACCTCTCATTTTACTTTTATAATTGCTCTAATTTACTTATATAAATTTACACCGCGTTCATGAAAAATATAATTTTATTTGCATAAAATTTTATCTCATATTAGATCAAAATGTAACGTTCAAGAAGGAATGGAAAGGCAATGGTAGCCAATGTTAGAGTGGTGGCATTATTCAGCATCACCTTTCATATTAAATGTTCGAAACCACAATTTCCTAATAACTGGATTGGGAGAGCTTTTGAGAGACCTGTCAGATTCATCTGATGTTCATCAGATTCTAAAATGTACGATTTTTTTTATGAGAAACATTGAAAAGAAAAATTTGTTCTGCTTCTATATATAAAAGAAGAATTTTTGACCAGAGTAAAAATATCATCTCCGTCAAAAGCAAATAATCCAGAAATATTCCAGAAAGTAGTTTAGTTCTTCATTTCGAATAAATATCTGTATCGTTTGTTTACATTTATAATAGTATATTTTCATTTCACTATTCATTTGTATTTTGAAGAGCACAAATAATCTTTTTTAAGTTAAAACAAGTTATCTTTTATAACAAGTAATTTTAGTAGGGTAATTATTTTATATATAAATATTATACTTATTTTATCTGAGTAGTGCAATTGATGTAGAATATTTATGTATAGATTAAACTATAAATCTCACGGGGCCTTTAAAATATTTGATTTGGTTGTTTATTTTTGATCTGAAACTGTTATCTTCTGGTTTAATGAACGATACAGGTCCATCTACTTCCACATGCACAAACACAATAATGCACAACTACAGAGGAAATGCCGAAGGCAAAAATTAGGCGTTGAATAAGGTATTATTATTATTATTTTATTGCTATTTTTGTTAACTGGAATGTGAAAATCAAGCTAGGTTAACGTTACTGGAGTACTTACGATAAGGTTTGGCGTGCACTATTTTTATGTTAAGCTGATCTTACTCTAAATTACCTGTTTATTTTTTTTTTGTTTAATCAAAATCGTGGATTTGGATGAAATACATGTAATGAATATATGACCGCTGTTTACAATGAATATTTACATTGCATGGTTCAAGACTGAAGTATTTTCTATTCTTTTCGTCGCTCGAGGGACCGTCGCTGTGTTGGGGTTTAACAATTTTCGATATCGGTAACTAAAGGTATCAGTCCTCGAGTTTCAAAATATATGTAGTCTTCAGGAGGCTGGTACAAAGAGATATAATAAAATTGCATTTATAGTCCCATCACCCTACAAAATCCGACAATGAGAACAATATAAAAATATATATTATACTCTAACCAGTAGCAATTGGAACAATTAATAAAATCTGAATTTACCGAGGACATTCGAAAAGAGCCCGTTGTCTCTATACAAAACCACGGGACTTATCTTTTTGCTTATTCAGAAACGCACTGGTATTTTTAAAATGCAGGTGTTTTACTTATTTATTAAGTTTCTTTTACAAGTAAAGAAAAAGATTTTGAAACGTGGGAAAAGCTTAATGGGACAATATGGAAGTTTTGCTTAAATAAATTTATAAATGACCCAAATGAAAGTAATCTCGACAAAGTAGGTACTAATATATAATACTATAATATAATATAATAAATATAATATATAATATAAGTGATTCCAAACGAAAAGACGTACCATTGCAGAATACTCATTTAAGTTCTTTTTAAACAACCAAACTATGTACCTGCCAGATAACTTGAGAGGAAAACAAAAGTGCTGTTGCAAGAAACCTTCCATTCAAGAAACAAGCATAAAACCTCCCTCTTTCTGTGAGACGCTCCGTATGCTGTTTCGCCTATTTGGCGGATAAATCCGCCGGGAAAGAAAGCGAAGGAGCGTAAACGGAGGAAGATTACCAGGCGAGGCGCCTGTTGTCCGCTGGATCCAATTTCCTGACTTAAAGTAAAAGCGAATTTACATTTATTGCCCTTGGTTGTTCGTAAATCACTCTTACTTTCGCCGGTTTACTGATTCGAACCGGTTATTTCTCAATACAATACTTAATCTGTATATTCGATATGCGACGAAAAGTACCGATTACATGTCATCGAGCAGTGAAATGAAATACCGCCCAGAGAAAAAAATAATTGTTAAGGAATAAAATTAAGTGGATTGAATTTGATTCCTCCTCTTATCTCATTGTAATTGCATATAACGAATATTGTTGCTTACTGCTTACGTTATGTTAATGTATTATGTATATGGGTACAGGTATTTTTCAGGATATGTTTTAACTTAATGATCTTATGTATGTTGTTCACTTTTATATATGTATGCGGTTTTGCATAGTTTTAACTTTTTTCCTATTATTATGACTAACACTTAATTGCTAACTTGCATTCTGGCATCTGCAGTGTTTTATTATTCCTTAGCATTATTTAATCGCTGCGTATTTAAGTGGAAACATGTGTTTGCGATGTTGTAATTTGCATTTGTCCTGGCCTTCGGGAATAACAATGAGTTATTGAAAAGTTCTATTTAAAATTCAACTTTACATTCAATTCAAAAACTCTACACATATAATTACACAACGATAGGATGTATTATTTTCTGTTATAATTTTACAATTAATTTTATTGCCGCGTACAAGATATATTTTTATTTTCAGTTTTTAGATATTGTAACGTTTATTTTACTAATTTATTTACACTAATACTAATACTAGACACTACTTAATTTATTTACACTATTACTAAACTAACTTAACTAATTAATTTATATCACACTTCTTAATCGTTAATTTATTTCACTTCAAACGCTCTCGCTATTTTACTATTTACTCTCGCGGCTTCCGTCTAATAATAATCCTAATTCGACCACAAGCCCGCTTATATATACATCTCAATTGTAGTCGGGAACCTTCTCGCATATTCGTGTAATTACTCGAAATATCTTTTATTATGTAGAAAGCTCCAGAGTGTCATAAATCACTTTCCTTAAATAATAATCCCGGAGTATTCATGGAGCTGTCTTTTTTTATAGAATTCAATTAAGCGTCGCCGCAATTCCTTTTACTTTTCGCATTACAATATCAATATTTAATCAATGAAGTTTAAACTTGAGTAAGGACTTAGCTCATTCTTACTGCCACAATTTACATTAGTGGTGAAATCTAATTCATTTTTGTTGAATTGCACTTTTAGAAATTATAAGAATGAATATTTTAGCAATAGATTCAAAAAAATGCAAAATTTCAACAAAAGACAGCAGAACATGAATGTTCTGGCAGAATCGAGTAGGTCACTGGCACAGTTACTAACTCCACAATATATTTGAACTACCATCTGGTATAAAGGGATTAAATATTTTATCACGAGATATATTCAGTAAACCTATTAATTTGCTATTGAATAGCACTGTAAAATCATTATTATTAAAGCTACTGTGTCCGATATTTTCCAGATTGTAGAACTGTATAACCAGAGAAAATAATATGTCATTCCTACAAAGTTCAAGACATACTGCGTTAATTTTTATAGTTAAAAATCCAACAATTCATACCAGCGACCCTGGTAGAAAAAGTGAGGTGAATAATCGGCCAATTGTATAATGGGTAGCAAGAAGTTCTGGGTTCCGTTACGCTCACCTGGCCAGGATTTTTCCAGAAAATCAGTCCCGGTTACCGAGCAGAAAACGTGTCGAATTTTTGATCAGAAAATCTGTTTCATTTCTGCCAAGAAAATTTGGCCTCAAATTTAACAAATGAACATTCATTGATCAAACACTTAGTTTACTGATAATCACACGCACACTTACGTCATCATTAATATGTTATATGTTTTAATAAATAATATAATATTACAATGACGATAGTAAAATAATGGCCCAACCACAAAAATAACAAAAATGGAATGAAATGAGACAAAGGAAACAACGTAATATTAATAAAAACAATCTAATCACAATAACGTGCAATATAGACAATGATATACTTACAATAATAATGCTATAAATTGTAACGCGAAATGTAAACATCAGCGTGAAGCGTGCTCCCTCTTATCTGACGCAGGCGGCGCAGTTCAAAGAGGACCGCTTCTGATAATTCGGTAAACCGCTTCGAGCATAAAAACTCTTCTCGAGTAATCGGGAACGTCCAATTAGGAAAAGAATAAACCAGAAACTTCTCGAAAAGACATTATGAGGGATATAAATTAGAAGACTGTTCCGTCGCAGCAGAGTAGAATAAATAAATTAGGTAGTGTTAAGAACTATACAAATAAATAAGAATAAACTTTACAATACACTATGTGCACAATGCAGATGTGTCCTAAAGACATTTAACTTTTAACATTTAATTTAAAGTCAAAAAACATGGAACGCGACGAATACTATTGAATATCATTGTATATCTTTGATTTCCTAAGAATAGGACACTAGTTGATCAGATAATACAGTTTATCAGGTTCAATAATAAAAAAAATATTGGTTCAGCAAAAATGGGACACTTAGTTTTTTAGGTACTGCGCCAAACTAACATAAGTATATTGCGAAACATCTTTTACCTCTTAATATCTCCTTAGTGAAAATAGGAACCATTTAGTGACAGCAATCAGGATTGAACTTTAATTATATGTTCAAATAATACATTTCTCTAAATATTGTGGCCTAAATATTGTAAATACCTAACCTAACTCTGTACGTATTTACCCACACACTAATATGACGCGGAGTCCAGCACATTAGTTTAAGTCAAGTTAGTTTATTTTCAATACAAATGTTTGATGCATTTTGCTGTGTTTCATATTGATTCAATAGTTTTGATTTGACATTCAATGCCACGACACAGCAATATAACAAGATTTCCATTCGTTACAATTTTAAATAATTTAGTTCGTTTTCTGGTGCAAAAACAATTTTTCAAATTTTTTATATATAACTTTTTGCGTTCTTAAATGGGTTAACTAGTAATCAAACGAAATATAATAGTTGAAACTACAAGGCGAATATTCTGATATTAATTGCCTAATTATCATATGAGGTGTAGATTTATATCGGTTTAATTTACACAACATGGAATTTGATCTCATTTCCCTTTTACAAAGAAAACGTATATGTTTTCGACAAATAAGTTTTTAAAAGCAATGGGCGAGGACTGCTCATCCTGGAAATAACTGAAATTCGGTATAATTCTCAAGAGTCGTATTAGCATGTCTCATGCAATGCCTGGTAAGTGGAGTGCATGGGTAAATAACTATGATCAACATTAATTACTCACAAGTATAGCTTATACATGTTAATAATCACTGCATCCCATTAATATCAATTAGCGTTATTTCAGCATGCAAAACGCTACTGGCGACCTTGGAATATCCAAAAGATAATTTTACTGAAACTTTTTTGTTTATACAGGGAAAACTCGTTTATGGAGGACTAATGAGATGGATATTGTCATTTATTGAGATTAAATAATCAATCAGAAACAGCAATATCCACCGCATTAGACACTGTGGAGGTCCACGTTCGGTTACCCACTAAAAAACCCTGTCTTCCGACGTTACTATGTGTCTTTGGATAACTCTCAGAGAGAACATAATCATCAAAGACAAATAGTATTAAATATTTAATTCCAAAGGAGTATTACAAATTTGTTTAATTTCACAAACAGTTAACGTCAGGATTTGTTTTGAAAATATAGGCAAGAAGTTTTTCATTAGAAGAAAAAATGTAACAATTAATATAAAATAATTAAGTTATGTATGAAAGATGATATATAACAATAAAATGAAGATAATTAACAACAATTGTAAGATGAACGAACAAACAAGGATGAACGATAGGGATAATAATAATAATTGTAATTTAATAGCAAAAAGAAGTTGGTGTGTTTTTTTTTAACATTACGTAACAGATAAATTTAGATTTTGTAGAAACCACGATTTAATTGTAAAAATATCAGAAAGATAAAATATTCAATAGTAGTAAATTTAAGAGAATGTACAGTTCCGTAACACATCTCGTGAGACCTATGTCACATGACCTTGAGCGAAACCAGATGGACCTTTGCGGTACCAAGGGGAAAGAGGAAACTGATTCCAGTGGCGGGTAAAATAGTTTCTTGTAAATAAGAAATTGTTGCAACATTTATCGCCAAAAATAAATTAAGGTAAACTGGTAAATTTCCACACCACCTATGAGGTATTACCATGGCGCGTTGCCATTTTTAAAGGGATGATTCGCCTGCAGCCATACAACCCAAATAAAATAACTTTTCAACAAAATAACTTAAATAAATAAACAAGTCCTTAACAAAATAACAAATAAATAAATTCTCAACAATTCTCTAGGTATAAAATAAATTAATTCTTTAAAAAATAAATAAACTCTATAAAGAAATAAATGCACTGCGTCTCCATATGACAAAATAAAATAATATAAACTGTGAAAAATTGACTCAACCTGATAAAATGTTTCTTAGCATGCTGTTCGTGCAGGTAGTCTGGTTTGGAGAACTTTTTTCGGGAGACCCCGAACTTGACGTTTCATCAGAATCGCTATCATTACCAAGAGTAATAACAATCGGTTCTATTACTCTGCCTATTCGTGGGTCTAATCCCCAAAACTTTTCTTCTTCTTTGACAACGTGTTGAATACATTTTATCCATGAATTAGCTGTAACAGCACTCACCGCATTTTCTAAAAGAATCGTTACACCAGCTATTTTAAATGATACGTTTTTACGTGCGACTTCGCTTTTTATTTGGGCCCAAATTAGTTCAATATGATTTAACTCGCAGTGATATGGTGGTAACCTTAAAACCGTAAACCCCTTTTCCCTAACGATTTCATCCACAAATAATTTTAAATAACTTTGTTTGTATTGACGAGCAATTCGAAGCAATTCCGGTTCGAGCATGGTGTCGTCGCAAGCTATATTCTTAGATTGTAACCAATCGAATAGGTCCGCTTTTCTCCACTGTGATGTTGGAAGTGGTTCTGCACGACGGCTGTGGCAAGGCGCATTATCCATAACAATAACTGAACCAGGTTCCAAGCGTGAGAGAATGGATTTGAACCACGTTTCAAACACGTCCGAATTCATATCTCCATGATAATCACCGGTTTTTCGTGATTCGAAAACGTTTAACCCACCCTCCACAAAACCCGAGTCACTTCCGATATGTGTAATGATTAACCTGCGTCCCTTACCCGACGGTGATCTTAACCCGGTCGAAAGCCCTTCCAGAAAAGCTATTCGATGATCTGTAACGGACAAATCTTGCCACACTTTGGAAACCGTATGCCCCGCGTTTATCCATGTCTCATCCAAATAGTAGATCTTTTTCTCGCCGCGAAATTTTCGAATTTGTCTCAAATAATCTCTACGCCAAAAAACAATGTCTTCTTTCTCTACCACCGCGCTATTACGTTTTCTCTTGCAGTATTTAAAGTTCATTTCACGCATAGTACGAATTAAAACTCGTCGCGATATGTTAGGCAAAGTATCGTCATTTTGTATATCGAGATGAATTTTCTTTAACGTCGGAATTTCGTTTCGAAAGAAGAAAGAATGGATTTTTCGACGAATAGCACATGATAGTCATCTAAAATGATTTTTCGCGGATCCGTTTTTACCACTTTTCTATTTCCGGCCGTTATTTCCCCACGCGAAGGGTGTCCTCGTAAAATCCTAAAAATTGTGGCTTTCGATACTTTTGTAAAATCCGCACACATCTCTGTCGCGTCGTGAACCGTTAAAGCGGGAAAACGCGCGCGAATCCCTTCATACACGTTCTTCACCATTTGCCGCTCACCCCGAGTTAAGTAATGTGACTTTACCTTTTTGTTGAGAGTGCTGCTACAGCTAGGTTCACATTCATTCATTTTGTTACGTGGTACCTGGTATTCACTATTCACTGATATTAATACACTAATATTTTCGCGAGATAACCGCGCCACTCCGCCAATGGTTTTCGGCGCACACTTCACAGGTGCAGCGACGATGCCAATTTTTCTCGGTATTTACTGGTTCGGTGCGGGAGGAAAAGAATAAGACGGTAATACTTGGCAACGCCAAGTAAAGCGCGAGGGTTTTCTGGGATGTTGCCGTTCGTACAAAAAGAACCTATCATATAGTTACGCGTACATATGATTTTAAAAGATTTTACGTGTTGCATTGAAAATTAGAAACAAAAATTAAATCTACTATTGCAATACCTAAATATATTAACTTGTTATTCCGCAACACTTATGTTTTTGTGGCGTTTTGTCATTGAACATATGTTCCAATACGAAATTTTGGGTCATATATATGGCAACGCGGTATTAATGACGTAGGTCTCACGAGACCTGTTACTGGAGAGTAATTGAATTAATAATTTAGGAACAATTTTGTTTAAAAACAACAAAAATCTTTTATAGTTCAAAAGAAAAGAAAGGAATCATGTCGGTAAATTTTGCATTGAAATTTTTAGATTTCTATAAATAGGACAAGACATATTGTTGTATCTGTGACCTTCCACCTTACAAGAAAAACATTTTTTAGTGTTACTACAATTTTTTGAAATGTGATCCTGCTCACCACAATTTGTGCATAATAGTTCTATTTTCTTATTTTTACAGTTAATTTTCTCATGGCTAAATTGCATACAATTGTAACAACGAGACGGGACAAGTTTTTTTTTAATACTGTAATGCGAGAAGTAAACAAAGCGACACATGTTTACTCCTTCAAAAGAATAACTACGACGCGTACAAGACAGGTGCATGAACAGGTGCATGAACATTTCCTGCGTAGGCGTTCTAGAATATACTAGAACGTTCTTTATCGGGGTTGGGGGTGTATATATAAGGGGGCTTGTGATCGAGGGAGTTAGTTAGCAGTAGAGAAGCAGACGTGAACGCGACATACGATCCGAATGCGGAGCAGTACAAATAAATTATGTAGTGTCTAGTCTAGTGAACAAGTAGTTTAGTGTGTTAAATAAATTAGTGTTCAATTAATGTAAATAAATTATAAAATAAACGTTACATTGGTGTCAGAAGAGCGGATCATGAAGAAGTTACGCGAATTAAAAGTGGCCGAGTTAAAAAAAGAACTCGAGGAACGGGAATTGGAAACAGGAGGGAGGAAGACCGAACTCCAGGACCGACTCTCGGCATTTTTGAAAGAAAATGGCCAGGACCCGGAAGTTTTCGAGTTCGAAGACGATGACATCACGAAGCAAATCGCCGCTCAGAGGCAAGATATTTCTACCCAAATCGCTGCCCAGAGGGAAGAAATCGCCGCCCAGAGGGAAGACATCTCTGCTCAAATCGCCGCCCAGAGGGAAGACATCTCTGCTCAAATCGCCGCCCAGAGGGAAGACATCACTGCTCAAATCGCTGCCCAGAGGGAGGAAATCGCCGCCCAGAGGGAAGAAATCGCCGACCAGAGGGAAGACATCACTGCTCAAACCGCCGCCCAGAGGGAAGAAATCGCCGCCCAGAGGGAAGAAAGCGCCGCCCAGAGGGAAGACATCACTGCTCAAATCGTCGCCCAGAGGGAAGACATCACTGCTCAAATCGCTGGCCAGAGGGAAGACATCACTGCTCAAATCGCTGCCCAGAGGGAAGAAATCGCCGCCCAGAGGGAAGAGATAACCGACCAGATTGAGGCTCAGCGTAAGGAGATGGAACAGAAGATCAAGCAGTTGGAAGAACGACTAGAACAACTCAGTAGCGGTGAGGGGAAAGAAGACGAAATTGAACAGAAGACGAAGCAGTTGGGAGAACGACTAAAGCGAGTCAGTAGCGGCGAGACGAAGGAAGAAATAAAGGCGGTCGTTCAACAGAACTCGATATGCACCAATCGAGTGACGCCCCCAACGTTCGACGGAAAAATTCCGTGGGCCAGTTACAAGAAGCAGTTTGAGGCGGCAGCGGAGGCTAATGCTTGGTCCCCTCACGAGAAAGCTGTTTCCCTAACGGTAGCCTTACGTGGAGAGGCGTTGGAAGTTCTCCAGACGCTATCCACCGAAGAAGCCGGGAATTACAATGAGCTGCTGAGGCGACTGGAAATGCGGTTCGGCCAAACACATCTGGAGCAAGTCCATCAATCCCAGATGTCCAATCGCCGTCAGAGATCGAACGAGACCCTGCAGGAGTTCGAAGCGGACGTAGCCAGACTAGTGAGGTTGGCGTATCCCACGGCGCCGGAACAGATGATGGAGTGCCTCGCAGTGCAGACGTTCGTGAGCGGGCTGCGGGACCAGGAACTGCAGATGGCCCTGAGGCTAGCTCGACCAAAAACAGTAATGAACGCGCTCGCCATCGCACTAGAACATGAGGCAGCAATGGAAGCGTCCCGCATTCACGGTTGTGCTCGAGCTGTTACCGAGGAGGTAGGCACAGAAAAACTCGTGGAGAAGGCCGTCCAGCAGATCATGGAGTTGCTGTCAGCACAGAAGACGCGGCCCAAAACAGCGGTGCCGGCAAAGGCCCCGGAAAAACTAATGCGGGTCGATAAAAGGGAGGGGACGTCGACCCGTGGCAATAGGAACCCCCGGGCCAGTATAGCCTCATTTTCCCACCAATTGGGGAGCGCGTACGTCGATGGCACTATCGACGGGAGATCCCACGCCATGCTTGTGGACACGGGAGCTACGAAGACGATCGTACGCTCGGAAGTTGTGAGGGACCGTAGGAAGATTAGGCCAAGTATGTGGCAATTAAGAACTGCCACTGGGGAGAAGGCAGTAATACACGGTGAAGCGACGGTTAGCATGACGTTGGGACGAGTAAAGTTTGACCATCCTGTTCTCATAGCCGAAATTGAGGAAGACGTCATACTGGGAATGGACGTCATGAGGAATCATGGATTCCAGTTGGATTTCGGACACCGAGTGTTGAGGATCGGTCAAGAAGAATTACTGCTACACAATCGTGACAACTTTGTGTTAGACGTAATAATGGCAGAAGATGTGATTCTCCCAGAACGAAGCGAAACGATCACCTCTACCTGTCTGAGGGGTGTTGTGGAAGAGGGAATTCCAGCCGTGATCGAACCAGAAAACGATGACAATCGACTGGCTCGGGGGGTACTGGTAGGAAAGGCGCTCGTTACTCTCTCAAGTGAAGTGCCTGTGCGACTACTCAACATCAATCAGTACCCGGTCACCATCAAGAAGGGTACGAAGCTGGGCACATGTATAGCCGCTTCAGCCATCGTAAGGGGCGTTAGTGAGGAAGAAAGGTCCAAACACACTCCGCAGGACTTGAAACAAATTCTTTCCCAGACCAGTGCGTTTCTCTCGCCCACACAGAAACAAAAGGCCCACGAATTAATAAGTAAGTACCAGGACATATTTACCACCGAGAATGGAAAGCTGGGAAAGACCAAGGTCGTGACACATAAAATTGACACGGGCGAGACACGACCGATTCGACAAACAGCAAGACGACTACCTTTGGCCAAACGGGAGGAAGCCGAGAAAATTATCAAGGACCTAGAGCGGGACGGGGTCATCGAGCCGTCAAGCAGTCCATGGGCCTCGCCGGTAGTACTGGTGAAGAAAAAGGATGGGACTACTCGATTCTGTGTAGACTACCGGCAGGTGAACAGTGTCACCAAAAAGGACAGCTACCCGCTACCACGTATCGACGACACACTCGATACCCTTGCTGGATCCACGATATTTTCGACCTTGGATTTAAAAAGCGGCTATTGGCAAGTCGAAATGGACCCTGCCGATAAGGAAAAGACGGCATTTACCTTCGGTAACGGCCTGTGGCATTTTACAGTCATGCCATTCGGACTTTGTAATGCCCCAGCGACGTTTGAGAGGCTGATGGAGAGCGTGCTAATGGGTTTGACGTGGAAAACGTGCCTAGTCTATTTGGACGATGTCATCGTGATGGGCAAGACCTTCGAAGGACATCTGAAAAACTTAGAGGACGTCTTCCAGAGACTGCAAGGTGCGGGACTGAAACTGAACCCTAAGAAATGTCAGCTCTTCAGAAAGAAGGTCTCATACTTAGGGCACGTAGTGAGCAGAGAGGGCGTCGCCGTTGATCCGGACAAGACAAGTACTGTGAAGGAGTGGCCAATACCGGTAGATAAACACCAGTTGAGGAGTTTTCTGGGCCTCTGCACGTACTACCGACGATATGTCCGGATGTTCTCCGACGTCGCTAAGCCGTTGACAAGGCTCACGGAAGAAGGACGAAACTTCTGTTGGGATGAGGAATGCCAGTCTGCCTTCGACGAGCTGAAGAGGAAGTTGACCAGTGCCCTAGTGCTGAGTTTTCCTCTGCCAGAAGGACAGTTCATCCTGGACACCGACGCGAGCAATGTGGGAATTGGAAGTGTTCTGTCGCAACGCCAGGAGGGACAAGAACGTGTCCTTGGATACTTCAGCAAGGTATTCTCCAAACCAGAAAAGAATTACTGCGTCACCCGGCGTGAATTATTGGCCATCGTCAAGTCCATCGAGCACTTCCATAAATATTTGTGTGGAAGGAGGTTTTTGATCCGGACCGATCATGCTGCTCTTAAATGGCTCCTCCAGTTTAAGAATCCCGAAGGACAGATCGCTCGCTGGATCGAGAGGCTCCAGGAGTATGACTTTGTCATAGAACATCGGCCAGGACAGAGTCATGGAAACGCAGACGCACTCTCGAGAAGACCCTGCCCTGATGAATGTCCTCATTGTCATAGAGCTGAGGAAAAGTCCGAGAAAGTCTACCGAACCACCGTGGTCGCCGAGGAATGGACACCATCCTCGTTACGACAAGAGCAAGAAAAAGACCCGGTTCTCAAAGAAATCCTGGTTTGGAAGGAGGGAGGAGAGCGTCCTGAGTGGCAGAAGGTATCACCTGGCTCGCCAAAACTCAAGAGCTATTGGGCACAGTGGGACTCGTTAGTGGTTGAGGATGGACTACTAAAACGCGTACTGGAGAGCCAAGACGGGACGGAGGAAAGACGGCAGTTGGTAATTCCCTCCAGTAAAATCCCGGAGGTCTTGCGGCACCTTCACGACGAGTCGTCTGGTGGACATTTAGGGATCAAGAAAACCCTGCAGAAAGTACGAGAGCGATTCTACTGGATCAATTGTTCAGACGACGTGAAGGACTGGTGCAAGAAATGTACTACATGTTTCGCAAGTAATGGGCCACAAAGACGACCGAAAGCTCCCATGAAACAATATAACGTCGGGAGCCCCTTCGAAAGGATCGCTATCGATATAGCAGGACCCTTCCCTGAGACCGAAAAGGGGAATAAATACATCCTGGTCGTAATGGACTATTTTACGAAGTGGGTAGAAGCGTACGCTCTCCCTAATCAGGAGGCAGAGACCGTGGCCGATGTGCTCGTGAAGGAGCTGATCTGCCGGTTTGGAGTACCCATGGAATTACACTCGGATCAAGGAAGAAACTTTGAGAGTGGCCTATTCCGGAGGATCTGTGAGAAGTTTGGGGTACGAAAAACAAGAACCACGGCCCTTCACCCTCAGTCTGACGGCATGGTAGAACGAATGAATCGCACCCTCAACCGCTATCTAGCGAAAATGGTCTCGTCACATCAAAGAGACTGGGACGAACACGTGCCGTTCTTCCTGATGGCCTACCGCTCGGCCGTTCATGAGTCGACAGGACAAACTCCAGCCAAAGTCCTGTTCGGGCGAGAACTTAAACTGCCCTGTGATCTAATCTTTGGCGCTAGACCGGACGAGGACGTTTCGGGGGAAGATTACGTCTCCAGGATGCGGCAAAGGATGAACGAGATTCACGATCAAGTCCGATACCAACTAAATATCGCCAGTGATCGCATCAAAGAGCGTTACGACATCAACGCTAAAGAGGGTGGCTACCAAATGGGAGATCGAGTTTGGCTGTACAACCCACAGAAGAAACGTGGTTTGTCCCCTAAGTTACAGACCAATTGGGAAGGTCCCTATGTTGTGAAGAAACGAATCAATGACGTGGTCTACCGGGTAAGCAAACTACCAAATGGCAAGCCGAGAGTGGTGCACTTCAATCGGTTGGCACCCTATGAGGGGTCGCACGATGGGGCGGAGGTTCCCCGAGTAAGAAACACATTGGCGCAGGAGGACGAACTTTCCTTCGAAGAATTTATGAGCGCCTACGGGGGTACCGGAAAAGCACGGTATGGGGTAACCTGTGAAAAACAACAGGATTTGTTCAGCGTACCTGAAGAATACTCGTTGGCCCATTGTGTGTCCGCCGACCTGGTAATGTCACGAGGTATCGCCACGGTTTTCAAGAAGAAGTACGGGCGCTTGGAACAACTCAGAGCGCAACTCCCGGAAATTGGCAAGGTTCTGGAACTACGTGACAACGTAAGACACATCTTTTATCTGGTTACGAAGGAGATCGGGTCCCTTAAACCATGTTATCACGATGTATGGCGAACCTTGCATAGGCTACGAGACCGACTGCTGGAGCTCGACATCAGGAAGCTAGCTGTCCCCAAGTTAGGTGCTGGACGAGATCAGCTGGACTGGAGGGTTGTCCGGAATATGCTGGAAGTAGTGTTGAAGAATACCGGAGTGGAAGTTTTAGTCTGCTGTTTTGGGCCTGCACCATGTCGACTCGGGAAGACGGTCCCCTGTTATTTTGACGCCACGTCTCGCTGTAAGCGGGGGGCTAACTGCAGGTTCCTGCATGGGCCTACCAGGGATACGTTCCGAGACGAAACGTCTCTAAGGCGGGGGCAGTGTAATGCGAGAAGTAAACAAAGCGACACATGTTTACTCCTTCAAAAGAATAACTACGACGCGTACAAGACAGGTGCATGAACAGGTGCATGAACATTTCCTGCGTAGGCGTTCTAGAATATACTAGAACGTTCTTTATCGGGGTTGGGGGTGTATATATAAGGGGGCTTGTGATCGAGGGAGTTAGTTAGCAGTAGAGAAGCAGACGTGAACGCGACATACGATCCGAATGCGGAGCAGTACAAATAAATTATGTAGTGTCTAGTCTAGTGAACAAGTAGTTTAGTGTGTTAAATAAATTAGTGTTCAATTAATGTAAATAAATTATAAAATAAACGTTACAATACGAATGAAATTCCAACCAAATTTAATTTTTTGCTCGCTTAAAAGAATATTAGCTTTAGATGTTTCCATTTTAATTTTAGCAGATTGTCGACCTTTATCATTTTTGTTTAGAAAAATATCAATGTAGCAATCTTCTTCAACAATTTTGTTCAACTCTTTTTTAACGTTATCAAGATTCCATGTAATATCTAAATCTAATAAATATATAGTTTTATAATTTTTTAAAGAAATTATAGTGTTGTCTTTGAGATTATCAGAAATTTTATTTTTAAATGTATTTCTGTCATCGGAATTACCTTTAATTTTTATAATCAAATCATTATTTTTGTTTTTCGATAAATTTTTAACTTGAATACCATAAGTAGAGGGGTCGTCAATATCTTTTTTCATATTTTTGACTATGTCTGCAAAAGAATTATGTTCGTTTTGTTTAATGATTAATATCTCGCTGTTTGGTGAGCTAGGGAGGTGAGATTCAGCGGAAGGGAGAAATAAGGTAGTATTTATGTTTCTACAAAGGTATGGGGTTAATTTTCTGATTATGGTATGTTTAAAATTTGAGAATAGTAAATTAAATTCAATAAATTTGGAAGTTTCGTCAACCTTTTGAAAGTAGGATGAAAGTTTAACGAACATATTGTAAATATCTTCACGCAGTGTATCTTTAGAAATTCCACATATATAATTTGTTCTGGTATAAGGATTTATAATACCATCTTGTGAAGCAATTTAGAATTTATTAGTAAATTTATGAATAGTATTAATTTCTGAAGTTGAAGGATTAAAATTGAATGTATCCTGGAGATATAAATTTTTTTTGTTATTTATAAATTTTTCATCGTTATTTATTATAGAAACGTAAGTCATATTAAGTGGGCGTTTGTAATTTAATTGAGTGATGCTTTTTTTGTATATTTCATCTTTCCAGTCTAATTTAGCAATGTCTGAAAAAAGGTTAAAGTTATTTTCGGAGTTATTAAATACGCTAGTAATTAGATTTCGAGGATAATTAAAATTAGAATTAGTAATTATATCAGTTTGAGTACAAGAGTTATCAGTATTTCTTACTTTAATACGTAGGAAAGGATTTAAAATGTCTTCACAGTTCTTGTTGCGATTTTCTAATTTAATAATTTCCGATTTAACTTGATTTAACTTTAGTTAGTAAAATAATTCGTTTGGACAGATGCTATGATATCTGAATTACTCAATGTTTCATCATCAGAGGCGGATTCGGGGGACCTTAGTGCTTCGTCGGAAAGATAATCATCTTCCGATGAGTTGGGCATTATGAAATTCTCGGTCTACTTATGTTCGCTCCTGCGAAGAGCAGGAAAAAACGACAAATTCGCGGCACTTGATACTAAGTATCAAAAAATTGTCACTTCCCCAAAGTTGATCTTCCTTATGATCTTGACACGTTCTTCTCGGCTAAAGTCGACCGTCGTATTCCTCCGCTGGACTCTGGAGTCTTCATAGAAGTCCCGTTCACTCCCGCGAAGAGCAGGAAAGGATTTTCGCGACACTTGACACTAAGTGTCAAAAAAATTGTCACTTCACTCTCGATTATATTCGGCCGCAGTAGTCCGTCGCAGGTCCCTGGAATTCTCAGAGCGATCCCCTAATCCCGCATATGCGGAAAAAAGGACAGCTCACGACGCTTGACGTGGTTGACAGCCGGTGTCAAAATGCCACTTACACAGAAAAAGTGGATTTTCTTGGTTTTCTCGGTCTTGCCTTCAATGTCGATGGTCAACGGCGTCCTACGAAGTCACTTGGCACTCACGGAAACTCGCGCAAATAAAGGCGGAAACAGACTATCGTCACGTCACGTGAATTCACGTGCTGTCACGTTAACTCACGTCACTTTGACGTAACCTCAGTATGGTTCTAATACATTTAAATACCATGTGAAATATTACTCCGCACTTTTTATCCGTGACGTGAGTTAACGTGACAGCACGTGACCTCACGTGACGTGACGATAGTCTGTTTCCGCCTTAAGAAATTCCCGAAAAATGTAACAATTTTTGAGAGATGACTTTAACAGATGTATGTCATACATATACCGAGTAACCGACATTATTTTACTGAAACTGAAAACTATTTGCAATTAAATATTGTTTTAGATTTTTATCGCGTGTTTGATGTGGAGCCCATTAATTAGTAGGTAAACCGCTTTATACTAAGTTTAATTATAATTTGGGCAACTTATTAATAGTAATTTGATCAGTAGTAACAATGTATTAATTGTTTTATTAAAATATAAATTTAATGTGCAAGTAATATACCTCTTTTGATAAAAAGTATAATTCTAAGCGGGGAATTAAAGCTGTTTACTAATTTCTGAACTAACAAAAGCACTACTTTTGACGCACAGTTAACCGAAAATCTGAAGGTATAAAAGTATAAAAATAGAAATTTTCAAAAGTAGGTAGTTAACCCTATATAAATACAAAGGATTTAAATACTTTTAGTTGCATTATAGCATGACATTGTTGTAGTGTAGATTAGTAATACATACTATTATATAGTTGTAGGGACATATTCAACTTTCAAAACTTAAAGTATTTGCAATAAAATGGCAGCCTCTGCTTATGTGACGACAAATCGTCCACACATCATTTGAACATTTTTAGTTATAGTAAGGTATCGTGTAATATAGTTATGATATAGTATTGTATCGATTGGTTATATTCACAGACCATTAATATAACTAGACCCGTTTGTTTACAAAATAATGTATTGACAAGATCTTAGCACATTCTAAGCGTTTTTTTGCGCTGTTGCATGAATGCAAATGAAGAATTCTCGCTTACGATTTGCTTATACATCCAGCCTACTTCGCCTGCGGTTCGTCAGTTGTACGTAAATCTAAAATAATATAGACTTTCGTTATGAGAGGCAACGTGGCAACATCGCGTCCTAGTCTGTCACACGCTAACCCAACCAAACCAAAACTAACCGGGAGTAATTTTGATAAAAATAGGAAACATTTAACAATGGTTAATAGGTGCAAGATATGCAACGTTTATAGCGATGCAGGGAAAGCCTCGGGGTTGTCTTTTCATAGGTAAATAAAGAAATTTATTAATGAAATTTTTTGAGGTTATGTATCATCTCAGTGGCGTTCTATCAGTGTTATTATTTTAGGTTTCCAGCAGATCCAATTAAAAGAAATATTTGGATTTCTGTTTTGGGACTTAGCGAAAATGATAACATAACAAAATCGTCCTATATTTGCTCAAAACATTTCAGTAAAGATGATTTTGTGTCTAAAATAGGTGCAACCGACAATGCTAGATATTTAAAGTGAGATGCTGTTTCATTGCCGATGCATCAAGTTTTTGAACCTAAAAGTACTACAAGGTAATTAATTTCTACCCTGTAACTGTGTTTAATAGAAATGTAAAATTTATGAATTTGTCAAAATTCGAAGCGAGACATTTTTTGAATTTAAATTTCAATATTTTCAATGTAAATTTCAACAAAAATATTATACTGGTTACTGTGAGAAACAATTATTTCTTAAGATATGAGAAAAAATAGTAATTTTATTAACCATTATTAACTATTTTATTAAACACTAAACAACTTTGAGGAGTTATATCTCAGAAGCTAAGGAACAAAATAGCAACTTATTATGAATAAAAAGAAGCGTCTTTCCGAGCACTTTCCTGCTATGTTTTCAGAATTTCATTTAACAAAAAATTCGCCGAGATAATCTATTTGTTTATAAGCAAAAAAAAACGACACCAACTTTAAACAATGACTGTATCCGTTCTAAGAAATATTTTTTAATTCTGACAAAAGTACATGAAAGCTTGTTCCCTCTTATATATGACCGCTAGTTTTATTAAAATCGAATAGTGGAAAAAATTTAAACAATTTTGAAAATTTTCAATATTTTCCGATTTTTCTGGATTGCAAAATTATTGTGCAAACTCTAATAATCCGATCGAAACGAAATTTACTCGATTCTTTTATTATAACTTGAGGATTTTGTACCTGTGATATGGAAGTCCTAACTACATTTTAAAGTGCCTAAAATAATAAGTTAAAAAAACACTTTTTTGGGCCGATTTTTTGTTGTTTATTACTATTTGGCAAAACCGCTAATAAATTTTTGAATTTATAACCTATGCCATTTTATGTAAAAATAGATTCTGCAACTTTTTCCTCTCTTCAACTTTCTTCTAAATTCAATAATTAAAAAGTTAGAAGCAAAACAATTCGGGAAAAAACGCGTTTTTTAATTTCTTTTTAAATTGTTGCATTTTTAACAATGTTCCCGACCGATGCGCTTTGGAGGATAAGTCAATCCTTATTCTAGACGTTATTCCCGAGGTATTCATGTAAAAACATTGCGGTTA
This sequence comes from Cryptocephalus moraei, assembly GCA_946251905.1. Classification (NCBI taxonomy): domain Eukaryota; kingdom Metazoa; phylum Arthropoda; class Insecta; order Coleoptera; family Chrysomelidae; genus Cryptocephalus; species Cryptocephalus moraei. The sequence goes on along the minus strand of OX276463.1, from coordinate 22,607,268 downwards.
CCTCTTATGCCAATCTAAAGCAAATTTCTGACAGATAGGTCTTGGACTATACTTATTGTATGCATTATTACTGTCATGATGATTTTGATAATCTGTGTCCTTCTTTATCATTTGTCACTTATTTCGCACCTTTGTTACCTAGCATGTAAAGGGCTTCATTGCCCGTTGATCTAAATAATAAATAAATTATTTTCTTAATTTTGTTTCCTTTTTGTCCCTTATTATTGATACGCCTATGGATAGCTACTTTGTACGCTGTCAAAATTCGTCAAAGGCGGCCATATTTTCTTCCCCCTTTACACCGCGCCTATCGGCTATGTTGGCATGTAAACAAAGATCAGTTTCTAATGGGAACACCGGGTCTAGTTATATTAATGGTCTGTGGTTATATTAGAGGTACAAGTACGGATGTGGGAGGTTTTGATTTTCAAGAAACTTTGGTAAAATTATAGAAAAGAGTAAGCTGTCTGTTTTAAACACAGAATACGCTAGTAATATATATATATATATATATATATATATATATATATATATATATATATATTATATAATATTACTATATATAGTAATATTATGTATAGTACGTAGTGCAGTTGTGGGAGACTGTTTTTCTAAAAGAATTGGAACGAGATCGTAGAAGAGGGAAAGCCTCATTTAATATAAGGCCTTTAGTTGGTTTAAATCCTTTTGTTATTCTGTTATTGTTTTTTATTTTAATTATGTGGTCTTTGCACGTTCCTTCACACATTGAATTTGTGTATTGCATATGTTTGTTTTCTCTATAACTTTTCAAAGTTTTTCAACAGGTACATTATCGTATTTTTTAGCTAGATCTATAAACATCAGATGTACCTTCCTTCCTCTTTCTCATCTGTTTTCTGTTATTTATTTTAGGCAGAATAAATTGTCGACACAAGACCTTCCTACTCGAAATCCACATTGTTCTTCCGCTTCATAATTAGTGTATTCTTCTTCTATCAAGTATCTTATTACCCTGCCATATTACCACTACCCACTACATTATTAATAAATCTCCAAACTTTTATACATCTCTTCCTCCAATATGTTGTTCTATTTCCTGACATCTTCTATTCCTTCTATCCCATGTTTCTTTCTTTGATTTGGTCACTAGTCTGTTGACCTTATTTCTCTGGTTTGCATATCTGCGTCTATCATTTGGCTCCTTACTGTTTATCCATTTCAGATATACAATTTTTTTCTTTCCACTTCCTCTCCCATACTATCATTCCACTAAATATTGCAGCTCTTCTTTTTACTTACTTCTACTGTTTCCAATGCTTCGAATGTTCGAAATCTGTTCGTGTAGTTCATTTAGGTTTTCATAGATTCCTTCTAGTAGTTTTTCTTCTAGTCTCCACTGATATAGTATTCGAGTACTTCCTTCTTGTAGTTTATCTATGTTATACTTGCTCCCAGTAATTATTCCCATTTTATTCTCTTTCTGTTCGTTTCCTTTTATAATTATCTCCTGTTGTTTTCTGAGTGGGAAGTATAGTCTGGTTTTTAAAAGAAGGTGGCCACAGCCATATTCTGTTCCACGATATACCCTTGTGTCTAACATTGTAAATGATGTTGTTTATCCAGTAATTGTGTAGTCAGTTACAGATTTCAGTTATTTACTTGGTTGTTTCCACGTATATTTATGTATGTCTTTATGTCTATAGTGTCCATTAGTCTGTGTAGCTAAGTCTATTAGACGTTCCCCATTAGTGTTCATCGTATTTTCTCCGTATGGTCCGACTCTGCCTCCAATTTTTGACCCAATTCGAGCGATAAAGTCTCCTATTTGGATTTTCTCTCAGCTCTCTTCAACTTCATCTAATGCGGCTTGGAGTTGTTCATAAAATTGGTCCTTTTTTGTATTGTTCGCTAGGTGTGTATATTGGAAATAGGGCCAATCTTCTGTTTCTAATACCCATGTAATTTTAGAATATTATTGATTATTGCTTGGAAATTTGTAACGTGTGTCTTATTTTTTTTTCTTGGTTAGGAAAGCTACCCCTTTTTGGGATCTTGCTTCTTTGGGAACTCAACTGTGAATTATAATAAAATCTTCTACCTACTCTTCTTTTTAGATTCCGTCAAGGCAGTGATATCTATGTCTAGCTTTTGAATTTCTCTTGTTATTCCTGTTAACTTCGGATCCCCTGCACGTTTGAGATGGCCACACTCATCGTCCGTTTTGTTTACGTGGGTCGTAATTTTTGTTCATCATCCATCGTCCATCATCTGAAGCAGTGGTCCAAGATTTTTTGTTGTTTGGAGTTTTTATGGATAATGGGGAGCAGGTCAATTGCTCCAATCGCCAACTTGGAGGAGCAGGTAATTTTTTTGTTAAGATTTTCTTCCTTTAGACTGATTGTCTTTCGGGAGTTAAGAGATCAGTCTTCCCATTTGGAATGTTCATTCGCTCTCAGGACCATTAGTTTAATGAATCTCTTCTGCTTCATCCACCGTTGACACATTTCAAATTTCACCTGTAATCCTAGGCAGGAGCCCTTAGACCCTTACAGGGTGCTATCATCTGGGCCAGATGAACCGAGGTTGTTCTTTCTCCCCTTTCTCCTTTCTGATTCGGACTTAGGAAGAGCAAGGGCCGAGCTTTCTTTAATGAATACAGTAAAACACCAATTAAATACGTTTCTATCTTCATAAAACTTCAGAAGGGTCTAATATTTTGTTGTAATGTGTTATAGTATTGTTAAGCTAGATGGGGGCAAAGTTCTCACTCGTTAAACGAGTTAACGTCGTTTGTAAATAAGAGAAATAAGTTCAGTTTATTGATCATGTTTACTTAATTTCAAATCTATAAATGCTTTTTATTAGGCGTGCGTGTTCCAACACAACAAGAAAACCATTACAGAATGTGTAAGTGTCGACCTTTTTTCTCGTCGTCTAGATATGGATGAAATAGTTGACGAATTTCATTTGACTAACTGCAAATAACTATTCTGTAGAGATTTTCTTGGTGTGCTGGAACTAACCTCAGGAAGATATTATCGGTCAATGGGCTGCAGCAAGAATTAACGCACACTCGGACTAGTTTCACAGCATTTTTCATAACAATCTAAATTCTGCTAGCAATGGCAATGACAATCCAAATGTTATGAAAAAAATATGACATTAGTTTTAGTATGATATTTCTAAGGCCGGGTTCACGAGTTTATTACCTGCGGCAAAGTGATGCGGCCGGCAAATTGACTTACTGCATCGCAAGTAGTCAAACGCGTATGTGTAGGTGCTGATGATCACGAGTCTCCGGCGTACAGCAAGATGAGGCGGTGCGGCAATTTGTATTGCGACACCAAGTAGATATCTAGCATGCTTGACCTTTTGCCTCATACATTGCTTCGCAGACTGGAACGAGAGCGGTCACGTGACTTTATCGGTACCAATCATCGATGGTACCGATGTCATATTCCATCTGTCAGCTGTCGTATTTTGCCACAAGTAACTTTCGACTCGTAAATAGACGTGCGGCATAGTGACATTTAATCCGGCTCAGTGACACTTTTTTCCGGCGCAAATGTTTGCCGGCCACATCACTGCCGCATGCAATCAACTCGTGAACTTGGTCTACACATTTGAAATATCATCACTATGAATTAGTTTAAAAGGTCACTTTTAACTTTATTAATCATATTACAATTAGGTGGTATTGTAGTATCCTTTAACCTAAAAAATGGAAATTTTATACTAGATACATCAAAACAGTTGTGTATAAAGTATAAATATTTAATTCGTGTATAATGACAATTACCCACGAAGATGATTACGTTATTACCATTACGAAATTAAATTTTCGTGTGTAATAATCGTATGATTAAAGATAATTTTTCTCTTGATTGTGAAAGCAGATAACGTTAAAAGATCAATTTTTGAACTGTACCTTTCATTGAATCATATCATATGTATATCATATCATATGTATACGTGGGCGATTCAGCCCACAATCGCCACCCCTAGAGCAGGCAACCGACAATACAAAGAATTGTAACACGAGTTGCCACTAAACAGTTAGCGGGGCTCCGAAATAATTCACCTTTTTCTTTCTTCCTCCTTAACATATTGTATTCTTTTATATAGAAAAAAACTACATACTTCAATGTTCCTTATTTTTCACAGCTGATAGCTAAGAAACTTCGTTTACGTAGATTACCACCAACTTTACAATTTTCCCATGTTATTCTCTTATAAGAAAAAAAATTGTGTAGAAACAGTTGCCATAGTTACCACATTCTGACGTCACACTTTCCTCGCGTATTGTGAACGGTCCGCCGGAGCGCTTAGGTAGAGTTTAGAGTCCGCCGATTTAGAGTTGCGAGATTTATACGGAAGTAGTGAATGCGCATTGAGTGACAAGTGACAGTCGCCTTCGATTGTTTGGATCGCGCTAGAAACGATTGGTAGTTAACGTCATCACGGAGCAGGCAACCGACAATTCAAAAATAATTGTAACACGGGTGTTGCCAGTAAATAGCTAGCGCGGCGCGATAATTGGCCGTTCGGGTCGATCGGTTTTCGGTGATCACACCTCTCATAGGTTCAGCGCTTCGAGCGAAGCCCGCCATAAGAAACCTATGCCTCCAATAATAAGTCAATCAAAAACTTTGGCAATATATATAAAACAATATTTCAGAACAACATTTTTGTGGCAAAATCACGACGTTTCAAACTTTCAAAAATTTGCTTAAAATGTCTAAATGTTTGACGTAGTAAACTTGAATTTATAGGCATGATAATCTGAAGGTGTAAGAACACTATATCAGAAATATTCATATTTTACGCAATTGTAATTTTCCATACCTTTGAGAGATATTTTAGAGAGACATTTTTTCTTTACACTTTTACCCGTTTTGTTAAGTTTTTAAATCCATTTTCCGTCAAGTTCAACGTCCCGTCACATATCCACCCACGTACCGATCCGGCTTCCCAGGAAAGTAAGAGCAAGGTTTCGATTACTTTTTTTTCACAAATCACCGGTATCATTTAATCATTAAACTTTTGACCCACCCTTTTCCACCATATCCTTGATACAGTTTACTGACGGAGAGCCGAGAGAGACACTTTCTTAACACAAAACCGACGACGACCTTTGCTTGTATTATTTCTTGTACTTGCGGCCGTATACGACGAACGTGTGTGAGTGTATCGTTCCTTTTGTGCGTTCGCGGCTTATCCTGTTGATTGGTAGACTGGTAAGAAGATAAGAATAAAATAAAACTATATCACTTTGCTAAGCGAATCTAAGATTAGATGAATAAAAGTATATAAGGGTTGATTGAAATTTCATTGTCGTCAGAAATTAGAGCATGTATTACTCAGACCATGATATTTCAACGGGGCCGTTAAATGAATGATAAAATATGACAGATTCGGTTAAATATGATCGGCTGTTCTGAACGTGGACACCATGATAATGCACCAAATTAGTATTTGATAGGTAAATGGTATTAGGCAGCTTTTTCGAAAAGTTTGTGACTTCCGATCTACGGTACATTACTATACATATATTAACTTGTACTTACACATTATAACGTTACATTACATAACATTACATTATAACTTTGCGCTTAGTTCTTAAAATTTGATGTTAACTTATTGTTATTAATATTATTTTAGTAATTATTTTGTAATTAATATATATAAATTGATACAATTATGGTTGTGGTGTTTGATGACATATCATGTAATGAAAAATACATAACCCATGGATTATCTATTTTTTGTTTTTGGGCGCCTCCATGTTGTATTCCTCTAGATTCAAATGAGGTGTAGTTGAAGCAATAAGTTCCTTTCCTCGAAAATAATTTTTCCACAATATTCCAATATTCTTCAAAATAATATTTATTTTTCGTTAATACAATAATTTTTTGTTTGCGTACCTCCATTTTTCAAAATTTTATTATTCTTCACTTTGGATCACTGTAGCAGTTGCAACATAGTACAATATTGTTAGCATTTATGTCTTTGTACCCATGTGTTTTATTAACATTAGTAACATAATTAAATATAATGGTTAACAGTTGTTTAATGCATTGACCATATTAAATTTATATTTTCAAAAATCAACCTTCACACATACTTTGTACTCATTCATAACGGGAAAATATGTTTCATTAAATTTAATAGTTGGTTAAGTTATTGCAATCTTATCATTCGTTGAGTGGAGTGGAGTAGGAACATTTTAATTAGTGTTCAAGTTTCATGAGAAGGATTTATAAGCAGCATTTCCCTTGGTAGCAGTAAAACCTGATAAAGTTTTAATTATTTATAAGAATGGCCACGCACAGTAACAATTAAAACATTATAAATTCAAAAGTAGTGTCTGCGTTCAAATTATAGAGGGTGTTTTAGAGAAAAATTAGTCAAGCTATAGGTTAAAATGCATTTTTACGTGCCATAAAAGATTTGATTTTTTTTTATACAGAATAAATAATGTTGTTACCACGGAAGCCAAATTTAGTCATCTAATCTCCGACACTTTTGCTTCCTTGGAAGAAAAGAACATGTGTTCTTAGTGGTGGACACGAGACGAGACGAGACGAGAAATGACATGGTCTCGTCTCGTCTCGAAAAATTCCCACAAATTATGTCTCGTCTCGTCTCGATCTGGTACAGGTCTCGTCTCGTCTAGTCTCGTGTTTTGAAAAGTCTCGAAATAAATAGACGTATATAAATGGTACTTTTATAAATGTATACTTTTTTGATAACATTTACTGATTTTCTTGAAGCACTTATACAGGTGTGGTAAATTTGAATGTACAGTCGTATTTTATTGATGTTATGTTTTGATAAAGAATATTTTATTTTAAAAAAATATTGCATTAAAGAAATTAGATTAAAGAGAACAGGTACAAAATCGAAAATAAATATCATTAATAAATAGACTTGTTAGGATACGAACTATAATACAAATTTATTAAATAAACTTATAAAATAAAGTATATATCTTTATAAAGACAAATAAGAAATTAATATTATCTGTATATTATATATTAGATGTGAAATTGGTATTATTTGATAGAATTATCAAATTTTAAAAGTAAAATCACCTACCATAATTTCAGAAAAATGTGCTGGTAATGATATACCTACCTTTTTACCTCAAATTGTCGCTCTCAGAAAAAAAAAGGTATTGGGGTTATTAAAAAACATACGTTTTCGACATAAAATTAGAGGGCACTAATTAGGCTCTTATTACGAAGCTGAATAACCTATGTGTAGAACTATTTGGGGCGGTAATAGTCAGATCAGCAAGAGTTTTATATTCAATCCGGGATATGTCTCAACAATACCTACAACATCGCACTGGGAAATTGTAAACTGGAATCATTTATACCTACCAAGATGTTTATCTATCAGAAAAGTTGTTAAATTTGGGAAACTCCGCTACTAATGAATTAATGAATGAATGAACATTTCTGTTAAATATGTCCATTACCTCAGATAAACGTCTCACACCATTGTCCGTCTGTCTGTTGTATAATAAACACTTCCAAAATTCTAAAAAAAAAAACGACGGGCTAATTATAAATTTTACTTCCTTACTGGACAATGGCACGGTTTAATCCTGACCCTATATTAGGTATCCTTTTACCTGCGCTTTCGTCCTCACTGCGATGAAGATTGGTGGCCTTTCATTTTACAAACGAAAGAAAATTCTTAAACTACAATTTCTTAAAAAAATTCGAGACTTCTAAACTTTTCGAGACGAGACAAAATGGTGTCTCGTCTCGTCTCGTCTCGAACCAGTACTGGTCTCGTCTCGTGTCTACCACTATGTGTTCTGCGTACACTACTCAAATTTAGTTCCGACATACTTTTTGTAAGCAATCGACTTAGAATGTAACGTGTTACTGGAGCATTTACATTTAATCCTTAATTGTGAAAGGTTACTTTTTTAACATAATAGACGTAGGATGTAGCATACTATTACATCACTCAAATTTAATTTGTGATTTAAAGGCTATGGCGTTTTGACTGAGAATGGCACACCTTTTGCCGTAGCTCTGGAATCCCCCATTTAAAAACTGTGTTTTTTCTTTCAAGAAAATGTCTAAAAACAGTTTTTATTAATCGCATAAATTTAGTTTGGGACTTAAATTAAAGCAGTTTTTTTTTTGCTGGAAGACTGTGAAACCTTCACACTTTCTTTAAGAGTGGCATGTGAAGGGTAGCTTGTTACTACTGCATTCAAATTTAATCATTGACTTACAGACTATATGTATTGGCAGTGAATGACGTAAGACGTAAATTAGAACTTGATAGGTACTGCAAGAATGAAATTTTTTGTCAGCTTTAAAGGCTCGTTTTATGGACGGGACAAATGGCTTAGGTTGTTACTATAATAATGAAATTTAAGTTCTGACTTGGGGAATGTAACTATTTTAACCAAGAAGCACATAGGACGTAACATGTTACAACAACACTCAAAATTGAATTTAGTGGCTAGTAAACTAATAATTTTTAACAGAGAAATACCTAGATGTATGTTGCTACCTCATCTCCTAAATTTTATCTAGTATTCAAAAGATGTAATTTTTTAACAGAAAAAGATAAAACATTGAGTTTGCATTCGTAGAATTCAGATTTAAGCATTTTATCCGTGTAATTTGTGAAAGTCATTAATTGACTTAACAGTTGTGTTTTTTGAAAGAAGGACGCACAAAGTATTTTAACTCACATTTATTCTTTCATATTTTTTAACATAAACGTACGTCCCACTATGCTGCACTTTTTAGTTTCTCTTATAGCTCGTTACCGTAGCACTAAATATAATTTGTGAAAGACTATGATTTGGCAGAGAAGTGCATAGGATATTTTTGTTTTAAAGAACGTTACGTAGCTTATTGTAGCACTATTTTTTCAACAGAAAAGGACATAGAGCTTAAAATGATACTAGTGTAACGTTTATTTTACTAATTTATTTACACTAATACTAATACTAGACACTACTTAATTTATTTACACTATTACTAAACTAACTTAACTAATTAATTTATATCACACTTCTTAATCGTTAACTTATTTCACTTCAAACGCTCTCGCTATTTCGCTATTTACTCTCGCGGCTTCCGTCTAATAATAATTCTAATTCGACCACAAGCCCGCTTATATATACATCTCAATTGTAGTCGGGAACTTTCTCGCCTATTCGTGTAATTACTCGAAATATCTTTTATTATGTAGAAAGCTCCAGAGTGTCATAAATCACTTTCCTTCAATAATAATCCAGGAGTATTCATGGAGCTGTCCTTTTTTATAGAATTCAATTAAGCGTCGCGGCAATTCCTTTTGAAGTAGCCGCTCAGGTCTGATATGAGTAAACACGTCTCGCGCTGTTTACTTTTCGCATTACACTATAATACCCAATTTGAAACTCTAACTTAATTCTGAACTATGCATACCACATGCAGAGCTCAAATTTAGCCTGACTTGTCTTATTTACACGTGTATATTCAGCGAATAGTTTGAATTTGTGACCAAGCTACAACTTAAAATTTCACAAATCATATTATAAGATGTACTAAACGGGACATCATAAACTTATCCGTTACATTAAAACACATATTTTGCCATTATCACAATGACTTGCAACCAATGACTTCTTACCAATAGTTTCTTTTTATTGCCGCTGAAAACCTTATAAAAGCCACAGCAAAAACCAAGGCACGTACGTGACGCGCTTTTTTATTGCAACGCAGGGTAATTAATCAGGAAAATTCAATTAAATTTGCTTTTGTTAATCACAGTGATTACTCACCTACTGTTTTCTTAAAGGTTAATGTTATTTATGAAATTAAAATAATTGAATGCGAGAAAGAAATATGTTTTAGCGCATTTGTCGTAAATGTCAAACTGGGCATTAATAAGGAAGATGGGGTTATGTTTTATTTATTGTATTCGTACTAGGAATAATGCAGAGAATAAAATTTGTTAAGCTTAATAAAACCTATATTGTTAAAAAATTGCGTTTAACGTGTTTTAACGACAGAGTTAGGGAAATTGCTTCTTAAAATATTTGAAAGTAACATTAAATCGTTGCAATGCAATAATAACAGAATTACAGTTAAATTAGCTAAACTTAGATAACCCCTTATTTTTATTTAAATCTGATTTAATAGTACAGATTTGGACTGCTTTCTTTGGATTGTTTCTTAAAACTTATTATACTTACGTGGGAAAATTCTCTGGGAAGAAACTACGTACTACTAGTAAATTAGATGAATTTTCATACACTTCTTGAAATTTGATATAGTTTCAGTTGCGACAACATGTTTAATAAGTGTATATGTAGCGATAGATTAGAAAATAGTGTGGACGAAAATCTGAAACTCCGTAGAGTTGGGGAAAAAGGTTCAATAAGTCGCTTAGCGAAGTTTTATCAAATTCTTCTCCAATCTTAGATAAATCCGTGGTAAATAGTTAAAGATCTTTTATTGGTTAAATTGTAGATTTTTCATTCCCTGTATGAATGTAGGTTTTTTGTTTTCCTGCTGTTAAATAGTTATCGCATAAATACTTAAAAAATGTGAACCGAAACTTGTAGGTACTCTCCATTGGTCGTAATGGAAGTTTCTATTCAATATAGATGTGTAACTAATTACCTACATATTATTATGTATTTATGTGAGTGCCAGAAGGACCTGGTTGTGTCTATATAATTTCATAATTAACAAATTTGAGATATTACTATCCCTAGACAAGAGATTTTCAATGTAAGAAATTATTTTTGTAGTGTTGTATGTTTGTTAAATTCCTTCATACCAATTAATATATTTTTTATTGTTAAATTATTCCGAAGGCAATATACTAATACTATTACTACTACTTTCTGTTAATTAAATTCATTTCTTATTGCAATACCGACACTGATACTTTCAGTATTAAACCATAAAAAAATAACCATATATGTATGACTATATTTTTTCTTAAAATAATGTCAGTTTGTGTAAATACCAGTCCAACCTCTCACTTGAACAAATCGTAAAAAACTACATACACACTTGATTATCTCCTCTTGGTTGCCACAAAGCAATTAACTGACAGGTTTGGAAGGTAAAAAGTATCGGATAATATAGTTAGAAAAATTTACAACTTGGAACGGGTTCTCTCGCTCGCATTTCATATCAGAAATCGGGTACGTTTCGAAAAAACGAGAGAACCTCGAAGTGAAACTTAACCTAAATGGTCACATCTCCTGCGTTTGTAGAACGTACAGAGTATGTTAAAAATTTTAATATGACACGCGACAATAATGCATTTCTATAGCAAAACAAGTGAATGTTTCACGCTTCTAGTGATTCTTCTAACCTATCGATGTTTAGATGGGGTAATCAGTTGTTCGGTAAATAATCTCACATCACTATGGATCAAATTCATAGTTAGCATTTTTCGTTAAACGTTTTCGTTGGTTGTCAAGCGGAGAATGAATAAGTAATGAAGAAATATAATAACAGAACCGATTAACGCAGTAAACGCCAATTAAACTAATTTAAATTCGTGCAGCTCGTTACGAGTCGTGGGCTAATAAAAAAATCAATGTCACAAATAAGTGAGAGTGACGTAACGTACACAACTATCAAAAATTTATGTGAGTCTCCCAGGAAGTTTCAAATGATTAAATGATTACAGTCACCGTGGATTTGATTTTGAAAAAATGACATTGAGTTTTTTTTTAATTGTGTATGCAATGTTTACCAGCGACACGAGAAGTATTCGGCAATTCATTAAACTTTTTCGAATATGTTTATTCATTTGTTAGGTATAAATGGAAACTGCGAGTCAATGAATCGCCATGCATTAATGAAGTCTGACCTGGAAGTTTTACGTGATCTCTTGCAGCACATTTAAAGGATTTTTGCATTTACGTTCTCAATGCGTTGAGGGCTGGGATTATACTGGGTGGATCGGTCTCAAACACATTTCTTTTAAGTACACCCATAAAGAGAAGTTACTCCAATCTAGAGAGCGAGGAGGCCAAATGACCAGTTCTGGAATATATTGCCATTTAATTGGTCATCATTTTCTGGAACCCCTTCTTAGCATATTCACATAAAATCGGGTGCGTTGGTGGTTATCAAAATCCTCATTTGATAAGGGTCAAATAAAAGTTCTTGATGGATAATTCTTCTCAATAATATGTCTCGACACTTACTCCAAAAGATGCGGAATGCCGTTTGGGTAATCGACGTGGATTTCGTAGGATCACATGTTAAACATCTACGATGCTTTCACCTCCCTATTTTTGTACTTCGATCCAGTTACTCCAGGTTCTTTGTCCACGTTTGAATCTCATTAATTAAAGGAACAGGCTGGTTGCAAGAGTACGTCCTTTCCACCGAATTCTCACCGATCTGATAAACGTTTACTACGTAGCTGAGTTTATCACATCTCCAACGATCCATTATAAACGGAATGGTAAGCCATGCAGATGGTGAGGCGCTAGTCATCTTGAGTTACAGTCGATCTCCCTATAAGCTCTTCATTCTCCCTTTCTCCTTCAGAACTTTCCATTTCTCTAGCCGACCATTCATGCTGTGCTACAGCCGCTGCCGTTTCCCGCATTTCAATTAGCATGTCTTCCTATCTCTTCAGGTGTCTTCATCTATTACTCTGTCTTTCATTATTCTCCTAATCCCACTTATCCATGACTTTGCTGGTCTTCCTCGTTTCCTTTTATTTGTTAGGTTGTATTCCAGAGCTCGTCTTGGCAATCTGTTTCCCTTCACCCGTGGCAAGTGTTCGTACCATATAAACTACCTAGTATCTATCCTTTCTTACGTTCCATGTATTCTATTAGTTCTTCGCCTGAGTTCAGTAATAGGTATATGTTCTGTTCTTGATTTGCGACAGGCTCTTCTCGGGTAGCCTATTTGAACTGTGCCCACTTTTTTCTTTCCTTTCTCAGTCTTATGCCAACATTCTGCTACATATGTAAGGCGAGGCTCCACAATTGTTTTGTAGATTGTCATTTTGGTTTTAAGTGTAGTTCTGTTAGACCAAGGTACTGAATTCAGGATTTGTACACTTTTCCTACCTTGTTGCACTCTGTAGTCGATATCGCGATCTGTTGTTTCTTTACTAGAGATGATACTTCCCAAATATTTGTAATCGTGGCATCTTTTTATTTGTTTTATTTCCAAACCTGGTCAGGTTCATGCTCATCCCACATTTTTCGTACTCATCTCTGAGTTTTCTGAGCATATAATCTGAATCCTTGTCAGCTTGAAGTTATTTTATTACCTGATCATCAGTGTTTTGTCAAATAGTAGTCATTAATCTTTAGTCCCATTCCCGCGTATTTCTGTCTCCATTTGTATAGTGTGTCTTGGATATATAATTCAAATAAGGTAGGAGAAAGATAACATCCTTGTTTCAGACCCTTCGCTACTGTGAATGTCGTCGAGAGAGTACTTTCTATTTTAACAGTGCTCTGAGGACTTTTATTAACATTTAGCAGTGCTCATACACATGCTTTACTAAGGTTCGTCTTCGCCAGAACATAAGAGTTTCAAGGGGATTGCACCGTAGGCCTTCTCCAGGTTTATAAATACTAGATGAATAGCGAGCCTCCGAGTAGCTCGTTTTAAAGTTCCTTGTTTAAGAGCGAATGTATTGTCCTTGCATGATCATCCTACCCTGAATCCACTCTGTTCTTCAATTTCGTTATACTCTTCTTCGGGTCTTTCTTTCAATATGCGACCCCAGAACAGTCCCAGTGAGCTAGTCACACTAAGTGTACTTTTCGTCTCTCAAAATATAACACTGTAACGGGCTTTGTGCGGTTACTTGTGAAATTTGGCGCTGGGACGGAGTTCGGTAGTTCGGAAAAGGGTTTTAATAGTCGGTTTTACGGTTTTGCTCGGGCGCCAGATTTTTTAAGGGTTTTCTCCCTCGGGAATATGCCTGGGTAATTTACGAACTCATGAGATTACCAGGGTTGTCTGTAGAAATCAAACACACGTTCAAAAATAGAAAATCCTAAATTATTTTATTTCCAAACGGCAGCGAAAAAAACAATTCGTACGACTAACACCTGTGGCGCTAGGTCGTCGAACGGAGATCGGCAAAATCTTATTTACAATTATTTATGTATTTTGGAAAGGAAACACACAAATGCGAAAATATTATCATTATCACAGTTGGAGAGAAATAAAATGTATTCTAAATAACAGTGAGAAGAGAAGAAATTATTTTAACAATTCGAAAATGCGGAAACGGAAAGTGGAAATACTCTTACAAATATTTAAAACCTGAGATATGAAAAACCCCCTTAATACTGAAAATGCGAAAACGGAAAATTATCCTAACAATTTCACAACAAAATAGAAATAGCTAAATACGGAGATGATAGGAAAACGTGCAGTGGGTAAGATTCGGTAGTGCGGCTTTTACGTATCGAGAGAGCGAGAGCGTGAGAGAGAGAGAGAGAGTACGGTAGACGGGAATTAAGTTTTCCTCAACGCGACGAAGGAAAAATTAATTCCGGGCGGTTGGAAAAACGGACGTTTTCACAACCGCCGGTTTAACATGTAGTAAACGTTCATCCACAGATAGCTTATATCTAGCGGTCGGTACGCTCACAACGAAGAATCACAGATAACGTATAGCTTACAAGCTAGCGATCGGGGACGCTTTCACAATAGACGAATAACTACGAATAGCTCGGACGGCTTTAGACTATCGGTCGGGGACAATGCACAATTTACGTACACTCACAAGTAACAAATAATTCGGCGGCTTATAACTAACGGCGGTGACGTTTACAATAGACAGATAGACGGATCGACTTGCTATAAACAAGTCTTGGTTCTCACCTTGGATTAACTGGGGCAAAGAACTCCGGAGGGGACGAGTGGCTTATATAAATTTAGTCTTGATATTTAAACGATGGTAGATTGAGCATTGCCTGATCGGCCGCCATCTATCTGAGATAGGTTCGATTTTACGATTAATTGTACGGTGGGTGGTCTACCCTCGACTCTCTAAAATCGGCTTCGTTACAACACCGATAAAGACCTACTCGAGTTTAGTAGCATTTTTGTAAAACTTAAGTTATTGAGCTACCCAACTTCTAGTTACTTCATCGTTAACACCTCAGTTGGCAGAAATATAGAAAAATTACAGAATATAGTGTGGTAGAAGTATTCAGATTTCGTTTGTATAAACTAGTTTAGAGTTCGTTGGTAACGAACCACACGACAAACCTTACCGTTTTGTTTAGAATGTGTGCCTTATTAAATTTTGAAAAATTGTTTAATATATTTTTGTGCTATGGAGTTTCATTTAGTGCGTCAAAAAATAAATGTACCATGCCGTGAAAAATCATGACTAAAATGGCCCACTTTATCCAAGAAACCTGTCTGCCAAAAATTTTGCAAATTTTTTGAAAGGTATTTCAGTAAAACAGCGGCGACTCATTACCTCCAAAATAGGAATAAAATTAGTGGCTCTGAAAATATTCACTAAAAACATATCAAAATATACAATTAACATTCACAAAAAACGTATCACATTTTCACAACGATTGTACTTCCTTTTCTTCATTTTTTTTTAGATAATCTTTGTCAGTTAAATATATTTATAAAAAGGAAGTTCTTATTGGAGGCTTTGCTTTCAAAGACAGTGAAATGGTTGTTGGGATGTTTAGTGAATTTCTGCTGTTTTATTGATGGAGTTTGAAAGTTGAAAGATGACCACTGAACACATACTTGACATACTGGTTGAATACACTAGTTTGCAATAATTTTAAAAATAAATAAAAAAACTATTTAAACTTAGAATATGATTTCACTTACTAAAATTATTGGTTGAAATGCTTTGGGGTTGTTGTAAGTTTAACCCCTATTTGTGAAGAGGTTTTGATGTCCATCCCTTAGTGGGTGATGTTGCAATTTGTAAAGATTTTAAAAAATTTATCAAAATATATCGGAACTCAAATTAATATAAAATTTACCATCGTCTGTTTATTCAAGTGTTTAGAAGTCGTTTTGTGACTTTCTACACTTTTTATTAGAGTTTTGAAGTTATGGCAGTTTACATAAAAAAATGATATAACTCAATAGTTATAGTTTCAATTTTCCACGATTTAATGTTTCAAAAATTCATTATTTTTGTATTAAATCTTACACTTTGTCGCTATTCATTTAAAAATCTAATAGGTACTGGATGAACTGGCAGTTTGCAGTAATTTTTAAAATTAATTAAAGAATTATTTCTACACAGATTATGCCAAAAACTTGAAAGAGTTGTTTTTTGGAACGTCTTTTAGGATTCTAGTGAGTTTCTACGTCTTCTTTCACGTTATTTTTTAGGATTGTAATGAGTTTCAACTTCATCAAAATTTTGTTTTGTTTTATAATTAATTTTAGGTGCGAACTTTTTTTGAATATATTACTTACAGCCAGCGGGTTTTCTATAAAATCATTTATTTCATACCTCCCAACTAAGAATAAAATTTATGAGGCTGACAAAATATTTACTGAAAACATATTATATACACAGACGACAGGCATAAAAAAATTGCCAACTTTTCATGAATATTGCGCTATTTTTCTTCATTTCTTTTTGAATATTCTTAGTCATTTAAAAGCTATTTATGAACGTTAAACTTTTTCTTGGAGGCTTTGCTCGCAAATACAGTGAAATTTATGACCTCACCTTAGCGAGGACGAGTGTAGCCGAATAATTTTGTTCGGCCACACTCGGCGTAGGTACGGCACGACGATAAATGCACTAGTAATGTAATGTGAAAGTAATTTTCAGCAACATATTTGATTATTAAATCTATTTAATGTTTGAATAATTGAGTGATAATTGTTTGATGTTTGATTGATTGTTAAATATTTACTGTAATATTTAATATGATTTTCTTGTAGTTTACTAGTAGGCCAATCAATTAGGGATTTCGCCATGACATCGAATCCTCGAGCAGGAGACCCGGATCTGTAGGTAATATAGGCCAACAGAAACAAAACGTATAGGAAGACCCCACGAGACTATGAACATTAGGCATTGTTATTAACAATTAAACGTCAAAAAATACACTTTTTTGACTATTTTTGTTCTCAATTAAAAACTAACCTACTTTTGGGAAAATGGGCTCAATATCCTCTAGGCCTCTAGGGAATTAAAAGACCTTTAAAGTGATTCTAAACCGACCTCGATATCTTCATTTGTTGCTGAGAAAAATGGTATAGAAAGTCAAAATCGACAAATTCTTTGTTTAACAATTGCTATTGCGAAATTAAACCTGCGGCTTTGTTATTTTGTAAAAAGTCGGGGATTATAGTGTTTAATATGTGGTAAAAAATTCAGATCGATTCTTCAAATAGTTTATTGCAAAACTAAATTTGTTTATATTTTTGCAATTTTTTGCAATAACCATCTACGCACAACTAAAAACAAATCGCGATTCTAAGATCATGGTGCCCTAGAGAAACATTTTCTCTATCGATATCAATTGTTAAATATGATAATAAGCAATTTTAAGATTGTTTAAAAAATTAGAGAAAAAAACATTTTAATTTTATTTTGGCACCTTATGTCATAAGCAATATCTCGGGAAATTGTTGACGAATTTTGATGTTTCTTCTTTTAATGTGGGGTACCGTTCTGAGCACATTACGAAGATGCGATTTGTTTATTAATTTGTTCATTAATTTACCACATAATTTGTTGAAACAATTTTTTGTAAAAAAATTTTTCGCGAAAAATAAATTTTTTTTTTGGTGCGGTTTTCATTGTTAAACATGGAAAAGGATTGAATAAAACGTACATTATAATATTATTAACATAATTTTGTTTTATTGTTATATCAAATGGTATGAACATAGTGTATTCTTTATTATAGTTTTTTTTCAAAAAATAAATTTAAAATTTATTTTTTTAATGACAATAATTTATGTATGATAGTTAAACAAATAATTTTCATGTTTAACAATGAAAACCGTACCAAAGAAATGGATTTTTCGCGAAAAAAAAAATTTCCAAAAATTTGTTTCAACGAATTAGGTGGTAAATTAATGAATAAATTAATAAACAAATCCCATCTTCGTAATGTGCTCAGAACGGTACCCCACATTAAAAGAAGAAACATCAAAATTCGTCAACAATTTCCAGAGATATTGCTTATGACATAAGGTGCCAAAATAAAAGAAATGTTTTTCTTCTTTAATTTTTTAAACAATCTTAAAATTGCTTTTTATTATATTTAACAATTGATATAGATAGAGAAAATGTTTCTCTAGGGCACCATGATCTTAGAATTGCGATTTTTTTTTTAGTTGTGCGTAGATGGTTATTGCAAAAAAAATGCAAAAATATAAACAAATTGAATTTTGCAATAAACTATTTGAATAATCGATCTGAATTTTTTACTACATATTAAGAACTATAATCCCCGACTTTTTACAAAATAACAAAGCCGCAGGTTCAATTTCGCAATAGCAATTGTTAAACAAAGAATTTGTCGATTTTGACTTTCTATACCATTTTTCTCAGCAACAAACGAAGATATTGAGGTCGGTTTAGAATCGTTTTAAAGGTCTTTTAATTGCCTAGAGGATGGTGAGCCCATTTTCCCAAAAGTAACTTAGTTTTTAATTGAGAAAAAAAATAGTCAAAATAGTGCATTTTTTGACGTTTCATTGTTAATAACAATGCCTAATGTTCAGTCTCGTGGGGTCTTCCTATACGTTTTGTTTCTGTTGGCCTATATTACCTAAAAATCCGGGTCTCCTGCTCGAGGATTCGATGTCAAAATCAGGGTATTTTTTGCTGATTTGCTTGGCCTATAAAGTTTATTTCACTTTTTCCACATCTATACATAGATGAAATGCTATGCTAAAGAGTTCTCATACACTTCACTTTATAAATTTCCTCTATTCGAGAATCTAACCCAAAACAATACTTGACCCCAATAGGGTTTTTAGTACTTTTTCCCTGAACTTTAATGAACATCTGCATTTGTAGGTAATTATTTACTATTTAATTCTCTAACAAAGGGACATATTCTTATATGTCGATAGAGTTCATAACTACTTTTTGAAGGTCTGATGAAAGATACAGAGAGAGAGAGAGAGAGATGTTTCATAGTTGCTAAAAATGTTATTGCTGGTACTTACTTTAAACGTCAAATACGAACTTAGATATCTCTGACTTGGAATAATTTCTTTAAAAAAATCGTTGGGCTCTAATGGAGTTCACAGAATTCATTAACGTGAAGAAATACCATTGCCTTTTATATGCCTCCCGAATAGAGCAAGATGACATTGGCACCTGGAATAAAACGAGTTTGTTGGCTATGAAAAACATCCAAAATTGGCAAAAATGGAGGGTGAGATTTTAAACAAAATCGATTTGGAAAAAATATGATTTCAGTTTTAATATGTCATCTTAGAACGTTTTCTAGTAATTAGAATTTTTTTAAAACCTGGTGGATACTGATGAAATTCCGCAAATTTTGAAGGAGAGGCGTTTAGACAGAATAACTTTGGCCAAAGAAATGTGTATCTCGATTTTCGGAATGAAACTCTCTTGATGTCAATTTCAAACCACAGAGCTCCAAAATGTTTTTAGGGAAATAGAAAAAAATATGGGTTTATTTAAATTCGTTGTAGATGACATTCCAAAGTTTAAAAAACAGTAAGGCCGTATATTTTTTGATGGATGAATCGATATAAATTTGGGCCATTTATCAAAATATTCCAAACATTTAAGAAAATCTAACCTGTCAGATTGATTCCGCCTGTATTGAATTATTTATCACCGAATAAATGAACAGTAGTAATGATTTCTCGATTAGGTCTAATTGATATTGCCACATTCATTTCTCAGTAACTTCAAATTATGTATTGTGTAATATTAATATCGCGCAATGACTTTGAAATCAATGGAAAGGCAATTTGATGAAGCTTTTCTTTTATATTACAGTTTTAGATTTATAACCAGTACTTTATGACGATTGTCAACGAAAATTCATATTCCATTATTCCAGCTACGAGGCGACTTCTACTTTATCATTGGTACATAAGTTCCAAAGATTGTCGATTAACGCTTTAGAGATTAAATCACAGATCATCATGACTGAGACTCGATTTAACTAATTCAGTCCCTGAAAACGGTAATTCCTAACATTAATTAATTAACATTAGTTTACTGAGACTCTCTAATGTCTTCAAAGAGTAATGTCCTAAGACGTGTGTGGATAATGGCCCTTCCTAATTTCAGTTATGTTGCTCAATTCAAAAGACGTTAAACTTGCTTTGCTGGAGTTGTCTTTTATCACCACAATCGGGACAATAATATTCTCATACTTAACATGAACATATCTATATCGAATACTAACGACATGTAAACATAAAAATTTCAAATATTTATGCATTTATGCATACCTGCATACATGCATACACCCAGTAAGCACCAGCACGTACATAATACGTCTTTGGTACGTACCGATGGGACGTAATGTACGTCCAAAGTACGTACTCTAACGTCCGAAATACTTATTAAGTACGTACTTGGTACGTCCATTTTCCAAACGGTCGCACGTCTATGGTACGTACAAGTAGTACGTACAAAGTACGTACTTGTTGGACGTGAAAAGTACGTACAACCTGTACGTACCTAAAACGTACTCTCGTTAGGGAAATTGACGTACCAAGTACATAATTATTAAGAAGTATAGTGGACGTTAGGTCTTATAGAATTTGTTTTTATAAACTTAAGGTTGTCCTTCTGGCTTTGTTAGAAAAATATTATTTTGACTCTGAATAATGCCAATATTCAACATCAACATAATAACCCTTTACAACACCAGGAAGACAACGAAATTGTTTAAAAATAAATTCTAAGGACTTATGGACAAAATTATTGTTAATATCTTTAATTGATCAAAAATGAAGGGAAGGCAATGATAAATAAGTTAATTCAGTTGGTAAATATTATATATTGTTTGGTATCTATTGCAGATAATACAAGTCGAATAAAACAAAATTAATGTTTTACAGGACTCTTGAATCGTTTTATTCTATCAGAAGCTCTTCTGCACATCGGTAAAATACAGCAAAATTAAAAAAAAAAAATTAAAATTTTATATTTACTAAACGACTTTCAAACATTTAATGTATTTAGTTACAATACACGTTATAATTTATTATAGGTTACATACTTTCCAGGAAATGCAGTTCTTAATATATACCTATATAATAGATTTTGCTTTTGGTGCAAAATCTCTGTAGAAATGTTTCTTTCTAGTTCACATGAAGTCACTGTTAATTTGTAATGCATTTGGAATACTTATTCAACCTCCTTTATACTTTTCCCTTGTTAATTATTTACTAACAAAACTAGTTTCACATGGCTCTTAATTATAAAAGTGCATTCAAATTTGAGTTTGATTTTATTTTTGTTTTAATTTCTATTAATGAAACAATTTACTAAGTGCTAGATCTCTCCATTCCTATTTTTTTATTGATTCTGACAATCATACAATTTTTTCCTTATGCAAAATTTGTGTAAAAATTCCATTTTTATACGAGTTTGGAATTGTATGGGCCAAATGTAAGGTGCAATTGAATAATTTTCCTAAAACAATTTCAAAGAAATTAAGAGGATTCAGCCAAATACCCAATCTTACTAAAATTGGTTCAGATGGAAAGAATAATATAGACAAATCATCTTTATACAACTGTACTGGTTGAAGTGCCTTTATAAACCTTTTTTGGGTTGGATACCACCATGACAGTAACAGTTGGTTGAGTACGTTTGTCGAATAGTGAAAATAATAATAACTAACGTGCTTAAATATGCATGCTCTGCAATATAATATTCTATAAAATTTTAAATAGTTTGCCATTTACCTTTGCATTCTTCTTCCAGAACCAAATTGCGACGCAGTGAGTAAAAATTGATAGGAAAATTTTCACCTGGCGTCCTTTCAAAACTGTGGCCGGTGTTGCTTCATCGTAGACTTATTGTCATAAGTTTATTTTTAAAATTATATTTTTCAATATTATTTTAAGCTAGCTTAAAGAAAGTATCTGCAATTCTGTTAAAAATCACACAGTTAAATCTTAAAAATTTTTGCATTAAAATTTCGTCAGGATCATATCTCATAAAGATGTTAATCAAGAAAATAACAATAGTGCTACCAATATAAAAGAGATGAAAAATATTGGCCCGTTCATTTTAACGTTCAATACACTAAGGGGTGGGCTAAATCTAAAGAGATTTGTTATTTAAAGCTATCCAGCCCTGGATTGCGCTGGAAATTAAAATTAAAGAGCAAATCTTTTTCAGCCATATTTTTGTATAGCTAGTCTCCAATACCTTGCTCTCTATACTTTAAAATGATGCTTTTAGAAATGTTATCAGGAGAGTTTTTCAATTTCTTTATTTTTTTTATAATTCCTATTAGTGACGATAACTTGGATGAAAATTAAACATCAATATTAATATTCAGACTTTTTTTTAATATCGTGATTCGTTGGGCTTTTCTGTTTCTTAACAAGTTCGTTGTAGAAAATTTCTACAAAAATCTATGACAAGGTTTGTATTTATATTTGATGTGCGCTCGTACATTATCAATAATGAGATATTCATTAATTATTAGACACATACAATCATTGGCAAGACCTTTATTGTATATTATTTCAATAATTTATATTTGCAAGTGTAAACCCTGAATATTTATTGAACAGAGTGTTGTGAAACACTACAGCATTTTTATTAATTATATTATATAAAAAGCATTAACATCAATTTGAGAAGAATCTGAAAATACATTTGGAGGAAAATTGCTTAGGAGCTGTCAAAGCGCCTGTCAAAGACAGTATATTACATCTCACCTTGATATGACACAAAAGAAAATAATGAAATATATACAAATAAAGTATCACATTATTATTTCGGGATAGTGACCAAAATAGTGGATTTTTTAATACAACAAAATGCACTCTCTAAATAAAGATCTAAATTTATTTTATAAATACACACTTTGTCCTATAATTTCTCTAAAATCATCTTACAATATAGCGGTATTTTAATGTGACATTTCAGCAAATAGCATAGCAAGTATTCCAAGGAAGAATCGTCCATAAGGAATAAAGAAACGGACTAGGCTTTATTCAAGAAAGGCCATAATGTGAAATTACGTCAAGTTCGGTTTTTAGAACTTAATGAAAAATCACTGTTGCAGTAACTAGTCAGCACCATTACACGCAATGAATACGTTTAGAGTAAAGCCCAGTTCATTAACTCCTTAATAAATTCTAAATAACTTAATAAATGAAATATTCATAGTGCTAAAAGTATGTCTCATTTTTTGCCGGAATGTGATAAGGCAAGTTTAACGTTATTAATGGTTAATCGAAACTTACTTAGAAAATGGAAAAACCGACTGTAAATCCTATTATCATTCCCTTTTCTTCTTGATAACAGTAAACTTAAAATAGAGTTATTGGTTCAATATTTGTCACAAGTTAAATTCGATTGTGTATTGCATATAAATAAAACAACAATAAATATTTTAAAATTTTTATATTTGTGAACATGTGAAACGTAATCAAGACACTATTACAATTTTATTACTTCTCGTACCAGCATATAGAACTTGATTCGTATCCGAAAAATTCATCTAAAACAATACTAATGCAAAAAAATAAAAAAATATCTACAGCATCTCTTCATTTGAAAGAATTACTGCTATGAAAGTAATTAATATTAGTAAAAACAAATATTTAAAAATATGTGTTAGATTGTACCAAACACAAAATGTTCTTGCCGTTTAACCCTTATGACTATCAGAAATCTGAAGGGCATAAATTGAAATATATTAAATTTTGGAAGTTAATATTATCCTGGACGTTCACAAAAAATATTGATAATTGAAAGAACAAAATGTCAAAAGTGGAAATCTTTCCACTAATTAAAAATTATCATCTACAATGTACTTAGTAGATATTATTTGGTATATATGTAAGTAAATTTGACATCTAAAACTTTTTACATATTATTTTATCGAATACTGAAGCATTTGATGATTAAAAATTAACTCATATTAAAAATATTTTCGAACTATACCCATACTTTATGTCTCTATTATATCAAGTGAGCCAGGTAATAAAGCAAAGCGCTCAGAAGGCCGACTTTACTGTCCATATTATTTATAATTAAAATAATGGAGTGCGTTAGTAATTACCCCACTTTTTTAAGTTTTCACTACTTTACCTCTGGATGTGTTCCTTACCTTCCTTTATTCACACTAGCTTTTCTTCCTACCAATAATCATGTAATACGTGCATTTTTTGACAAGAATCAACAGGCGAAAAAAGGTAACGTTTGAAACCGAACTGTGGAACTGCAGTAAAAGCACATGGGACAATATTCCTAAAACTATCAAGACAGACGTAGTACGGTACCGAGGTTTCGAATTCCAAATTTCTTGGGCCATCTCTACAATTTGGAAATTTGTACATGTAATAATAGTGAAACAAGGTGGTTGTGAAGTTAAGTTGGAGCAAACAGTAGCGGGAGAAACTGTCACCCAACCGAAGAAAAAGTAAAATGATTTTACTGAATGGCTTAGAAGTTTGGTTGTACGTTTTACAGGAAAGGAGGAAAATTTCGGGAAATTTCTTCGATGGAGTTTTATGTTATATTCATATTGAAAATAGATGATTGTTTTGTATGCTTTCTTTTTATCATGGATGGAATATATGTTTTCAGCTCGCGACATATAGGTCTGCTTATATTAGTTCATAATTATAAACAGCTTTTGCTTAACCACATCCCAAGTGAATGTTACTAACAGTATGCAGTTTTGCGAGAAAACCTCCAAAAATACGTGGATTTATTTGGAAATTGCGCTTAAACTGATGTGTAATAAACTTAGGCACGGTTACAGCAGCACAAGTTTTAATCTTATTCAAATAATACTGACTTATTGTCCTTATCACCATCATCATCAGCATCGAATATCATATTTTTAATAACTGAAGAGTACTTAAAATTTTGTAATCCATACTGTGAAACTACAAATTGAATAGAATTATGTACTTATATAGGTACAAAAGAACATATAAAAAATGTATCTAACACATGACAGTTATGACCTGTCATTATTAATGTCATTTTAGATAAGTAAACTATCAAATAACACACTAGTGTGATATAATCCCTAACTCACTAGTGAGTTATGGATTATAACTCACGTTCATATTGAAAGTAGTATTCTTTTTATTTATTTATTTATTGCCCGTGGCAACCAAACAAACAGCCTACTTTAGCTAAAATGTAAAAAAGTCACTGTCAAGTCATTCTGACATTCACAGGGTACTGAGACGCGCTTTGATTTGATCACAAAGCTTATTAATTATTATCTCATAAAAAACGATTTCTTCCATATGTTGGATAAAACATTGTATGCCACTCGCTTGTCATGTTTCCTAAGTCACTTGAGAATTTATACCACTCGGTCTGACGGCCTCGTGATATAAATCTTCTCGCGTGACCTATTTTCAACATAACACACTAGTACCATAAATAACTATTATATTCATAAGTTACATTATATTAATAAGGGAGGTTAATATAGAGGTTGTTTCATTATGTGTTATGAAACACATTGCGCTGAGTTAAGTTTGGTATTTGAGAACGGATTAGATGAATATATCCAGTAGCGTGACCAACAATCTGCCTGCTGGCTCATTTCCATGATTATTTTTCCGAGCGCAACTTTTACCTGCTACCAATTTCGGCTTCTGTTTCATAGAATTTAAAAAGACTTTTTAATCCACCAAGGAAAATGTGTCACTGAAATAGTAGTTATGTTCTAGTGATTTAAAGGGCATTTTCTTGTTCCAATTTTACATTCAAAGCACATTTTTCTGGACTAGTTTTTATAATCATAATATATGTTTTTCATCTATCGACTGGTCTTTATATCGTAATGTACCATGTGTTCAAATGGTTTCTTGGAGGAAGTTGTTTTTAATTAAACACAAACAACATTTGTGTTAAACATATCCTGCACCTTAATCTTATCGAAACAGCGAGAGACTGTCGCTTTGTATCCATACGTTGTATCCTTGGCGCAATCGGAATAACAATAATAATCGTAATGAGAGAAACGACAGTGATCCAGTTCTAACTATTACGCAACACATGCAAGTCACTACCAGCTAAAGTTTTAATTAATAGAAGAAACACCGGACTGAATACGCGATTTATGCGTCTTTAGGAATCCGCAGCGTTTTGTTGTTGTTGTTGCTGTTGTTTCCCATTTTTCAGGAATTGCAAATGGACCCGCGTTCGGAATAAAAATGAGCTCTCTTCTCGTAACTTTCTCTAATTAAATGCCGTCAATCAAGCGGGAGCAGGGCGTCTAATTTAATTAAAATTCGATTAATCGCCCCGGCTAACGATGCGATTTCCATCCGGAATAAGAATATCCGCTGGCTTGAATTATATTTCGGACGATAGAAAAAACGTCTGGGAGGGGGTGTTAAGGGCGATGAAAGCGATAATGGAAGATACGATGCCAGCCTGTAATTATTTTATTTTTATTTTCCAGGTAGAGAAATGAAACGATACTTACTGGTATTGTTAGGCTTCTGCGCCATTTTGAGAGGGAATTCGTTGGAGCTACTTGATCAATGGAACCTTCTAGAATTTAATTACCCTCCTAATTACGACACGAGTAATTTCAGGTAAACAGCTAACCTAAGGTCAGAAATTACTTACACCTTAATATAGAATATCAGTATGAATAGTGGGGATTTAAAACTCCTTTTTGGCATCATATAAAATACACTCCGCAATTAAAACACTTTAGAATATATCTCATAGTAGAGTAGTCCCTTAGTAATGAGTTATACTGAAATACCCATGTTTTAAAAAATGACACTAACCTTATTAAGTATATCAGAATCTCATGAACAATATTAAAATCTACTTCTTCCGCGAATACCAAACAAAATTTTTAACCAGCTAAGTATACACGTAACAAAAATAAATAAACAACTAATGCTATACATAGTTACTTTTAACCCAACCGACCCTTTTTTTTTGCAGTAATTTACAGTCATTAGAAATAGCATTTACTTCATAATCATATTTCATTATTTCTTGAAATCCTAAAAACCTCGAAATTATATATCTTTCGAACGCGTATTCATATACCATTTTTGTATTCCTCTACCTGGTACTATCAATTAATTTGACTTTTCAATAATATTCCTACCAGAGTCCACCCGGAAAACACTACACTCTTAACGTGTTTTGTCACCTCCGGGAACTAATCTGATTTCGCCTTCTCACTCCATTCTCTTCTTTATGATCCCAGTCAGAATATGACTTGTTACTTTTCTGCATTTATTATTGGTTCTTCTTCCATTCTGTTATTTTCGAAATTTTGAGAAATTTTTAATTCTTGTTTAATTTTTGTTTACACAATTTCGTCCTAACAACTTTTCCGTCTTTCATTTTCTCTTCTAGATTTAGTACAAAATACACATCATTCACTTCCGGAACATTTTTACTTTCTCATATGAGGTACTCATATATATGAGAGAGTATTGTAATCGAGTCGATTTTTCGAAATTGAGTTATTAGCATTTAGGTCCCCTGAGTCCAAAAAACATGTTTTTGGAAAACCGTCTGTATGTATGTGTGTATGTCTGTGGAAGGATTTTCTCACAAACCAGAAACCACAAATAAAAAATTTTTTTGGTTTTTTGAATTATTCTCGAAATTTGATTAAAGAATTTTTTTGAAACTTTAAATATTTATTGTACGATTAAATAGGTATAAAAAAGTTTTCTAACGATTTCGGCTAAATCTTCTGTGAAGGGCACTTTATACTTGTCAATTTTCGGTTTTTTCAATTTTTTTCGAAATCCACTTAAGGATTTTTTTTAAACTTCGAATATTTATTCTACTATTGAAGATGTATAAAAAAGTTTTCTAACGTTTTAGGCTAAATCTTCTGTGAAGGATACTTTATACTTGTCGATTTTGGGTTTTTTGTATTATTCTCGGAATTCGTTCCAAGAATTCTTTTTAAACTTTGAAAATTTGTGCAATTAAATATGTATAAAAAGGTTTATAACGTTTTCGGCTAAATCTTCTGTGAAGAGCACTTTATACTTGTGGTTTTTCGATTTTTGAATTTTTCTCAAAATTTGATTCAAGAATTTATTTTAAATTTAGAATATATATTCTACCATTGAATTAGTATAAAATAAACTTTTCTATCGTTTTTTGCAAAATCTTCTGTGAAAGGCAATTTGTATCATTCTTCAATTTTTGGAATTTTTCCCGAAATTTGAATTCCCAGAATTTTTATAAAATTTTCAGTACCTATTCCACATTAGATATAAAATATAAAAAAGTGTTGTACCGTTTTTGGCCAAATCTACTGTGAGGAGTACTTTATAGGTACTTGTCGTTTTTCGGTTTGTTGTTTAAATTAGCCCTATCTATTTCCGGTTTGGATCTGGCAAATGCCTAATGAAACACCCTATATATGAGAAAGTACTCTGATGAACACATCACGATTTTTTCACCTTGTGATCCTATCGAAAATTTATCTTATGATTTTTGTCTTTTTATGTTTCCTTTTTTCAGATTTAATTTAAAAATTCAGTGTCACCAGTTCTATGGGAAGGTTGTATTGATGAATGCTGAAGAAACGAATAGAAACTAATATCGCAGATATAGAAGAAGAGAGCGGATTTAGAACTGGAAGATCCTGCATGGATAACATCTTGTCTCTAAACCAGGTTATTCCAGAAAGGGTTGATAGGAACCTAGATACCCATTTGATATTAATTGGCCTAGAGAAAGCTTACAATAATGTGCCATTTACTAAGCTATTTGAGGTGTTTGAAAACAGTATTATAAAAAAACCTATATCCGGTGTTTATTTAATATATATAAAAACGCAAAATGTATGATCGAAAATGGTGACAAAATTTCAAGGAGCATTGCTATTTCAAAAGAAGTGAAAACCGTTTGTCACCTACGATGTTCAAAATATATATACAGGAAGCCATTGAAAGGTGGAGCAGGAACTGGAGAAGAATGGGTTTAGAAATAGGGGACAAAAGTTTACCTAATCTACTATTTGCCGATGATCAGGTAATATTCGCTACTGATGAGGATAATATAATGATAATGTATGTATATAATGTATATAAAGGATAATGTGGTATATATATTCCGAAAACTTGTAGAGGTGTTTGTAAAATGTGGCCTCAAAATAAATATGACAAAAACCGAATATATTTGCATAGGCCGTACCTCACAGAATACACAGTTAAATATCGGGACAATAAAAAGTTGTAAAGAATTTAAATATTTAGGCAGCTTGATATCATGTGACGGAACATGCGATCGAGACATACAGAATTGAACAACCCAAGGAAAAATATTCACCCAGAAATTAGATGAACGATTGTGATCAACCAATAAAACGTTAAAGACTTAATTAGGCATATGTTGATAATATTTGAACCTGTTATAACTTATGGATCAGAATATGTGCATCTTACAAAAACAATCGAAAACTGGAAGCTACACAAATCGACTAAGTATACCAAAATCCCTTTTACTTCACGAATGACTCATCGCCACAACACGTTGCGAGTGGCACACGCAAAACTCATAAAATCACATCCCTAGTTCGAGCGATTCGTCGCTTTAGCAAATTTTCAACGTAAAGAGTGAGACAAAGAGAAGCAGAGTTGTCAAAATTTAAACATCCGCTCTGTAAAACATTGGTCGAAACCCGTAGAATGGCAATATGGAGAAAGTTGTTTACAAATATAACACGTGTTTGGGAAACAGTGTCGTCGCCCGGCAAAATACGCGCTAGTAAGTACACGTGTGATATTCGTCTTTAGGCTTATTAACAATCCATTTTGAAGCGTAAATAACAAAAGGACTTAGGTACATTTTGTAAATATCCGGGATTGAAATTGTGGGTATTCGTCTTGTAGGCTAGACGAAAACCCTTTTCAGTTTTATTTTTTTCTAGACAATATTTCTTCCAGTCATCTGATTTCTGTAATAGCGCTATAAATTATTTCAATATTATGGTTGCAAAAATAGAAATCTAGATAACATTGTTTCATTCCATTCAATGATATAACTTGAAACATACACGCCCCTGTTTCTACTTTCCCCTCACTTCTTCATCCCGCAGAGATCTATGGGATTCTAGGAATTTACTCATCAATGAATCGACACTCGGGTATACTTAAGAATAGCTTGTAGGATATCATGTTTAGAGCATATACGAAATGAAGTAACACGACAAAGGATAAATGAATAGCATAATAGGGAAAATCAAAGACGGACAATTTAGTTGGTAATGAAAATGAACGATGAGAGGTAGCCTTAAACAGCTTTTAATTACCGCCCACCAACTAACGGAAAAAGGGGAATACCCAGATTTTCCTGGGAAAAAGGTATTTGAGATGCCGTGACAAGAAGAGGATATCATTATGATGATTGGATGGATAGACAATATTGAAAGTTGAGATGCGGGATGCGGCGCCGACCGTAGGACCCCCCCTGAATTGAATAGACTATAATTTAAAAATTCTTTATTATTCTATCAAATTTCATTTTCTGCAGTTCAACTGCTTCATTTCCCGACCAAATATTACATCAAATATTATCCCTTTTCTTTCATTTACATTTCAAAAATTATAACGGGAACACACTTCATTACATTCGGTTACATTTCTTCGTTTTGAAATATTTGCCTGTTCCTCATTTGTAATAGATTCTGAAGTTTTACAAAAGAGATTTATTATTCCTTTTTTATTCTTCGCATTCTGATCAGTAACGTGTTCTATTCGTATCTCGCTTTCTCCCCTTTTTGGTACAGAACACTGTGACTTTTTAATTTTCACCGTTACAATTGTAATCAGAATTCACACTATTCCCCTTTGTTACATTTCTTCTCTTTGTGACTCCATCCAGAATAACCCTTACTGCGCTATTGCCTTAATTTATTTTCGTTTCCAAATTGTACTCTTTTTTATTCAAATTTTTATAATCCTGTCCAGCCAATTAATTTGTTTTATACTATTCTTTTCCTTTATATTTTTGCTTTTTGACATCCAATTCGAACTGTTTCTTACTACTACTCTTTTTCTTTCCCTCATTTAAGTACTAAAGAAATGCTTTATTTCCTTCCCATTTTTGTTGGGTTGGAATTTTAGGATGCAAAATTCTTTTTACTTTCTCATATGGGGTACCCATATAAAAAGAGAAAGTATTGTAATCGTGATGATTTTCGAAATTAAAATACATATTGATATTTCTGGACGATTTCTCTTTCGTTTTAATTTTCTTAATTGCGTTTAGGTAACGCAAATTATTTTTCTTTCCTTCCTGACTAAGTACCTACGATGATAGTTCTCTTCAATGATCCCTTATAAAAATTCTATCCAGGAGACTTTCTGATAACCTTTCTCTGCTCTACATTATACACAGAAAATACATCATTTCTTCCCTATTTCTGCAAATGTTACTCTTTCAGGTTGCAGAACACCGTCCCCACCGGGATAGAGGTGACCGATGACCGCATATTCATAGGGACTCCGAGGATCAGATCTGGAGTCCCAGCTACCTTATCTTGGATACCGAGGAACGCACCGAAGGGTTCGAGTCCAGTTCTGCAGGCATACCCCGATTGGTCGTTCCATACAGCCGGACAGGGGAACTACAGCTGTGCTGGACTCATCTCGGTCTATAGGACAAGGATAGATTCATGCAATAGATTATGGGTAAAGTTTTATAATCGTACAGTTTATAATTGTGTTACAATGTAAGTTAATGCGAAGAGAAACACGAAGTTAAAATGCAAGATTACCAGGTATTTATATAGATTTGTATAATTGAATATTTTATATATCTTTCTACATTGCCCCACACTTAAAGGAAACTTTTTTGCAAATTAGTTGTAATTGTTGTATTTGTATTGCTAATGTTTTAATTGATTATTCCTGCAGCTTCTTAATTAACAACGATATATTAAATAATGATAATATTCTACGTTGTTTAGACGAAAATAGATTCTCAACTGTTTTAATTGAATATTAGTTTTTACGAACTAATTTCTTTACAATAACATTTTGTGTCCAACTAGTCCTAATTGTTCCTATTTGTTGAATTGGCCTCAATTGTCGAAATAAATTTTTGAATATTTAGTGCTATCGGTACTACAAACATTATTGAAATTTTATATTTTCAATAGTTTAATCGACCTTGTTTGAAATGTTCCATTAGGATCAATTAACGTTTTCTACTATACCTATCTTAGCTAGATGTGCATGTGACACTTTAGAGTCTTCTAGTGTAAAACATACAATTATTACTTTTACACTTTCTCCATATTCTGAACTATGATCTTCAGGTGTTGGATGCTGGAACGGTTGACTCGTTGGAGAACTACATGAGGCCGTGCGATCCAAAAATTGTTATCTTCGATCTGAAAACCAACAGTATAGTGCGATCTATAATATTTCCCAGTGAGGTACAAAGGCCAGCGTCGGTAATGACCAATTTGATCCTAGACGAAAGTGTACAAGGACAATGCGACTCGGCCTTCGTTTACATGAGCGACAGCGTGGCGCCAGGTAAGAATGTAATTTGGAATAATGTTCAGAAATATGTCACACATATTACAACTTATAACGATTAGGTATTGGTTAATTACCCGTATTATAAATTAAGGCGTAGTACAAGGTAATATTGATTTTTGTAAATCAGAATATTTTAAGAGTTTGCACCTACATTAATGTATCAGTAAAATCTGGTCACTCCATATATGGGTCACTCACTCATGGAGCTCAATACATCTGTTGTCTTGAGAATTATTTTTCTTTACATTCTTCAAATGTAGGTGTGTTTGATTTTTAGGTGCTTGATTGGTATTTATTTAAATTGGAAAAGAGTGTTCGACATACGTTATGATTAACGTACATATGTACGTTAATGTCCTTGTCTATAACCTAAACATTGAATTGTTTGGCTCTGATATCTCTCAGGCAGGAAATAGCAGGGTGGAACCTATTCATAGGCGGCTCGTTGCTCTTTAAAATTGGACGCTTACAATACAATTAATTGGCAATAAAACATGCGTCGAATGTGTATCTCATATTAGTCATAAAAATACCGAATACATATTTGGAAGACAATTTTGGTTAAAATATAATATATTTTTAAACTTTTCGACTTCATTTCAATAAATGAAATGCAGCACATATACACAATTTAATACATATAGCTCATTAAAGAAGAAATAAATGAAACAATAACCTGTATTAAAAGTAATGACAATTATTAATACAAAGTCGTTTTTAATTTATCGGCGATAAGCAGTTTGATTAATAATACGAATTCCTAATAAATATATTTCTAATTTCTTTGGTTGTATTTATTACATCCCATTTTGTACAATGTCCATTATAAATATTATATTGAACAGTGCACAATGTAATAAAGATTTTATTTCGATTAGTTAGCTTTATTTGGAATACTTAAAGGGTTGCAAAATATTGTTATTAACAGATCACTTTTAGTAACGTGCGTTTGTTCACGCGTGTGGATTGTTATACGAAACAAAATCGACACACTAGTGAAAAATGTGTCACTTTTAACACTATTTGTCTACGTAACTATTGTTTTTAATACTTGAAACTTATGAAATTTTTTACCTACCTTGTCTATTTAATTTAGGTACCTAATCGTGGAAAATTTTTGTTATTAGCGATTGTTGTCTTCGACGGCCTGAACGACAAAATCTGGAGGTTCTCAGATCCGCCAATGTATCCCAATCCAGATTTCGCCAATATGAATATACAGGGCGAACAATTTACTCTGCTAGACGGTATCATTGGACTTGCGCATTCGCCGAAGCTCGCAACGTTGTTCTTCCAAGCCATGGCCACCGACAGGTAAGCATAAAAATGTAATTGGCAGTAAATTGAAATTTTGGTTAGTTGAACGATTATTTGAGAAGTATCATTAATTAGCGTTTATTTTACCAGATGTTTTGTTAATATACTCAACCATATGCAACCAAGCAATATGTCTGCCTATAGATCTGTATTTTAAATCAATTGCAATATTTTTTAGTGTCGCATCAAATTCAGTCAATTGACAAGAAACATTCACATGCTTGTCCAAAAAAATTATATCGAATCGGAAATTCTAATGATTATCCAAACATTAAGATTGTCCATAAGTAATTGTTCTGTTTATCAACAATTTGATACATGAATCTGCCTTTTGAATGAAGTTGTGTAAATTTTTCACACACCTTACCAAACCCTATTGTGTGGTCGTCATAATTGAAGTGGCCTAGTAATGCTCTAATTTGTTGACACAGCCGAAAACCTTCGAGACTCATCTACTATTGATCCATGATACACAGTAAAAATTATTAACGTAGTGTCAAACGATAAAATATTTGGTTCAAAGTTAAATTATCATTAACAGATTAATTACCTTCTGCTTTATGTCCATTAATGAATTAGAGAAGCAGTTTGTTTGAAGTTTACCAGTAACTTAAACATTTATTAATCTTGCAGAAATGCTCGCGTTGTTTATTCCCTATGACTGTGTGTCGAAACCACTTGCGAACGACGCAAAAACATTAAAAATGTAATATCTTATATGTACTATCAATGTGATGACTGATGACGCAGATATATCTTATTTTTGTTCCTCATGTTTTCGCCTGCCTTGATTCAACTAATCTTTTAATCTTAGGATCTACAGTGTGCCAACTGCAGCCCTGAGGAGGGGTCCGCCTGGTGAATTCGACGCTCTGCCCATTTCCACGGCAGGAAGGAAGTCCTCCCAAGGTTTAGGTTTGACGACAGACGAAAACGACAATACTCTGTACTTTAGCCCCGTCACTGAAACCTCAATAGCGACTTGGAATCCTACAACCAACGTACAACAGTAAGAGAAATGTATAATTTCCTTACTCGAGATAAATTAAAAGAAAACTTTAATTTATTAGAGTAGCGCTTTCCTTAAAATCTCGTTTAAAATTACATTTGTGGCAAAGCTGTTGCTTCAGCTGCAATTAACGTAAAAAGGGTTTATCGCTATAAAAACCTTCCGGCTTGAAACGTTTAAACAGTACTGCGAATTTTTCGTCCTAAGCTATTACATTTTCCGTTCGTTTTCCAGAAAGTTGAAGTGTCCTAATTAAAAAAGTTTCTATCCCTTTTTTAGCTCACACGCGTATACGCGTGCGTCTGTATATATCCTATGCGTCCTATATATAGGAATTTTGATTGACGTTCGAGCAGACATTTCGAACGATTTAACTAGAAACCAGGACACAAAAGGCCGCTCGTGACGTTGATGGGTCATATCGAGTCCCTGGGCAAAGTCATCTAAGCAAAAGACAGTTTTAAAAGTATAGGACATTCCTGGGACTTCCTGTTGAGAGATTCAACAAATATTATTAGAGCTGGATGTGTAGTTACGTCGTAGTGCAAGCGATCGTAGGATTTGTATCACATAAACTAACCTGCTATAATTCTCATGGTTATTATTTGATTTAACGTACATATTATGGGGTACATGGAATTTCTCAACAAATGGGGGAAAGAGAAAATGTGCTATAAGTGTTCCTCTAGGCTTTTATTAATTATCGAATATTCTTTGCTTTAACAAATACAGTATTTTTTGGAATGTATCGTTATTCTTGCATTCTTGATAAAAGGATCCCGCACATATTATACGGAAAAAGGTCTTTCGGTGAAATTTGCTAAAAATTTGGGAAACTGTTAGTTTTGTACCCCTGATAAAAAGTCTCCATGGGGCCGAAGCTCAAAATGCCCATCTTTAGGCTCTACGGCAATTTTTAGTGGCCAAAAACGGCAAAAACTAATTTTTTTAAATAACATCTTTAATGATGGGAAATTGTTCGTTTTGTAGCCCTGATCCAAAGTCTCAATGGGGTCGAAGCTCAAAATGCCCATCTTTAGGCTCTACGGCAATTTTTAGTGGCCAAAAACGCCAAAATTATATATTACTTTTAATAATTATAGATTATAAAATGCATATTAAATATTAATATAAAATGTGTTATATTAATAATACATTTTGATATTTAATGCCATTGTCTAAAATCCTAGTAGTTACATGTATATTTCATATTACACATTTTTAAAGATTAGAAACAATGGCATTTTAAGTAAAATTTAGAGGGCAGCTTTCAATCAAGCGACAAAAAATAATTCTCGGAAGAAGAATTTTGAAAAAGGCTGTAAATGGTAAAAATAATTATTTTTCTCCGTTTTGTCACTGTTAAAACTATTTGTCGTCAGAATCAGTATTAAGGGCTTTTAGAAACTCCTCATTTAAAAAAAAATCGAAGTGTCTGTCATCAAAATTACCGACGATCGATTTTTTAGGTTTTATCAAATTTCGTTTCATTAATTTGCGGTAAAAATTTTGGGATAAAAATTTGGGATAAATATTATCATTTCCGTGATTGATGCAGAATACCATTCTGTTTTGCCTCATTTGAACCTAGTATTTGTTATGTATATCCTTATTAGAGCGTCGTAAACAGTTCAGTAAAGACGCCTCCTCAGTCGTTTAGTATTCAGTCGTTTTCGAGATATAGTTTTATTCTTAACTAATTTCGTATTTGTTATTAGCGTTGTAGCAACTGACCCGGTACAGCTTCAGTTCGTAGCTGATATGGTATGGAAGAAAGATGGCACCGTATACATCCTAAGTTCGAGATTCCAGAAGTATCTTAAGAGGACGGTCAATCCCAGCGAGATGAACATAAGGATTCTTCGGATACCGGCTAGAACTTATCACAGCAGGCCTAGGGTGTCCTATAGGAACCCATTTCCTTTCTACTTCAAATAAATGAAGAGAAATTAAAATGTTACAAAACAATGAGTCATTATTTTTCAGTTATTAGTGCAATTGGTATTTTTTTTATTAATCTTTTGTGAAGAAAAATATTAGTTTTTATTTATTGCCAACCATTTGGGGCCAGCCATATTTGTTAAGAATGGAACATTACAAAATCTGTTTGTGATTATTTTAGGCAACATTACTTATTATTCTGTATTGTTTTTATATATGTATATATATATATATATATATATATATATTAAATAAATTAGATGTAATAACGATATTACTTAATCACTATTGTTCTGAAAATATGTAATTTCACATAGACATTGTAGCCAAAATTCATTATGTATATAAAGTTGGCGGACCACCTCCTCAGGCCGGCAAAACAAAATAGTGGAGATTTTGTGTCTTTTTTGTAGCTTTTTTGTAGCGAGAAAACGAATTTTGTAGCTTTTGAATAGCCGGAGCTACAAAAGGTGGGCTAACTTAATATTAAGTTAGCGGCCACCGCTATAACTCATACACGGAATGTAATAGGATGCTCTGGTTTGCGCAGGAATTTGTGTCTTTAGAAGTACTTGAAAGTCACTGGGCCAAAAAAAATTTTGGCCACATTTGGCCAATTTTGGCTAAAAATGACAAGATGTTCAATCATCACTGGCGGTTCAATTTCATGATATAGTAGGGATCTTAAAAATCATTTGGCATTGAAAACCTTCCGTTATTAGGCCGAAAAAGCGAGCAAGAATTGCCAGAAATGGCCAAAAAGTCGAAAATTACTTATTTCGACCAAAACGTGCTAAATCCTGTATATACCTGAATTGTTCGAAAATGTAGGCTATGGGAATTCCAGTAACAATGTGGAGGATTTAGAAGACTCTGTCAGACACTGAAAGTCACTTTGCACAGCTGGCCTGTGGAGCTACAAATTCTAAAATTGCTAATTTCGGCCAAAACGTAATAAATCCTGTATGTACTTCGACCGTTCGAAAACGTGGGCCCCGGAATTTCCAGACACACTGTCGAAGGATCCAATGGATCCTGCTAGCTACTAGAATTCACCTGAAACTGCGGGCCTGTGGAGTTACAAATTCTAATATTACTAATTTCGGCAAACCGTGATAAATCCTGTATGTACTTCAAAAGTTCGAAAACGTGGGCCCCGGAATTTTCAGACACACTGTCGAAGGATCCAATGGATCCTTCTAGCCACTAGAATTCATCTGAAACTGCGGGCCTGTGGAGCTACAAATTCTAAAATTACTAATTTTGGCCAAAACGTGATAAATCCTGTATATGCTTCGACAGTTCGAAAACGTGGGCCCTGGAATTTTCAGATACACTGTCTAAGGATCCAATGGATCCTTCTAGCCACTAGAATTCATCTGAAACTGCGGGCCTGTGGAGCTACAAATTCTAAAATTACTAATTTCGGCCAAAACGTGATAAATCCTGTATATACTTCGACAGTTCAAAAACGTGGGCCCTGGCATTTTCAGACACACTGTCGAAGGATCCAATGGATCCTTCTAGCCACTAGAATTCACCTGAAACTGCGGGCCTGTGAAGCTACAAATTCTAAAATTACTAATTTCGACCAAAACGTGATAAATCCTGTATGAACTTCGACAGTTCGAAAACGTGGGCCCCGGAACATTCATACACACTGTCGAAGGATCCAATGGATCCTTCTAGCCACTAGAATTCATCTGAAACTGCGGGCCTGTGGAGCTACAAATTCTAAAATTACTAATTTCGGCCAAAACGTGATAAATCCTGTATGTACTTCGACAGTTCGAAAACGTGGGCCCCGGAATTTTCAGACACACTGTCGAAGGATCCAATGGATCCTTCTAGCCACTAGAATTCACCTGAAACTGCGGGCCTGTGGAGCTACAAATTCTAAAATTACTAATTTCGGCCAAAACGTGATAAATCCTGTATATGCTTCGACAGTTCGAAAACGTGGGCCCTGGAATTTTCAGACACACTGTCGAAGGATCCAATGGATCCTTCTAGCCACTAGAATTCATCTGAAACTGCGGGCCTGTGGAGCTACAAATTCTAAAATTACTAATTTTGGCCAAAACGTGATAAATCCTGTATATGCTTCGACAGTTCGAAAACGTGGGCCCTGGAATTTTCAGATACACTGTCTAAGGATCCAATGGATCCTTCTAGCCACTAGAATTCATCTGAAACTGCGGGCCTGTGGAGCTACAAATTCTAAAATTACTAATTTCGGCCAAAACGTGATAAATCCTGTATATACTTCGACAGTTCAAAAACGTGGGCCCTGGCATTTTCAGACACACTGTCGAAGGATCCAATGGATCCTTCTAGCCACTAGAATTCACCTGAAACTGCGGGCCTGTGAAGCTACAAATTCTAAAATTACTAATTTCGACCAAAACGTGATAAATCCTGTATGAACTTCGACAGTTCGAAAACGTGGGCCCCGGAACATTCATACACACTGTCGAAGGATCCAATGGATCCTTCTAGCCACTAGAATTCATCTGAAACTGCGGGCCTGTGGAGCTACAAATTCTAAAATTACTAATTTCGGCCAAAACGTGATAAATCCTGTATGTACTTCGACAGTTCGAAAACGTGGGCCCCGGAATTTTCAGACACACTGTCGAAGGATCCAATGGATCCTTCTAGCCACTAGAATTCACCTGAAACTGCGGGCCTGTGGAGCTACAAATTCTAAAATTACTAATTTCTGCCAAAACGTGATAAATCCTGTATATACTTCGACAGTTCGAAAACGTGGGCCCCGGAATTTTCAGATACACTGTCGAAGGATCCAATGGATCCTTCTAGCCACTAGAATTCATCTGAAACTGCGGGCCTGTGGAGCTACAAATTCTAAAATTACTAATTTCGGCCAAAACGTGATAAATCCTGTATATGCTTCGACAGTTCGAAAACGTGGGCCCTGGAATTTTCAGACACACTGTCGAAGGATCCAATGGATCCTTCTAGCCACTAGAATTCACCTGAAACTGCGGGCCTGTGGAGCTACAAATTCTAAAATTACTAATTTCGGCCAAAACGTGATAAATCCTGTATATGCTTCGACAGTTCGAAAACGTGGGCCCTGGAATTTTCAGACACACTGTCGAAGGATCCAATGGATCCTTCTAGCCACTAGAATTCATCTGAAACTGCGGGCCTGTGGAGCTACAAATTCTAAAATTACTAATTTTGGCCAAAACGTGATAAATCCTGTATATGCTTCGACAGTTCGAAAACGTGGGCCCTGGAATTTTCAGATACACTGTCTAAGGATCCAATGGATCCTTCTAGCCACTAGAATTCATCTGAAACTGCGGGCCTGTGGAGCTACAAATTCTAAAATTACTAATTTCGGCCAAAACGTGATAAATCCTGTATATACTTCGACAGTTCAAAAACGTGGGCCCTGGCATTTTCAGACACACTGTCGAAGGATCCAATGGATCCTTCTAGCCACTAGAATTCACCTGAAACTGCGGGCCTGTGAAGCTACAAATTCTAAAATTACTAATTTCGACCAAAACGTGATAAATCCTGTATGAACTTCGACAGTTCGAAAACGTGGGCCCCGGAACATTCATACACACTGTCGAAGGATCCAATGGATCCTTCTAGCCACTAGAATTCATCTGAAACTGCGGGCCTGTGGAGCTACAAATTCTAAAATTACTAATTTCGGCCAAAACGTGATAAATCCTGTATGTACTTCGACAGTTCGAAAACGTGGGCCCCGGAATTTTCAGACACACTGTCGAAGGATCCAATGGATCCTTCTAGCCACTAGAATTCACCTGAAACTGCGGGCCTGTGGAGCTACAAATTCTAAAATTACTAATTTCTGCCAAAACGTGATAAATCCTGTATATACTTCGACAGTTCGAAAACGTGGGCCCCGGAATTTTCAGATACACTGTCGAAGGATCCAATGGATCCTTCTAGCCACTAGAATTCATCTGATACTGCGGGCCTGTGGAGCTACAAATTCTAAAATTACTAATTTCGGCCAAAACGTGATAAATCCTGTATATGCTTCGACAGTTCGAAAACGTGGGCCCTGGAATTTTCAGACACACTGTCGAAGGATCCAATGGATCCTTCTAGCCACTAGAATTCATCTCAAACTGCGGGCCTGTGGAGCTACAAATTCTAAAATTACTAATTTCGGCCAAAACGTGATAAATCCTGTATATGCTTCGACAGTTCGAAAACGTGGGCCCTGGAATTTTCAGACACACTGTCGAAGGATCCAATGGATCCTTCTAGCCACTAGAATTCACCTGAAACTGCGGGCCTGTGGAGCTACAAATTCTAAAATTACTAATTTCGGCCAAAACGTGATAAATCCTGTATGAACTTCTACAGTTCGAAAACGTGGGCCCCGGAATTTTCAGATACACTGTCTAAGGATCCAATGGATCCTTCTAGCCACTAGAATTCATCTGAAACTGCGGGCCTGTGGAGCTACAAATTCTAAAATTACTAATTTCGGCCAAAACGTGATAAATCCTGTATATGCTTCGACAGTTCGAAAACGTGGGCCCTGGAATTTTCAGACACACTGTCGAAGGATCCAATGGATCCTTCTAGCCACTAGAATTCACCTGAAACTGCGGGCCTGTGGAGCTACAAATTCTAAAATTACTTATTTCGGCCAAAACGTGATAAATCCTGTATGTACTTCGACAGTTCGAAAACGTGGGCCCCGGAATTTTCAGATACACTGTCTAAGGATCCAATGGATCCTTCTAGCCACTAGAATTCATCTGAAACTGCGGGCCTGTGGAGCTACAAATTCTAAAATTACTAATTTCGGCCAAAACGTGATAAATCCTGTATATACTTCGACAGTTCAAAAACGTGGGCCCTGGCATTTTCAGACACACTGTCGAAGGATCCAATGGATCCTTCTAGCCACTAGAATTCACCTGAAACTGCGGGCCTGTGAAGCTACAAATTCTAAAATTACTAATTTCGACCAAAACGTGATAAATCCTGTATGAACTTCGACAGTTCGAAAACGTGGGCCCCGGAATTTTTAGACACACTGTCGAAGGATCCAATGGATCCTTCTAGCCACTAGAATTCACCTGAAACTGCGGGCCTGTGGAGCTACAAATTCTAAAATTACTAATTTCGGCCAAAACGTGATAAATCCTGTATGTACTTCGACAGTTCGAAAACGTGGGCCCCGGAATTTTCAGATACACTGTCGAAGGATTCAATGGATCCTTCTAGCCACTAGAATTCATCTGAAACTGCGGGCCTGTGGAGCTACAAATTCTAAAATTACTAATTTCGGCCAAAACGTGATAAATCCTGTATATGCTTCGACAGTTCGAAAACGTGGGCCCTGGAATTTTCAGACACACTGTCGAAGGATCCAATGGATCCTTCTAGCCACTAGAATTCACCTGAAACTGCGGGCCTGTGGAGCTACAAATTCTAAAATTACTAATTTCGGCCAAAACGTGATAAATCCTGTATATGCTTCGACAGTTCGAAAACGTGGGCCCTGGAATTTTCAGACACACTGTCGAAGGATCCAATGGATCCTTCTAGCCACTAGAATTCATCTGAAACTGCGGGCCTGTGGAGCTACAAATTCTAAAATTACTAATTTTGGCCAAAACGTGATAAATCCTGTATATGCTTCGACAGTTCGAAAACGTGGGCCCTGGAATTTTCAGATACACTGTCTAAGGATCCAATGGATCCTTCTAGCCACTAGAATTCATCTGAAACCGCGGGCCTGTGGAGCTACAAATTCTAAAATTACTAATTTCGGCCAAAACGTGATAAATCCTGTATATACTTCGACAGTTCAAAAACGTGGGCCCTGGCATTTTCAGACACACTGTCGAAGGATCCAATGGATCCTTCTAGCCACTAGAATTCACCTGAAACTGCGGGCCTGTGAAGCTACAAATTCTAAAATTACTAATTTCGACCAAAACGTGATAAATCCTGTATGAACTTCGACAGTTCGAAAACGTGGGCCCCGGAACATTCATACACACTGTCGAAGGATCCAATGGATCCTTCTAGCCACTAGAATTCATCTGAAACTGCGGGCCTGTGGAGCTACAAATTCTAAAATTACTAATTTCGGCCAAAACGTGATAAATCCTGTATGTACTTCGACAGTTCGAAAACGTGGGCCCCGGAATTTTCAGACACACTGTCGAAGGATCCAATGGATCCTTCTAGCCACTAGAATTCACCTGAAACTGCGGGCCTGTGGAGCTACAAATTCTAAAATTACTAATTTCTGCCAAAACGTGATAAATCCTGTATATACTTCGACAGTTCGAAAACGTGGGCCCCGGAATTTTCAGATACACTGTCGAAGGATCCAATGGATCCTTCTAGCCACTAGAATTCATCTGAAACTGCGGGCCTGTGGAGCTACAAATTCTAAAATTACTAATTTCGGCCAAAACGTGATAAATCCTGTATATGCTTCGACAGTTCGAAAACGTGGGCCCTGGAATTTTCAGACACACTGTCGAAGGATCCAATGGATCCTTCTAGCCACTAGAATTCATCTGAAACTGCGGGCCTGTGGAGCTACAAATTCTAAAATTACTAATTTCGGCCAAAACGTGATAAATCCTGTATATGCTTCGACAGTTCGAAAACGTGGGCCCTGGAATTTTCAGACACACTGTCGAAGGATCCAATGGATCCTTCTAGCCACTAGAATTCACCTGAAACTGCGGGCCTGTGGAGCTACAAATTCTAAAATTACTAATTTCGGCCAAAACGTGATAAATCCTGTATGAACTTCTACAGTTCGAAAACGTGGGCCCCGGAATTTTCAGATACACTGTCTAAGGATCCAATGGATCCTTCTAGCCACTAGAATTCATCTGAAACTGCGGGCCTGTGGAGCTACAAATTCTAAAATTACTAATTTCGGCCAAAACGTGATAAATCCTGTATATGCTTCGACAGTTCGAAAACGTGGGCCCTGGAATTTTCAGACACACTGTCGAAGGATCCAATGGATCCTTCTAGCCACTAGAATTCATCTCAAACTGCGGGCCTGTGGAGCTACAAATTCTAAAATTACTAATTTCGGCCAAAACGTGATAAATCCTGTATATGCTTCGACAGTTCGAAAACGTGGGCCCTGGAATTTTCAGACACACTGTCGAAGGATCCAATG
Source organism: Cryptocephalus moraei (assembly GCA_946251905.1). Classification (NCBI taxonomy): domain Eukaryota; kingdom Metazoa; phylum Arthropoda; class Insecta; order Coleoptera; family Chrysomelidae; genus Cryptocephalus; species Cryptocephalus moraei. The sequence continues at coordinate 22,563,131 of OX276463.1, read as the reverse complement.
GATCCTTCTAGCCACTAGAATTCACCTGAAACTGCGGGCCTGTGGAGCTACAAATTCTAAAATTACTAATTTCGGCCAAAACGTGATAAATCCTGTATGAACTTCTACAGTTCGAAAACGTGGGCCCCGGAATTTTCAGATACACTGTCTAAGGATCCAATGGATCCTTCTAGCCACTAGAATTCATCTGAAACTGCGGGCCTGTGGAGCTACAAATTCTAAAATTACTAATTTCGGCCAAAACGTGATAAATCCTGTATATGCTTCGACAGTTCGAAAACGTGGGCCCTGGAATTTTCAGACACACTGTCGAAGGATCCAATGGATCCTTCTAGCCACTAGAATTCACCTGAAACTGCGGGCCTGTGGAGCTACAAATTCTAAAATTACTTATTTCGGCCAAAACGTGATAAATCCTGTATGTACTTCGACAGTTCGAAAACGTGGGCCCCGGAATTTTCAGATACACTGTCTAAGGATCCAATGGATCCTTCTAGCCACTAGAATTCATCTGAAACTGCGGGCCTGTGGAGCTACAAATTCTAAAATTACTAATTTCGGCCAAAACGTGATAAATCCTGTATATACTTCGACAGTTCAAAAACGTGGGCCCTGGCATTTTCAGACACACTGTCGAAGGATCCAATGGATCCTTCTAGCCACTAGAATTCACCTGAAACTGCGGGCCTGTGAAGCTACAAATTCTAAAATTACTAATTTCGACCAAAACGTGATAAATCCTGTATGAACTTCGACAGTTCGAAAACGTGGGCCCCGGAATTTTTAGACACACTGTCGAAGGATCCAATGGATCCTTCTAGCCACTAGAATTCACCTGAAACTGCGGGCCTGTGGAGCTACAAATTCTAAAATTACTAATTTCGGCCAAAACGTGATAAATCCTGTATGTACTTCGACAGTTCGAAAACGTGGGCCCCGGAATTTTCAGATACACTGTCGAAGGATCCAATGGATCCTTCTAGCCACTAGAATTCATCTGAAACTGCGGGCCTGTGGAGCTACAAATTCTAAAATTACTAATTTCGGCCAAAACGTGATAAATCCTGTATATGCTTCGACAGTTCGAAAACGTGGGCCCTGGAATTTTCAGACACACTGTCGAAGGATCCAATGGATCCTTCTAGCCACTAGAATTCACCTGAAACTGCGGGCCTGTGGAGCTACAAATTCTAAAATTACTAATTTCGGCCAAAACGTGATAAATCCTGTATATGCTTCGACAGTTCGAAAACGTGGGCCCTGGAATTTTCAGACACACTGTCGAAGGATCCAATGGATCCTTCTAGCCACTAGAATTCATCTGAAACTGCGGGCCTGTGGAGCTACAAATTCTAAAATTACTAATTTTGGCCAAAACGTGATAAATCCTGTATATGCTTCGACAGTTCGAAAACGTGGGCCCTGGAATTTTCAGATACACTGTCTAAGGATCCAATGGATCCTTCTAGCCACTAGAATTCATCTGAAACTGCGGGCCTGTGGAGCTACAAATTCTAAAATTACTAATTTCGGCCAAAACGTGATAAATCCTGTATATACTTCGACAGTTCAAAAACGTGGGCCCTGGCATTTTCAGACACACTGTCGAAGGATCCAATGGATCCTTCTAGCCACTAGAATTCACCTGAAACTGCGGGCCTGTGAAGCTACAAATTCTAAAATTACTAATTTCTACCAAAACGTGATAAATCCTGTATGAACTTCGACAGTTCGAAAACGTGGGCCCCGGAACATTCATACACACTGTCGAAGGATCCAATGGATCCTTCTAGCCACTAGAATTCATCTGAAACTGCGGGCCTGTGGAGCTACAAATTCTAAAATTACTAATTTCGGCCAAAACGTGATAAATCCTGTATGTACTTCGACAGTTCGAAAACGTGGGCCCCGGAATTTTCAGACACACTGTCGAAGGATCCAATGGATCCTTCTAGCCACTAGAATTCACCTGAAACTGCGGGCCTGTGGAGCTACAAATTCTAAAATTACTAATTTCTGCCAAAACGTGATAAATCCTGTATATACTTCGACAGTTCGAAAACGTGGGCCCCGGAATTTTCAGATACACTGTCGAAGGATCCAATGGATCCTTCTAGCCACTAGAATTCATCTGAAACTGCGGGCCTGTGGAGCTACAAATTCTAAAATTACTAATTTCGGCCAAAACGTGATAAATCCTGTATATGCTTCGACAGTTCGAAAACGTGGGCCCTGGAATTTTCAGACACACTGTCGAAGGATCCAATGGATCCTTCTAGCCACTAGAATTCATCTGAAACTGCGGGCCTGTGGAGCTACAAATTCTAAAATTACTAATTTCGGCCAAAACGTGATAAATCCTGTATATGCTTCGACAGTTCGAAAACGTGGGCCCTGGAATTTTCAGACACACTGTCGAAGGATCCAATGGATCCTTCTAGCCACTAGAATTCACCTGAAACTGCGGGCCTGTGAAGCTACAAATTCTAAAATTACTTATTTCGGCCAAAACGTGATAAATCCTGTATGTACTTCGACAGTTCGAAAACGTGGGCCCCGGAATTTTTAGATACACTGTCTAAGGATCCAATGGATCCTTCTAGCCACTAGAATTCACCTGAAACTGCGGGCCTGTGGAGCTACAAATTCTAAAATTACTAATTTCGGCCAAAACGTGATAAATCCTGTATGAACTTCTACAGTTCGAAAACGTGGGCCCCGGAATTTTCAGATACACTGTCTAAGGATCCAATGGATCCTTCTAGCCACTAGAATTCATCTGAAACTGCGGGCCTGTGGAGCTACAAATTCTAAAATTACTAATTTCGGCCAAAACGTGATAAATCCTGTATATGCTTCGACAGTTCGAAAACGTGGGCCCTGGAATTTTCAGACACACTGTCGAAGGATCCAATGGATCCTTCTAGCCACTAGAATTCACCTGAAACTGCGGGCCTGTGGAGCTACAAATTCTAAAATTACTTATTTCGGCCAAAACGTGATAAATCCTGTATGTACTTCGACAGTTCGAAAACGTGGGCCCCGGAATTTTCAGATACACTGTCTAAGGATCCAATGGATCCTTCTAGCCACTAGAATTCATCTGAAACTGCGGGCCTGTGGAGCTACAAATTCTAAAATTACTAATTTCGGCCAAAACGTGATAAATCCTGTATATACTTCGACAGTTCAAAAACGTGGGCCCTGGCATTTTCAGACACACTGTCGAAGGATCCAATGGATCCTTCTAGCCACTAGAATTCACCTGAAACTGCGGGCCTGTGAAGCTACAAATTCTAAAATTACTAATTTCGACCAAAACGTGATAAATCCTGTATGAACTTCGACAGTTCGAAAACGTGGGCCCCGGAATTTTTAGACACACTGTCGAAGGATCCAATGGATCCTTCTAGCCACTAGAATTCACCTGAAACTGCGGGCCTGTGGAGCTACAAATTCTAAAATTACTAATTTCGGCCAAAACGTGATAAATCCTGTATGTACTTCGACAGTTCGAAAACGTGGGCCCCGGAATTTTCAGACACACTGTCGAAGGATCCAATGGATCCTTCTAGCCACTAGAATTCACCTGAAACTGCGGGCCTGTGGAGCTACAAATTCTAAAATTACTTATTTCGGCCAAAACGTGATAAATCCTGTATGTACTTCGACAGTTCGAAAACGTGGGCCCCGGAATTTTCAGATACACTGTCTAAGGATCCAATGGATCCTTCTAGCCACTAGAATTCATCTGAAACTGCGGGCCTGTGGAGCTACAAATTCTAAAATTACTAATTTCGGCCAAAACGTGATAAATCCTGTATATACTTCGACAGTTCAAAAACGTGGGCCCTGGCATTTTCAGACACACTGTCGAAGGATCCAATGGATCCTTCTAGCCACTAGAATTCACCTGAAACTGCGGGCCTGTGAAGCTACAAATTCTAAAATTACTAATTTCGACCAAAACGTGATAAATCCTGTATGAACTTCGACAGTTCGAAAACGTGGGCCCCGGAATTTTTAGACACACTGTCGAAGGATCCAATGGATCCTTCTAGCCACTAGAATTCACCTGAAACTGCGGGCCTGTGGAGCTACAAATTCTAAAATTACTAATTTCGGCCAAAACGTGATAAATCCTGTATGTACTTCGACAGTTCGAAAACGTGGGCCCCGGAATTTTCAGACACACTGTCGAAGGATCCAATGGATCCTTCTAGCCACTAGAATTCACCTGAAACTGCGGGCCTGTGGAGCTACAAATTCTAAAATTACTAATTTCGGCCAAAACGTGATAAATCCTGTATATGCTTCGACAGTTCGAAAACGTGGGCCCTGGAATTTTCAGACACACTGTCGAAGGATCCAATGGATCCTTCTAGCCACTAGAATTCATCTGAAACTGCGGGCCTGTGGAGCTACAAATTCTAAAATTACTAATTTCGGCCAAAACGTGATAAATCCTGTATATACTTCGACAGTTCAAAAACGTGGGCCCTGGCATTTTCAGACACACTGTCGAAGGATCCAATGGATCCTTCTAGCCACTAGAATTCACCTGAAACTGCGGGCCTGTGAAGCTACAAATTCTAAAATTACTAATTTCGACCAAAACGTGATAAATCCTGTATGAACTTCGACAGTTCGAAAACGTGGGCCCCGGAATTTTTAGACACACTGTCGAAGGATCCAATGGATCCTTCTAGCCACTAGAATTCACCTGAAACTGCGGGCCTGTGGAGCTACAAATTCTAAAATTACTAATTTCGGCCAAAACGTGATAAATCCTGTATGTACTTCGACAGTTCGAAAACGTGGGCCCCGGAATTTTCAGACACACTGTCGAAGGATCCAATGGATCCTTCTAGCCACTAGAATTCACCTGAAACTGCGGGCCTGTGGAGCTACAAATTCTAAAATTACTTATTTCGGCCAAAACGTGATAAATCCTGTATGTACTTCGACAGTTCGAAAACGTGGGCCCCGGAATTTTCAGATACACTGTCTAAGGATCCAATGGATCCTTCTAGCCACTAGAATTCATCTGAAACTGCGGGCCTGTGGAGCTACAAATTCTAAAATTACTAATTTCGGCCAAAACGTGATAAATCCTGTATATACTTCGACAGTTCAAAAACGTGGGCCCTGGCATTTTCAGACACACTGTCGAAGGATCCAATGGATCCTTCTAGCCACTAGAATTCACCTGAAACTGCGGGCCTGTGAAGCTACAAATTCTAAAATTACTAATTTCGACCAAAACGTGATAAATCCTGTATGAACTTCGACAGTTCGAAAACGTGGGCCCCGGAATTTTTAGACACACTGTCGAAGGATCCAATGGATCCTTCTAGCCACTAGAATTCACCTGAAACTGCGGGCCTGTGGAGCTACAAATTCTAAAATTACTAATTTCGGCCAAAACGTGATAAATCCTGTATGTACTTCGACAGTTCGAAAACGTGGGCCCCGGAATTTTCAGACACACTGTCGAAGGATCCAATGGATCCTTCTAGCCACTAGAATTCACCTGAAACTGCGGGCCTGTGGAGCTACAAATTCTAAAATTACTAATTTCGGCCAAAACGTGATAAATCCTGTATATGCTTCGACAGTTCGAAAACGTGGGCCCTGGAATTTTCAGACACACTGTCGAAGGATCCAATGGATCCTTCTAGCCACTAGAATTCATCTGAAACTGCGGGCCTGTGGAGCTACAAATTCTAAAATTACTAATTTCGGCCAAAACGTGATAAATCCTGTATATGCTTCGACAGTTCGAAAACGTGGGCCCTGGAATTTTCAGACACACTGTCGAAGGATCCAATGGATCCTTCTAGCCACTAGAATTCACCTGAAACTGCGGGCCTGTGGAGCTACAAATTCTAAAATTACTTATTTCGGCCAAAACGTGATAAATCCTGTATGTACTTCGACAGTTCGAAAACGTGGGCCCCGGAATTTTCAGATACACTGTCTAAGGATCCAATGGATCCTTCTAGCCACTAGAATTCATCTGAAACTGCGGGCCTGTGGAGCTACAAATTCTAAAATTACTAATTTCGGCCAAAACGTGATAAATCCTGTATATACTTCGACAGTTCAAAAACGTGGGCCCTGGCATTTTCAGACACACTGTCGAAGGATCCAATGGATCCTTCTAGCCACTAGAATTCACCTGAAACTGCGGGCCTGTGAAGCTACAAATTCTAAAATTACTAATTTCGACCAAAACGTGATAAATCCTGTATGAACTTCGACAGTTCGAAAACGTGGGCCCCGGAATTTTTAGACACACTGTCGAAGGATCCAATGGATCCTTCTAGCCACTAGAATTCACCTGAAACTGCGGGCCTGTGGAGCTACAAATTCTAAAATTACTAATTTCGGCCAAAACGTGATAAATCCTGTATGTACTTCGACAGTTCGAAAACGTGGGCCCCGGAATTTTCAGACACACTGTCGAAGGATCCAATGGATCCTTCTAGCCACTAGAATTCACCTGAAACTGCGGGCCTGTGGAGCTACAAATTCTAAAATTACTAATTTCGGCCAAAACGTGATAAATCCTGTATATGCTTCGACAGTTCGAAAACGTGGGCCCTGGAATTTTCAGACACACTGTCGAAGGATCCAATGGATCCTTCTAGCCACTAGAATTCATCTGAAACTGCGGGCCTGTGGAGCTACAAATTCTAAAATTACTAATTTCGGCCAAAACGTGATAAATCCTGTATATGCTTCGACAGTTCGAAAACGTGGGCCCTGGAATTTTCAGACACACTGTCGAAGGATCCAATGGATCCTTCTAGCCACTAGAATTCACCTGAAACTGCGGGCCTGTGGAGCTACAAATTCTAAAATTACTTATTTCGGCCAAAACGTGATAAATCCTGTATGTACTTCGACAGTTCGAAAACGTGGGCCCCGGAATTTTCAGATACACTGTCTAAGGATCCAATGGATCCTTCTAGCCACTAGAATTCATCTGAAACTGCGGGCCTGTGGAGCTACAAATTCTAAAATTACTTATTTCGCCCAAAACGTGATAAATCCTGTATGTACTTCGACAGTTCGAAAACGTGGGCCCCGGAATTTTCAGAAACACTGTCGAAGTATCCCATGGATCCCTCTAGCCACTAGAATTCACCTGAAACTGCTGGCCTGTGGAGCTACAAATTCTAAAATTACTAATTTCTGTCAAAACGTGATAAATCCTGTTTATACTTCGACAGTTCGAAAACGTGGGCCCCGGAATTTTCAGATACACTGTCGAAGGATCCAATGGATCCTTCTAGCCACTAGAATTCAACTGAAACTGCGAGCCTGCAATGTGGAGCTACAAATTCTAAAATTACTAATTTCGGCCAAAACATGATAAATCCTGTATGTACTTCGACAGTTTGAAAACGTGGGGCCCCGAAATTTTCAGACACACTGTCGAAGGATCCAATGGATGCTTGTAGCCACTAGAGTTCACCTGAAACTGCGGGCCTGTGGAGCCACAAATTCTAAAATGACTTATTGAATCCTTCGACAGTGTGTCTGAAAATTCCGGAGCCCACGTTTTCGAACTGTCGAAGTATATATAAGATTTATCACGTTTTGGACGAAATTAGTAATTTTAGAATTTGTGGCTCCACAGTCCCGCAGGTTCAGGTAAATTCCACTGGCTAGAGTGTGTCTGAAAATTCCGGGACCCACATTTTCGAACTGTTGAAGTATAACACATAATTTAACACGTTTTATCCGAAGTAAGTCCTTTTGGAATTTGTAGCTCCACAGACCCGCTGTGCAAAGTGACTTTTAGTGTCTGACAGAGTCTTCCAAATCCTCCACATTGTTACTGGTATTCCCATGGCCCGCAGTTTCGAACAATTCAGGTATATACAGGATTTAGCACGTTTTGGTCGAAATAAGTCATTTTAGAATTTTTGGCCATTTCTGGGTATTTTTTTATTGAGCCCCTGCTAGCTTTTCTGAGCTCTATGTGTACCACATGTTCGACCTGTCGACGTATATACAGGGTTTGCCATGTTTTGGCTGAAATAAGTAATTTTCGAATTTTTGGCCATTTCTGGCAGTTTTTGCCCGCTTTGTTGGCCAATTAACGGAATGTTTTCAATGCCAAATGATTTTTAAGATCCCTACTATATCATGAAATTGAACCGCCAGTGATGATTGAATATCTTGTCATTTTTGGCCAAAATTGGCCAAATGTGGCCAAAATTTTTTTTGGCCCAGTGACTTTCAAGTACTTCTAAAGACACAAATTCCTGCGCAAACCAGAGCATCCTATTACATTCCGTGTATGAGTTATAGCGGTGGCCGCTAACTTAATATTAAGTTAGCCCACCTTTTGTAGCTCCGGCTATTCAAAAGCTACAAAATTCGTTTTCTCGCTACAAAAAAGCTACAAAAAAGACACAAAATCTCCACTATTTTGTTTTGCCGGCCTGAGGAGGTGGTCCGCCAACTTTATATACATAAATTCATTTATTTTCGGAGTAAAGTGTATAATATTTCAATTGATGGAAACTCCAATTGTGGGAAATTAAAATTTTGTATTAATAAAATTGTACAACTGTATTATTGTTGTTGCGTATTTTATTTTATTACATATACAGTTTTCTACAATGGCGAAAACAGGATTATGGTCAATGGATTTGTGCAGGTATAAACGTATTAGTTATAATTAATAATCTGGTTAAGTATGTGTAATATAGAATGGATAAAATATACGTATATGCAATGAATTTTATTCAAATATGGGATATTCACTTGAGATTTGGTGCACCCTTTGGAAATACTTCAAACTAAGGATTTTCATAAATATTATTTTTTTATAATTATTAATAGGTTTAATAGAGTAACTTCACCGCAACGTAATTTCTTCCAAAGAACATGTGCATAAATACGCTTAAATACAGTGACCATATAAGCATAATAGGTTGTGGTGAGTATTCATTGTCATCAATATTTTCTTTAAAAAAACATCAAAAAATTATGAAAAAATCTAAGTAAATAAAAATAAACCATGTCTTACCAGTTATTGCCAGTTCTAGTGTTATTTTCCATTTCACTAAATTCACAACTAATGTGTCTTTATATGGTTTAAAAGAGATTTGAGGAGGTGTCACGTGAACAAAAATTACTCTAATTATTCTATTTATTCTATATTGAAGTAAAGGTATGAAACTCACGATTTTTACTTCATGATTTCTTACTCCTAGTCCAGCTAGCATAACTAAATTCAATCAGGGGAGTGGTTAAGAAGAAAATCAATGGTCTGATTACAGCTGCTTTAATTGAGTATGTCGAAAAACCACAACATTAACAAGATTCCGAAATACCTATATACCTTATTATAAATATTCTAATTTTCAATACGTCAGTAATTTAAGATAATTACTTCAAACCTTAAAACTATAAATAAAATGTCTAACACAGATTGTCTAAATTCGATCGATCGATTGATAGTTTGTTCACTAATGGGCCCATTAATAAAGAGAATAGACCTTGATTATCACACTGTCACTGAGTCGAGCAGGAAGCTGAGATGTCATGGCATCAACAGGCGGAGGCCCACGTCCAACCAGGACGTGGGGGGCGCAACGCACAGACGGTCAGAAGCACACTAGCGTCTTACTCGAACCTGTTCACTCTCGTTTTCGCAGTTGGTTTGCACCACACTAAACTCTTACATACCGATTACACTCTGACTATTCTAACAACAGTGGTCCCTCAAATTATGGGGCTCACTTATCAAAAGTTTGTCTACAGGACCGATCCACACTGAGTTTGATTTCTAAACTGAGCACATAAATACTCAAGCCAAACTAACTAATACTAAAAAAACCCAACTTGAACTCCGCTCAAAACGGGGTGGCCGAAACCTCGCTGACTTTCACTCCAACTCACCCCTACTTATAACCGGAAATGACGTCCTAAGCTATGACTGAGTTTACAATTTCCCTTTCTTCTAATTTCTAGCCTATCATCTCCCGGTGAAATCTCAACTGGGCGTTAGCAATCTCCCTCTCGTCACGAGACCCATCACGTCAGTAGTGCTTGATCACCGACTGTTTTTGCCAATTCTTAGAACAGATTAGATTCTTAGAATTGTGAGACAGAATCTCCCGTTGCAATTATTACACAGATAGCTAAAACCCAAACTGATTGGAGATTTGTTCCAAATTCACAAGACCTGATCACACACTTCATTCCTTCATTTGTTCAAAATCTCAATCGCCTATATTACGTAGTTTTTAAATTAGAGCAGTGGCGACATGATGGTGCAAATTTTCAACAAAAAAAGGTCTACACATCCTATTGAATAAATCAACGAGCGTTCCACTTGCTATGCAAAATTCAGGCCGCTTTTAAGACCAAACCAAATAGAACAGAGGGCGTGACGTCGTCCGTTAACCCGTGATATTTGAAAATCGTAACGAAACAGGTACTCGTTTTGAAGCATTTCAATTCTTAGACCCATTTTAAAGTTAGAAAATAAATTCAGTTTAAGGAAAACAATTATGTTGGTAAGTCTCAGGAATAATCAGTAAATAGATACAAATTTATGGGGTTTCCGGGAATTCATGAAATATCGATAACTATATATACAAAACTACTAACTAAGATTTTCCGCAATTGTTGGCATCCACGTGCAACTAATTAAGAGATATTCGGTAGTCGGGAATAAAATGGCAACTATGTACAAAATACTGTATAAGCAGATTCCCGGTCGGTTAGGCCGTGGTCCAGATAGCCCGGGAATCTGCTTATACCGTGACTCCGGCCGCGACAGCATACGATCTTGGATAGGTACAAATAACTTGTTTACGGTATTTCGGAGGCGTTTCGGCTACTATGCTTTACAATATTTACAGATTTCTAAGGCGGTTCGACAGCGTTGTACAAAGGTCACCGGTCTGCAGACTCTGGAAAACTATTGCCAACTATATACGCTCGTATTTTAGGAATGTTACGGACTTTGCAACATGCAACAATGCACGGCGCTACCGCACAGTTCGTCCGACTGCAAGTGTTTATGCAAAATAAATGGATTGTTTATTACTAGGTTTTCTATCTTAGTAATCTTAGTAATCCGATAATCCTCTAACTTCTATATTTTTATCCACGCGGTAAACAGATAATGTCAATTAGTACGGCCAAAGACAGTACGTATTTGTCTTTGGACTGTAGGGTTATTCTCCCCGTTGGAGTTGGCAGCACTGCCGTGTGCCTCGAATAACTCTAATCACCATTGAAAAGTTTAGTTTCCATAGTAGTTCGTTTTGTTTTATAAATACTAGTTGTCAAATAACTGTAAGTGGTGTACGCACACATAAATAAATCCTGTTACGAAAAACCAACAATGGTTATGGGCCCAGGGACGCAATAGGCGTGGTGTGTGTACACAAGAGTCGACATCGTCAGCCGTACTTTCGTAGAACGAATTCAAGTTCCAACAAATATGGCAGAGACGAAGTACACAATCGAGAAGCTGAACGGCGCAAATTATGCATCGTGGTCGTACCAGATGAAGATGGTGCTGACTGAGTGCGACCTGTAGTCGACCATCAATCCTGGAGAAGCGGAGCCTGCGGAAGATGCCTCCGCAAAGGACAAAAAGGACTACATCGCACGTCAGGGTAGAGCTCTCGCAAAAATTGCTCTTGCGATCTGCGACGAACAGCAGATGCACATTCGTCAGTTGACGATAGCGAAGCTGGTTTGGGAGGAACTTCAGCGGTTGTATGCTCCGACAGACTGCAAGTTCAGGGAGGTTCAACTGCGACGAAAATTGTACTCGTGCAAAATGATAGCCTGCGAGTCAATGGAATGTTACCTGGGCCCATAACCATTGTTGGTTTTTCGTAACGGGATTTATTTATGTGTGCGTACACCACTTACAGTTATTTGACAACTACTATTTATAAAACAAGAACGAACTACTATGGAAACTAAACCTTCCAATGGTGACTAGAGTTATTCCAGGCACACCAGTGCTGCCAACTCTATCCGTGGATAAACCTACAGGTACGGCGTATTGTAAACTAATGTGAAAAATATTTGAAACGCGTCAAATACGCCGCGAATGTGCAGATGTAGAATAAAATATGCTAAAGAAGCAATTTGAAACAATAAGAAAAGGTGCCTTGGAATTTCATTGTGTATACAATGGAATTAAAATAAAATGAAATTGTCTTACCAAAAACAATTTCAGAGTACACAACATGTATTCTGTTTGACGAAATTTTGAATTAAAATAAAATTCCGCGTTAAATAAAACTAGAACATTGCTCCAGTTTCACTATCTCCAATACCAGATAGTATTAATTAATGTTTAAAAGACTTAACGAGCCACAGAAAAATAATTGCCATTATTTGATTTGCCACACTTGAGCTCTCTTGAACAATTTATTCATTACTGGGGGATATATCTTTACAACCGTCGTCAAAAGATTGCTGACTGATTCAAAAAGTAAACTTTCGCGTGGCGGTGGGTGGTTCCAGATTCCCCGAGACATTTCGCTGAAAAACAATTTTCCACCCTTCCTGTTCGATCAATTAACGACTAACCATCCTGATTTCCTCGTGCGTATCGTTTAATTCAATATAAAACGTAGACGATTCATTTTCGATTTTTCCTCCCACTCTCTCACGCTCTCTCTCTCTCTCTCTCTCTCTCTCTCTCTCTCTCTCTCTCGCTCTCTCTCTCTCGCTCTCTCTCTCGTGATCGATTAATTGAATAAGGCTTTGCGAGATTTAAATAGTTCCGCTGAAATTTGTTGGATTCACCATGAAATTAGATTACAAATAATAAATCTCCGGACAAACGGGAAGCCGGTTTTGCATGCGAGCTAGTGTATATGTGTGGTTTTGATTTGTATGTAAAATTCGAAAGCGGAAGGTAAAAGGGAGGATTAATGGCGTTCGGACCATTCGCATACAGCGAAACAAGCTAATAAAGTCATATCTGATTGGATTGATCACCTCCATTAGGGGAATTACATTTTTGCAATACACTTTACAGCTCATAGTAGAGTCTAGTAGGATTACTAGATGAAAATTTTATCAGGCGCATAGTTAGGTAAAATTAAGTCATTATGACGTACCTTAAGTCAAATCGTGAACTGTTAGATTTTACTTACGTAATTTTTGAAAATATAGCTGGGAAATTGTGAAAAACTCGACAGAATCCTTAAAATCTTAACTGGAACCAGGCGATAGCAAACCATAAATATCTGAGAGCAGTAAATAAATGGAAAAGATTGCGGGTAAGCACAGCGACTAATAAATATATTTAAGTTCTATAAATTTCATGTCACAATTCTTTAAAGTAGTTCAAATCAGCTACCACAGCTACCACGAATACCACACCAAATTAAAGATTCTTTGCAACTTGTAAATACCTTAACATGTCGATTTCGCCATTTTCACGGAACATCAGTTTGTCTCTTTCGTTGTCATTTACCTTTACACTAATCCTCCTAAAAGCCTAGCAATTGATTTTCCTCATGTTGTGGGATTCACAACGACCATACTATTAGATTGACTGATTAATAACATTTCTGTTATTCTGATTTTTCTGTGTTGCCCTTATCCCTCTCGAAAACGGATTACTGAAGAATAAATCTGTCTGCTTCCATTCTGCTTTATTGTCGATATATGGTGACAGGTTGTTTTGTGTAATACGGTTAATCTGTACAAGATTTCATTGGAGAGACTCCAGCGGAGGTGCCTCTAGGAAAAGTGGTGGCATTTGGATACAGACTCTGTGATTACACAACGGTGTTAAAAAAAAGTTGAATTAGTCATAAGTTTTTCTTTCTGTTCAGGCAGCCAGTGACCGAATAAAGGGCCACAATGCTATTAATGCGTGAAATGGTACCTATAATGGTACACGGAAGGTAACCTAGTTTGATTTTATTATTTATAAATAAAATAGTGCTGCATCTAAAATTACCAATATTCTGGAAAAATCCTAATTCATCAAGTAAATGGTTAACCATGTAATCAATCCAATTATCCATAGATTAGCACCGTTTGATTGAAACCAGGAAGAAAATGCGCTACAAATAAGCGTTAAGACTAATGCAGTCATTTGAGAAATTCATTAAAAAATATTTGTTCCAAAAGTATTGGTGAACATAGTTATACACTAAAATCGAGATTCGACGTGACAACGGAGGAATATCGCAATATAAACACTATAAAATTCTATTGTCTTGGATCAAAATCTCTTTACCACCCTTATTTTTTACTGTTACGTATTTCTCAAATTTTCGATAAAATATGCTTGATGTCCTGAGAAGTAGCCACTGTCTTCTGAAGAATTTTACATAGATTAAAGGAACTTCAACAGTAAAATACATCCACTGGCCATTCTCTGGAAATCGAAGGCGAACCTAGTCGAAATGAACTTTCATCGGTTGATCCAGTGACAGTGAAAAAATTAAAACTTCCTTTTTAAACCTACGAGAGATGCTACAAGAGAAAAAATCGTGATGTGTTCATCAGAGTACTTTCTCATATATAGGGTGTTTCAATATGCGTTTGCCAAATCCAAACGGGAAATAGATACGGTTAATTTAAGCAAAAAAGAAGTTTATTTTATACTAATTCAATGGTAGAATATATATTCTAAATTTAAAATAAATTCTTGTAGCACATTTTGAGAAAAATTCAAATACCGAAAAACCACAAGTATAAAGTGCTCTTCACAGATGATTTAGCCGAACACGTTACAAACCTTTTTATACATATTTAATTACACAATAAATTTTCAAAGTTTAAAAAGAATTCTTGTAACGAATTCCGAGAATAATACAAAAAATCCAAAATCGACAAGTATAAAGTATCCTTCACAGAAGATTTAGCCAAAAACGTTAGAAAGCTTTTTTTATACATATTCAATAGCAGAATAAATATGCAAAGTTTAAAAAAAATTCGTGGAGTGGATTACGAAAAAAATTGAAAAACCGAAAATTGACAAGTATAAAGTGCCCTTCACAGAAGATTTAGCCAAAATCGTTAGGAAACTTTTTTATAGGTATTTAATCGTACAATAAATATTCAAAATTTAAAAAAAATCTTGGAGCGAATTTCGAGAAAAATTCAAAAAACCGAAAAATGACAAGAGTAAACAATCCTTTTATCCTGGCCGATTTTAATGAAAAGCTTATTCTTACGTCCTGGTATGGTACAAAGTCTAAATATAAAGTTTTGACCGTTTGTGGTTTTTGGTTTTTGAGAAAATCCTACCACAGACACACATACACACATACACACATACACACATACATACAGACGGTTTTCCAAAAACTTGGTTTTTGGACTCAGGGGACCTCAAAACGTACAGAAATGCTAATAACTCAATTTCGAAAAATCGACCCGATTACAATACTCTCTCATATATGAGTACCTCATATGAGAAAGTAATACTTTAAGTCGACAGTGTTAAACTCCGAAAATATTTAACAGCCAAAATAATCACTTGTTTTTATGTTAATAATAGTTAATTATTTTTCGAATTCGATTTGAAGATTTAATTAATTTAAGGTGTGTCACATTCATTTTACAGTTTCTCGACAAATATCATAAAAGCGCTTCTTTTTATTATTACATATAACTCCAAGTAGTATATGTCTCAAAATGACATTAGTCGTTCACGTGTAAAGCACTGAACGAAAGTGTGAAATGATCTCTTTAGAAAATGAACTGTATATATATATCTCTCGTAACTCGTGGGTGGCTGCGGAGATGAATCTTGTTTCCTGGTTGTAAGGCTGAAGACGTTCTTGTAGGCGGAGATCAGGGCGTGACGTGATCTCTTGAAGTTCTTGAAGTTCTAGTTGTGTGGAGAGAGGGCGTATCGTACTCTCCGGTGTGGACCTGAGGGCGTAACGTGCAGGTCCGGGTTGAAGTTCTAGTAGTTTGGAGAGAGGGCGTAACGTGCTCTCCGGGGTTGAGGTTCTTGAGGTTGTCGGTTTGGGTGGCGTGAAGCAAGATCACAACACACTGTCGTTTTGAGAATACATCGTATACTGGTTTATTGTCCCAAATTTCAGAGCTTTTATACATCTTGTTTTACGTTAGTTAAATGAGATATTATTTGTTTTCTTACAATGACCTAGCGTTGCAGAAACTGACCTTAACTGGAGCGCGCTTCTTATCACGTTCCATAAACGCCTTTGTTATGCTGACTCGTTAATTATTGTGACTTGAACTTGACTTGTTGACGTTCGGTCGGCGTTGTTATTCTTCGTAATAAAATAAGACGTGCTTTTTAGTTGAATTAGATATCCCAAAAACCTTGTTACCTAAGCTCCGTCAGTGATTATTATCTGTTTGTAAAACAAAACGTGTTGAAAAGTTCCCAAAATTAGTTCACCATAAAATACAATTTCTTAACTTAAAATAATGTTGACGTTAGCGTCAACAGCACATGTAATTGACGGCTTCTTTACTTGATATTATGCTTGGGATAAATGGATGTTCGATTGTGATATAACTAATTTTTTAATTCTTTCGGTCACACTCCCATTCTTTTTAAATTAATCGATGATTTGGTCATACCAAGCACCGTGTCAGAGGCGCAGACGCAGCTACTACGCATATTTATTGCCAATATATCATTTTTAAGGCACTCTTGTTTGCTTTCATATTTAATACGTTTCAATGATAGTAGTTAATCGATCATAATATGTGTTATTGCAATATTTGTATGGGTGCAATGAATTCAGTTTTAGATTTATTCAGTTCAGTTTAAAATCCGTAAATATTAATTTATTTAACAATATTTAATTCAAAAGCGTTTTTTAAATAAACTTCACCAAAGCAGTAAAAGCTCATAAACTAATACTGAAGCAATTTTAAGAATTGTAAAAGTTATGTTTGTATGCTTTCAATTCCCATGTTCTTTCTATGATGACATATGTATTGTTAACAAACGAGAGGGTTTGTTAACATTTTTTAGGAACTAATATTTATCATACAGTCTTTTACCTACCTCATCCTTTTATATATGATTATTAGTCAATATTAGAAA
Source organism: Cryptocephalus moraei (assembly GCA_946251905.1). Lineage (NCBI taxonomy): Eukaryota > Metazoa > Arthropoda > Insecta > Coleoptera > Chrysomelidae > Cryptocephalus > Cryptocephalus moraei. The sequence continues at coordinate 22,546,072 of OX276463.1, read as the reverse complement.
AAAAAATTAAAAGGTATTTTCACTTCCTACTGTTTTACTGCTATTATTTTAAGGTTATTCAACTTTCTTGTTACCATAATTTTCAACCTTTATGACTGGTGATAATGATACCATCGTCATTAAAGTGAAATTATTGTTGCAGTCTAGTTAAAGTGAAATCAAACAGTTCGTATATAAAGAAATCTGATGATGAAATCAGCCAGGTTAACCCATTAGTCAACTCAAATATCATTAGAATGATCACCTTTATCACAACTAGTTTTAAAAGGAAATGGAAATGTTACAAGTTTCTGGAAAGAAGTTGACATGGCGCTATCGGCAAAATCGACAACATTGTTGCTAACGAGGTAACTTTCTTTCGAAATTATTTTATTGCCCTATGAGCCATTCGGAGTTATTTCCACAATTAGTTCTTAAGGAGTTCGTATATTGTCAGATTACGCCCTGAGAGTGAATCAATTCTTCTGGGACTGGTTTCGATACCGAAATAACGGAAGCTTAGAGGGGTTATCCTTACAAATATGTAGGTATATAACAAGTTATATTTAGGAGTATATGATAGTTAAGAGTTGAAAACTCTATCGTTTTCTATACAAACCCTATAGTTCCGAAATGACACTACACTATTTTTTGCAAATCGCGACGACCAACCCCTTAGTATGATTCGTCTATATTTGAAATGAAATTATTTTTTAACAATATTTTTTCATAGTAGTTCATCATCATCATCATCATCATTTTCCTCTTATTCTTCTCTTTCCTCTTTCCAGGATTAGGTGTATTGTTACCTGTTCCTGTGCCTACTGTCAAGCCGTCGTTCTCGCGGAATGTGCTCTTCCCATTGTTCTCTGTATTTCTGTATTCTGTCGTTGAGAGAAAATATTTTTAAATCATTTTATATTTTATTATCTCTGAACTTGTCAATTTAGTCACTAATTCGGGATTTTCGAAAAACGTGACGTACTAACATATTGTTAAATAATGTCGTAGGGTATGTTGACTCTATTCATGAATATCTTTTTGCAAGTTATTTTCTACTTCTTCAATTATTATTTGATCGTCTGCATTTTTTTAAGGTATTAAAAGCCAAATACTGGTTTATTTCAATTACGGAATTGCATTCTGTTTTCCACTTCCTTACCAAGTCGTCAGTATATAAATTAAAAAAGGTGGGTGATAAGGTACACCCTTGTCTGACAACTTGGCTCTTTACCACTTCTCTTGGCATGTGTAAGTTTGCCTTTACAAGGATACTTGTATTGAAGTATAAGCTTTTGACAACGATAATTAGGTAAATTGGTATGCACTTGTTTTCTGTAATTTTCCATAATAGAGGTCTTCTATCTTTATTTAAAGCTATTATATAGAAACGCTATATGTGATTTTAGTTTTTGAAAATAGTATTTTCACCATTTATCAATTATCTGTCTTAGCACAAATACATCGTCAATACCAAATCGTCCCTTTCTAAAGCTTGATTGTTCTTCTATTATAATATTATCTGATATGGTCTGTAATCTTTGATTCAAAATTTTAGATTACATTGTGTAACTAGCATTAAGAAAACTTATTCCACGGTAATTAGAGGTATCTCGTCTATCCCCTTTTTTTAAAAGCGAAACCACTTTCGCACTGTTCCATTCCATGGGAACTTTACCTTTCATCCACTACATGTTTATCAGATGAAGGAAACAAAACTTTAGCATGATGCCAACATATTTTATAAGCTCTGCGTTCTTTTCGTCCGGTCCAGTGGCTTTGCTATCCGTTGTTTACTGCTTCTTTAAGTTCTTGAATTTAGATCAAGTCCAAAGTTTAGTTTTCTTTCTCAATATATTGCTTGTTATGAATATTTTCGTCATACCACAAATTTTTGTACTGTTCTTCCAGCTGATATCGTTGTACAATATTAATTTCTGAAGAATCTTTTTCTCCCTTGCTCATTGTTTCATAATTTGTAACATAAGTAATGTTTGTATCGTTTGTTATATGTTTTACATAATTAATGTAAAACTAGGCCAGGTTTTGTCGTCAGTGTATATCGACTTCTATGCTATTAATAAATCTTTTCCATGATTCTTTATGTGTTTTTCTTCGCATATTTCTTGCTTTGTTTTTTATACATCTCCAAATTTTAATCTGTAGGTGTTTGTAGGTAGATATTATGGACTTTTTGTTTTTCATTTATTGTATCTGTTATTTCGTGACTCCATATCTTTAGGCCTCTCCTCCTTTTATTTACTTTCCTTTCCTTGAATACTTCGAATAAATATATTTAATGTTTAATATTTAGTAAACATATTTATTGTTTCACTTCGCTGTTTTTTGTAAATTCTGGTGTTCTGTCTTCTCCATCTTGCCCATAATTCGATATATGATGATCACCAAAAAATGAACTCATGTCCTTATCTTGATCGATATCGTCATCGTTTCAAGTATCGATAATGAGATCGAAAGTTAGTGATTGTACAAAGTTTATGAGAGCAATCTTGTGGTTTAATGTGTTCTGAATTGCGCGACAGGTTAAAAAAACACGAAAAGAAGAAAATTGTTTAAATATGTTTGCGTTATGATTGGTTCGTTTAAGACAGTTGGTGCCATTTCCATACAGAGAATACCATCCAAATCCTATTCCTCCTGTATCATCTGTTAAATATTAAGTCGTTGACAATGGATAGTTCGCAAATACCTTTATGACCGTAAAAGGTCACTACGTGATAAAAGAATGTTAAACAAAAATAGACATGTCATGTCGTAATATATGAGACATGTTATTCAGAAACTAAAAGAAACCGCTTGTCTACTAGCTGGGAGTCAGGCAAGGGTGTGTACTGTCACCAACACTATTCAACCTTTGTTCTGAGGAAACCATGAAAAATTTATCAAACAATGAAATAAATGGAAGTTGATATAAACGGAATACCCATTAATAACTTGGGGTATGCTTAAAGGTCTGATTGTAGTCTGATACCAAGCATACTCCAAGATTTACAAATACTAGTGAATAAAGTAAATGAAGATAGCAAGGAAAATGCACTGATATTAAACGAGAAAATTCATATTAATTTTCAAACGAGCAATCCACGTCGGAGAAACCTACATACACAACCAACCAATAGAACAGGAAGAAAAATACACATACCTCGAGACCATAAGATAAGAACTGTTCCCAGCAAATAAGAATTAGAATAGAGAAGGCAAGATCAACTTTTATGAAAATGAAAAAATTATTCGTTACAAGTGTTATCAGTTTGACCTCGAAAATCAGATTTTAAGATGCTATGTGCTGTCGGTGCTGCTTCATGAAATGATGGCATGGACCCCAAAGAAAGGAGATATAAAGAGACTACAGACTTTGGAACACTGGACATACAGGAGAATATTAAAAATTAGCTGGATAAAAGGAATAACAAATATTAATACTTTAAGCGTATAGATATCTAGTTTTCCGTTGTTAGCGCCGTTGTCCGAGCGACCACCCTTAGAAAGAGGAAGGCACGCACGATGCTCGTCAGTCAGTGTGGGTCGCTTGACAGCGTCGAGAGCGAACGTATTGTGACGATCCTAACGGCCGCGAATACGCTAGAAGTTCTACGTTACTCTCGAACTAACTCGTTCCGTTGAGAAGCCAGCGGCGAGCGCAAGTCGCGACCATTCTAGTCAAGTGTAGAAAACTGGCGAAGTTTCGGGAACGAACGATCTACCGAATATATACGGAGCTCTCGGCCGCCAGTGGGCAGTTCGGTCAGAATATTGGCGCGACGTTGAACCCGACATAAATAGTAGAAATAAATACAGCCCACGATACAGCATAAATAAATGTTCTTTTAGTAGTTTTAAGTAATTGTGTTTAGTTATAAGTGTGTAATAAATTAGTGACTATTTTTGTGTATCGAATGTTTTAATTCACACCTTAACGGACATACGAAAACGCTACATTGGTGTCAGGTGTGAGGTGTGAATTGGAGGTCAGTCAACGGGATATTGTTGAAAATAAAAGAATAGTGAACTGAAATAAATCGGACTTAAGGTGTGTGAAAATGGCAAAACTACTGGACTTAAAGCTTAGTGAGCTGAAATGGGAGTTGGAGGAAAGGGACTGCGATCCCACGGGGAAGAAAGCGGACTTACAGGAGCGGCTTCGTAAAGCGTTAATTGAGGAAGGCGACGACCCGGACAAATTTGTTTTTGCTGGCGCAAGTGATGTCGGTCAAATGCTGCAAGGTTTGAAGGATGAATTGCTAGAAAATTCCGCCAACTCGGAGGCTAAATTGCTAGAAAATTCTGCAACACTTATTACCAGTCTAAAAAGCGAGCTTGGGGAAAAGCTAGAAGAGAATTCTGCCAGGTTGGAAGAAAAGATGCTAGAAAACAATGCCAACCTAAAAAGGGAATTACAAAAAGAAATTCTGGAAAAATCTTCTACACTGGAAGAGCGAATTCTTTTGATGGAAGGCAGGATCCAGGAAGTTCAGAACAAAATCACAACATTAGACGTCAACACTTTCAACGAGCTGCCCAATCGACCTTCAGCAATGGACAACAAGAGCGAAGTTAGCGCCAATCCGGAACCTGTTGGGCTGATGCGCCTCAAACCACCTCAATTTGATGGTTCATCGTCGTGGAATGTTTATCAGCGTCAATTTGAAGCGGCTGCAAAAGCAAACGGTTGGTCATCCGGGGAGAAGGCGACTGCCCTTACGTTGGCCTTGAGAGGAGATGCTGCTGCCATCCTGCAAAGAATGTCCCCGGAAGAGCAAGAATGCTACGACCACCTGGTGAGACACTTGGAGATGCGTTATGGCCAGTCACACCTGGAACATGTCTACCACACTCAGTTGAAAAATCGGTGCCAGAAGTCAGGGGAGTCCTTACAGGAATTCGAGGCAGATATTGCATGTCTGGTTCGACTGGCATATCCAGATGTCCAGGAAAGGATTATGGAACGTTTGGCAGTTCAAACATTCCTGGATGGACTCCGCGACGGTGAGATGAGGCAGGCCTTACTACTAGCACACCCACCTAAGCTAGTTGATGCACTAACACGGGCCCTTGAATTTGAAGCTGCCAAGAACACGAACAAAGGCCAAGCTCGTGTCCGGCAAGTGGTTACAGGAATGGACGACTTCGAGGAATCAATCAAGCGGATCGTCAGGGAGGTCAATGAAGAACGTGGCCGCCAGCACCGGAGGTTGGAATGCTGGAAATGTGGCAAGGCAGGCCACATAAGAAGACGCTGCCCAGAAGGCGTCAGTTCCACTCCCGCCAATCTGGAAAACTAAAGAAGGTCGATGCGAAGGGGCGATCGTCGACCTGTACTCAGCAAGCCCCAGTAAATACCGCCCAGGTCTCCTCACTGCAACATCATGCCAACAGTGTTTTTGTCGACGCGTGTGTGGATGGAACCCTCCGCACTGTGCTACTGGATACAGGTGCGACGAAGACAATCATAAGGTCCGACATAATAAAACCTGCAGCTAAGGTTCGGCAATCAAAATGGCGCCTACGAACAGCAACGGGAGATCGAGCAAAAGTGCATGGTGAAACAAACGTCACGTTTACCATCGGAAAAGCCACGTTTGATCATCCTGCGATAGTGGCTGAGATTGAGGATGAGGTGATCATCGGGACGGACATAATGGACACCAAAGGCTTCGAGTTAAGCTTTAAGCAGGGAGTCCTGAGGATAGACGACGAGGAAGTTGTTTTACATCGTGAGAGGAATTTATGTGTTCGAGTCCTACTCCCTTCGACACCGAGCACCGAGCAGGGAGAATCCATGGAAATGCAGATGCCCTATCAAGACGACCCTGTCCACAGGACTGCAAGCATTGCCAGCGGGCAGAAGAGAAAGATGCTGATTTGTTACGAACCACCATCGTCGACGATACTTGGCAAAATGGGGAGCTCATGAAAGACCAAGAGGAAGATCCCGATATCCAGATAGTCCTAAACTGGATGAAAGAAGAGAAGAAGCCAACCTGGGAAGAAGTTGCCAAGTATTCTTCCAACGTCAAATCGTATTGGGCACAATGGGACTCCCTAATTTTAAAAGATGGACTCTTGCGGCGGAAAATAGTTGACCACTACGGCAAAGAGGAAAGAATGCAAATCGTTGTGCCTAAATGTCGGATATCGGAATTGCTAGAGGAAATCCATGCTGGTGTGTTAGGAGGACATCTCGGAGTGACAAAGACCCTGGGAAAAGTGAGGGAAAGATTTTACTGGGTCAATAGCAAGGCAGACGTAAGGGTGCAGGAAATGCGTTGTATGTGCGGCAAGTAATGGGCCGCAGAGAAAGCAGAAGGCTTTGATGCGCCAGTACAACGTGGGAAGTCCCTTTGAAAGGATTGATATTGACGTAGCCGGTCCGTTTCCCGAATCAGAAGCAGGAAATAAGTACAGCGTGGTCGTCATGAACTACTTCAGCAAATGGGTTGAGGCATATGCTCTACCTAACCAGGAAGCCTCGACTATTGCCGACGCCTTGGTGAAAGAATGGATCTGCCGGTTTGGCGTACCTCTAGAGCCGGATTTGACATTCGATGAATTCATGGCTCGTCATTCTAATGGCCGAAAGAGTCGGTTCGGCGTGACCTGTGAAGTGCAGCAAGACCTGTTTACTGCTCCAGCTGAGTATGCCCTGGCACATTGTGTGGCTAAAGATTTGAAAATGTCTGGAGGGATAGCGAAGGTTTTCCGCAGGAAGTTTGGAAATATTCAAGAGCTGCCTCGGTCTAATCCTAGAGTGGGGCAAGCACTCAATGTGACTGACGAAAAGACCGGCAGAAAGATCTTCCACCTGGTTACCAAAGAGGCGTCAGATCAGAAGCCAACCTATAAGGATGTTTGGGACATACGAAAACGCTACGGTATGTTTGTAGATCACGGTACGAATAAACGGTTATGAAGTAAAGTCAGCTATCAATCCACCCCTTAGCAACCTTACAATACTAAGATGGATGAGAAAAGAAACGAAGTAATTCTAACAATTAAAAAACGAAAATTACACTACATGGGATATCTTATGAGGGGGGCAAAATACGGCTTGTTACAGCTAATAATAAAAGGAAAGATTCAAGGAAGAAGAAATGTCGTAAGAAAACGCCACTCGTGGATGAAGAATCTGCCTGATTGGTTTGGATGTTCAACAAATAAATTATTTAGATCTGCTACCCTAAAAATACGCATAACATTGATGATTACCAAGATAATTAACGAAGAAGGCAAATGAAGAAGAAAAAGTTATTAAAATTAATTTCATACTAATTGTCCATTAAATTTCTCCTTGTGGGGCATAGGGGAACGAGGACCTCTCGCTTTTCTCTTCTTACCCACACCCCCCGCGCGTAGTTAGCATCCAGTTAACGCATTAATGCCAGTCACGAACGGCCTAATTAATTTAGCCGTAGCAGTTATCCTGATCGATAAGCTCTCATTAAACGTATGAAGGGCTCCGTATCTGTATGAAGAGTGCAGGAGCGCTTTCGGATCATCAATCATCCTAAGCCAGGAGGCGTTGGGGGCGAGAGGGGCGATGTTAATAGTCTCGCCGGGTTGGAAAGCATGGAGGCCCTATCTGTATAAACACCCCTTCCTCCCTTATGATCCACATTTGTTCTTCCGAAGAGAAAGTTCGTGTTTTTTCGTTCCCTCCCGCTCGAACGGAGCGATTGGGTATTAATGACCACGCAACTGCTGGAAACCGGGATGTGGAAAGGGGAATTCAGGGAGCAGATTTCAAGAGTTTCAAAAATTAGTTTGATTGGAAACGAATTCGTGCTGTGTGTGTCTTATCCCTTTGCTTATGTGGGTCACTTCAGAATTGTTTAAGAAATATGATAACCTTAAAATGTCTTGCTCATTAAGATAATCAAATTTGTCGCACTCATATGGCTAAACAAATTTCAATGCGTAAGAAATAACAAAAACCCCATACTTTGCCTATCAGGAAAACTTTTTCTGACGCAAGATTCTTTAGAGTATGTTATTTAATTTTTTGGCATCTTTTAGGGAGTGTCAATGAAAAATAAAAAAATATTTTTTTTTCTAAAATATTTATACACAAACTTGTCCAGGAGTACCATTAACACGTTGATTTAGATTTATGTTGCATTAGTTATTCCGGTGGTGAAAAGATTAGCCGTTGCTTTTAAGAGCAACGTATAAACGAGTTGTTCAATAAAAAAAAACAATTTTTTCGGGTATAAACAGAAAAATATCGATCCTAGGAAGAAAATGGTAGCAACCAAAATTGTAGGAAATTTAATTTCAAACAACTTTTGTAATAACTGGTTTTCGTTTAAAATTGAAAATAAACGAGTTATTTAATATACAAAAGTTCACCCTTAAATTCAAGATGGCGGATGACGCAACGGGTCTGGTACCCCGGCAATCGAAATTTAGACTGCCAGTGACCCCCCTCTAAACAATTCCAAAGGAAAATTGCTGTCAAAAATGTTTGCATGGTGAAATCCTAATTCGATTGAGCAATAATTTTATTGTGTCATGTTCATGAAAATAAATTTTAAATATATTTACCGTCATCCCAAATTAATTTAAGTAGTTCATCACAAGAAAGCGTTAATTAAGTAAATCGTAACTCGACCTAAACTAGCTCCATTTAGAAAATCTTTCTTTTATTGCTAACTACCAATACACAAACTATTCACTTGGGCTTGCCCAAAATTCAATACTTTTTACAAATCTCAAGAAATTGCAGTTTGTGATTATACAGTATTTCATAACCTGGTCATCCAATATATAACCGTTCCAAGTTTTCAGTTCCCTGTTATTTAGTAACCACTGAATAAATTTCGCCCCCTTTCCACCTTTCATTATGTGAAATTCTGGGAATTTTAATTTTTCCAGCCACTCGAAAGCCTGGGCTAAAACCGCATTGAGTTTAAAGTTTCTAACTACTTGAAAAGTATCCCAGAACGCAATAGTCAAGAAATATTTTAAAATAAATTTATTTATTTTATTTATCAAAATGTATATTAAAATAAATATTTATCATTCGTAGTTTTCACTTCCACCAAAAAGAAAATTCGAGGTTATTGAATTTTTTGAACCGGCTTATAGTCTAATCTATGTTTGTCTAGCAAGTTTAGGAACACTTAAATAAATGCACTTTACGGATTAATTTGCTGCTGGTTTCTGTAATAAATTAATTATTGAGAAACACCAACTGGTGTAAATCATCTAAGTGTATTTTCATCTAATTTGACTACATGTTATTAAAATTCCTGTATGCCTATTAAAACCTAGCACATTACCATTTCATATTACGGCCATTTAATAATCAATAATCACAATACTTTATACATATATGTATATGGTTTCTGACTGAATACGAAAACAAAACATTGTCCAAATTTAAACCAGAAGCCTTAGACCTACTATCGACAATTTGCTTAAGATATTCTAAAATTCGTATGGCAATACATATTATTTACTACTATTTGAATTATTGATTGTGATCTCATTGGAATATTGACTATTATATCAAAAGGTGTTCAAATAATCTTCATGTAATATTATTCAAATTGTGTACGGTTCCACCACCATCATTTTTACTTTCGACAAGAATTCCATAGATAAGGTATTTGCGTATTACATTTCTTTTTATTTACAACATAAACTTAAAGACATCTATTATCATCATCACAACGTTGTTGTCTAGGTAAAAGTGCAGTAAAAAAATTCTAAATTTCTAATTGAGTACATTCTACAATGCAATTAAAATTAATTTCCCCGTTTTAAACATAAAGTGCCCCACTTCTTGTCTTTTACCCCCGAATACCCTTTAACCCACTTCCCGAGCGGTGTCAACGAAAGTATCCAGAGAATTCCTCCCCTATGCCCCAAGGCTCTCTTAATATGAGCAGATAGGCTATGATATCCTTAAACGACATCGGAAGGGGTCTTTAATTATGCCATCGGCCCCCGGCGACAGTCTAAGACACCACTATTATTATAAATTAATTTAAAGTTCATGTACGAGAACGCTGGTGATGCTCTAGGATGATCTGATATGGGTTTAATTATTCACAGATATGCGACGAGAGACATTCTTGGACAAGTCTTTGTACAAAATTTTCAGAATATTAAAATTGAAATATACACAACTGATTTTCAGTAAAACATAATTTAATACTCCAAATGTTACGTTGAAAAATGAGGCGAGGCAGATAGTTATTGAAGGCTCTGGAGCATTCTTGGCTCGAAGAATTTGTAGAGTAATTACACTGCCACCAGGGAAGGATATATCCACAGGGGCTGTGAAGATGTAACTTATTGATTCGATACCCGAAACTCCGTTTTTAAAAAGGTTTATTGATTATAATTACAAGTAGATGTGTACTCTACGCTAGCTACATTAATACTGAAGTTATCCCCACTAGTTGGGTCTATTTATATGTAATAGTGAATATGTCTGCTACATCAGCACTTCATGGCTAGGAAGCTGATGTAACGTGTATGAACAGAAAGGAGATCTATGATCAGTTCGTATACTACTCTCTCTTCCAGTTACACCGGTGTAACAAGAGGAGACGGTGGTTGGCATCTCCACAAAGGAACCACTGATACTCCCTTTGCCTTGCCTTCTATTAATTTATGACGAACTCGAGAAACCACTGAAACTTGGAGAAAGGCATAGAAGAAAAATAGTCCCCAATTTAAGATGAATGCATCAACTGTTCAACATTCCGAATGCTGTATAAAGGATACAAATCTGTGGCACATTTTCTTCACCCTAGGAGCAAAGTGATCGATCTAAATTGACGGCCATTTATAAATTATTAGTGTAAACTGATTGGAGTTGAGTTCCCATCCCGTTTTAATACCTAGACGACGAGACTGTTGATCTGCCACTTTATCTGCCAAGATAATGTACACAGCACACATGAAGATATTCCGGGAGAAGCGCCACTACAATACCAATTGCAGTGGTATTGTCAACTCGAGACTTATAAACAATAAGAGAAACGCCAAGTTTTCACCACCAATTTATTGCCAAAAGAGCGACCGGTTTCGACTGTCTAGCAGTCATCTTCAGGCTCGTAATAAAATATCATTTTAGGGCTACAGCTGAACAGTATATAATACTTCACAGTTAAAACCGACATAAACAGTTAAAAATCTAAAACTTTTTCTTCACATATCGAACAGGAACACTCATAGGAAACATGAAAAGAACCCTAATAGAAATAACGTCCTCATCGTTAGGAGGTTGTAACGTAATAGTCCTTACGGGTGTGGGACAGGACTACGTGTTAGTCCTATGAGTGTTCCTGTTTGATATGTGAAGAAAATTTTTTAAATTTTTAACTGTTTATGTCGGTTTTAATTACGACATCTCACATATTGTTCAGCTGTAGCCTTAAAATGATTTCTTATTACGAGCCTGAAGATAACTGCTAGACAGTCGAAACCGGTCGCTTTTTGGCAATAAATGGGTGGCGATGACTTGTTTTTCTTAAGGTTAACTACCATGGCTTCCTTCGAGTCGCTGGATAAGCTTCGGACTTCGAGACTTATATTTCAATTCCGCATATAAACTGTAAAACTCCTTTTAGGCCAAAGAAGGCTTAAGCGAATTCTAAATACTTGGCGTGACTCTGTTTTCCAGAAAATGACCACCGACCATGGGACATTACACACCTCGCAGGATACTTCCCAGCCTGTTTTCGACACATCTGAGAAAATTTATATTTGGAAACTAAAGCGACTTAACTGATTTACTGTCGCTGTGAATGTTTTTAAGCCACCAGTTCTCACCTAAATCATTAGAGATCAGCATCTTTGCTTCAAGGTCGCCTGACGAATATCTCAGTGCTAAAAACTTTGCTATCTCGATAAACGTATGGTGCATAACCAACCATTCTTCATTGCTTGTCAAACCGATACCAATTTTCTGCTAAAACTTGCAAACACCCTATTTGTACAGTACCGAATTGATATAGGTAAATTCTGTCGAAGAGTCGAGACGCTTTATTGTCAGTTACCGAAACTATCATTTTGGTGATGTCATACACAAATCCTAAGTATCGACATACCGATCCATGAGACATATTCTCATAACTAATGCAGAACCCTAGTGCTTCATGGCATTTTAAGAAATGCTCTCTGAGCACTGTGGTGCATCTTCACCTAACATAAGGAAGTCACCTAGATACAAATCCGGCAAAAAATAATAAAACAAACAGGTATAGTATGCCAAACAATATAAAACCAAAATAACGAAGTCATTTAATAAGTGACTATTCCGATTTGAAGATACGTTTTTTAAACCAGTTGTATATTCTCGGAATTGATCATTAGGTCACCGAAGCAATGGTAAAATCAAAAGAACGAATTGTCACTATACTTTGAGACAATTTGTCGTATCTTGCAAGGAGCACTATAGAAATGCTAATGAGCATATAAGAAATAAAAAGAGTAATATTGTTATTTCTATAAGAAATAACAGCATATAAGCAAATAAGCATATAAGAAATAAAAAGAGTAATATTGTTATTTCTTTTAAAAGTTCTAGAAAGGAGATATGTTAAAATACACTCAATAAACCATATCTTCAATAAATAATTGATGATTCAATGTGGATACCAATACCGCAGAAGGTGTTTAACTAAAATTTAAAATTTTAGGTATCGAATACAGCTGCCATTGTCAAATTACAAAACATGTTTTTATGCAGTTTTTTCATTCCAATACGCCATCCTGAAATTATTTCATTTAGGTTTCAATAACATATTTTACCAATATTGAGGTAAAAAGTATGAATGAAGTTATTTGTTATTTGACGGAAATAATACAAATGTTATCTTTGAAAGTTGAGTTTGCCTAAAACGTATTGTATAAAATATACAGAAAAGAGAGTTAAGTGCATTCGCAAAACCCATACACACAAAATGGTGAAAGTCATTGGATGTCACACGATGTGACACAATGTCTATTGAAATGGTGAATGCATCATAAAATAGTTCATGGTTACCTGAAAGTGATTAAATCATTACCAGGTACAAACTCGGCGATACCTGTAATCTTAGGGTAAATAAAAAAATTATTCTATTTGCTTTTATTGACACACGAGGAAAACCGACATGTAATAATCCGTGAAATTAACCTCTTTTTCCTATCCTAGAGTTTGGAAAATAAAATTATTCTATTAGTCGCGTCAAAGTAGGTTTTCACTGCGAATTTTCTGCGGAAAGGTCCGATCATGCTGATTTTTTTGCAAAATCTTCATTGAGACATGACTTTCAAAGTTGACCAAAATCTAAATGCCGCTCGGCCCTCCCTCCTCCCAAATTCACCCCAATTGGGGGGAATTCTCGTTTTCCAACAACTTCAATTATATCAATTTTATATAATGAAATTAAATCGAATCGAGTCCCAGGTTAACATGAGACTTTCACCCCCTCAGATCCCTTGTTTGTTTCAATTTGTGGCCCCTTGGGCCCCCTATCATCCATACCTGGGTTAGTCAGAGAGTGACATGGACTCCAGAAGGCTAAGCAGTATGCTCACTGGCCATTTCCTTTCATTTCATATTAATTTTACATGTTGTTATCAATCTCATATTCTGGCCCCCGGGATGCCTTTTTGCCACCTCTGGTTAGGTCACAGGGTCGCAAGCTGCCTAAATACAATGTTGGTAGCCTTATGACACCAGAGCGTACCGATTCTGTGTATTGAAATTCAGCCCCGCGGGATAATGATATTTGAGACCACGCGGGCCTGATGGGTTGAGAAGGCTCAATTCCCGACAGAAATGATATCCCCGCCCTTCAAAACTCCTCTGACCAAATTTGGCAGTCCAAACACATTTCCTTGTATATCTCATATTTTGAACCCCCAGAGGGGGAATACATTCCTTTCATACAGCCCTGTGAAGGTCGTAAAGGCGAACCGACCCGAAAAATGGATTCAGAGCACTTCGAAACCCACCCGAATGGAAGGTTTGGCCCGCTTGAGACAATTTTATGAAGTAAGTACCTTGTTAGAAAAAGCCGAGAATTCTACCCAATTGGGGTGAATTTGGGGGGAGGAAGGGTCGAGCGGCATCTAGATTTTGGTCAACTTTGAAAGTCATGTCTCAGTGAAGATTTTGCAAAAAATCAGCCCGATCGGGCCTTTCCGCAGAAAATTCTCAGTTTTTTAGTTTTTAGGCTTACTTTGAAGCGACTAAATGGCTTTAAAAACATTCCTTGGCGCCAAGTTTAAATTATTTATACAAATACTTTTCAATACTCTTTTTACATTGTTTTACCTATAGAATAGGTAATAAGTTGATTATTGTTTGATTCGACTTTTGCGACAATATCAATTTTTTGCACATTTTGCGACGTACTTTGTCATTTGTTTTAACATTGATGGTGTAGCGAAGATTGTTATGAGTTTATTGTTACAATCCATTGTAATAGTTATTACTATTGAAAAACCGAAAAGTTTTGTACCTGCTAAAGTTTTGTTAAAAATTTTCGACAGAGCCTTTGAATAGTTATACCTACTTATAATTATAAGTGGAATAAAAGTAATATTTATCATTAAAATCATTGCGCAAAATGGGTCAAAATCAGCATCATGCACATTGTGAATGGCCTCAAATCAAAATTATGAACTGATCAAATACCAAAGAAAGACAAAATATAATGTACAATTCATATTTATTACAATTAAGCATTTAACGATTATTATATTAAAAAGTCGTCGGTGCAATGTAAAATTTATAATATATGGTACATATTCATTCGTTTTATAATGTGTTACACTAAAATCTAATTCTGAAATTCTGAAAGTCTCCTACTTTGAGTTCTTTGGTGCTCTACTATCAATTTATTCAGATATCTTTGACCTATATAATAAATTCTTCATTCTTTAGTGTCCTCTTCTATTATGATAAAAAGAATTACATAGAAAATGGTTTACTCGTAGATTAAGGAGACACAAAATAATTGGTTAGGAAAACAAGAGGTAGTCAAAAATTTTATTTTAAAGAAAAAGTGCAATTAATTAGTGGGAGAGCTTTCATAAATCTGCAGTAGGGGCAGAGGTAGATCATGACAGGACAGATATATCATGCTCTTAGCATCTTGACGAGAGGCAATATGGTCCACCAATAAATCATCGTTGGCTGTTTTTTGAATTTTTGTTTAATCCGCAATTTATTCGCATTGGTTGTTTTATATTATTTTATTTGATGGTCAAATGTTGTCGACATTAATAGCTAACGTGCGAGGATTAGAATTTCCTTTCGTTGTTTAAAATAGATAAATTAACGTTTTGGCTTTGGCTTAATTATATGGCCCAATATTGCTGAATTGTACATGGCAATTTCTCTAAAAATACATTTGTTGAAGAAATAATATGATTTGAACTAAATCAATTTTTTTAAGTTTTTATATACGCAATTACAATTATCTGTTTAAAAAATATTAGTTCGGGGGCTCGCACTGGATGCGAAGTTTCTTAATAATGGGTATGTGGTAAGTATGAATAGCTATTAATTGATGTGGAAACAGATGACCGAAATGGGTAGAATAGAGAATTGCTGGAAACCAAAAACGAGAGTAGCAAGAATATGTATAATGAGATTTAATATAATTTTTGCTTAAATCTTCTCTGAAGGGAAATTTACCCATTTTTCTTGAAATTTTCTACAAATTCGCTTCAATAATATTATTTAAATTAATTTTTTTTAAATTCTATAAACATTTTTGTCCCCATCTTCTCTTAATTGTACTTTCACTGCAATCGGTGTTAATTTGTGTGGATATGTTGTCTAAGGTATGAAAGGAACCATACTTACTTTTTCCATTTTCACGAGAACATCAATATTGACTGATACAAACGATTTTCAAATAACTGAGCTTCCAAAATAGTTGCAGTTTTAATAGACACCTTTATAACCACATACAAGATTGTAGTATCATGCTAGATTTGATGGGTAAATCCATCGTCATGTTTAGATTCAAAACGTTTCAGACTACCCTCTACTTATTGATTACTTGTATTCGTTTACTTTTTGGATGTCTTTTCCTACTTCTAAAATCTGTCAAGGGATACAAACATGAAATCAATTTTGATATTGTCGTTTAAAAAATATTAATATAACTGGTTCCTCGTAAGTACTGATTAACGAAATAATCAGTGTGAACGAAAGTCTGAATTGATCTCTGTAGAGAATGGACTGTATGTAGATATCTCTCGTAAATCGTGGGTGGCTGCGGAGATAAATCTTGTCTCCAGGTTGTAAGGCTGAAGACGGTTTGTAGATTGAAGATCAGGGCGTGACGTGATCTCTTTGAAGTTCTTGAAGTTCTTGTAGTCGGAGATCAGGGCGTGACGTGATCTCTTGAAGTTCTTGAAGTTCTTGTAGTTTGGAGAGAGGGCGTGACGTACTTCTCCGGGTTTGGATCTGAGGGCGTATCGTGCAGATCCGGGGTTTGAGGTTCTAGTAGTTTGGTGAGAGGGCGTGACGTACTCTCCGGGTTGAAGTTTGTTAGGTTTTTGGTTGTCGGGTTAAGTGGCGTGAAGAAAGATCACAACACACTGTCGTTTTGAGCATACTAGGGTATACTGGTTTAATGTACCACATTTCAGGGCTTTTATACAGATTATTTTACATTGGTTAAATGAGATATTATTTGTTTTCTTACAATGACCTAGCGTTGCAGAAACTGACCTTAACTGGAGCGCGCTTCTTATCACGTTCCGTAAACGCGTTTGTTATGCCGACTCAGTTAATTATTGTGATTCTGAACTTGACTTGTTGACGTTCGGTCGGCGTTGTTGTTCTTCGTAATAAAATAAGACGTGCTTTTAGTTTAATTAGATATCCCAAAAACCTCGTTACCTAAGCTGCGTCAGTGATTATTATCTGTTTGTAAAACAAAACGTGTTGAAAAGTTCCCAAAATTAGTTCACCATAAATTACAATTTCTTAACCTAAATTAATGTTGACGTTAGCGTCAACACAGTGAATAAAAATGAAGTGAGATTCATTGATTTTAAATTTCCCCAAAAAACTGACAACCAAAAATTGCTACAAAGGGTTTCTCATGTATAAACATGTATACGTTGGAGTGAAATGACACCTAATTTGCGCTGGAACCCTTCAACATCAAAATATGCACTACTATATTCAGGATAGGGAATTTTTTTTTACCACTTTTTTAAATATGGAGATTGAATACGAGGATACGCCTAAATTAACATACCACGACCTATCAAGCGTCATTGAATTATTAACTCGTTAGTGATATTTAAACCGACTAAGTATAAAAAATCAGTGAGGGGCAAACAATCTAATCTAATATCAAGCTTCAAATCAAAATTAAAATCTAAATTATTATGAGTTTAAAATCATTACATAGCAAAAAAAATACTCGGAAATTGTTTAATTTACCGCATTTTTTAAATTTATTTAAATTGTTAAACCTCAGTAATTACAAATAAACCATTTTTAAAAGAAAAGGCAAAAATGGAATGTAACTGTTAAAAATAACTAAATATTAGTAATACAATAACAACTAATATTGGATTAAGCTTATAACAAGATTTGACACTAAACAATGGGTTTCTATAGTTTTTTTTTACCTGTCGTAATTTTATTGTAAGTATGTATAATTACCTACCAGCACAATGAAACAAAACTTCGTAAAGTCGTTTGTGATATGATATACGTTACACCCTATACAATTATGCCAGAGATGATTCCTCCCGGAGCTGTTATTGATATTAGCATTTTCGAAAATCTTCCAAAATCTTTTCAAGTTTTTCAAGTGATTTAATTTGTAGGGAGCTATTGTGGACACCTCATAAATCCAGTAATTATTCTAACGTCATATATGTGATCCTTGAATCATTCATGTATTTAAAAAATTATTGAATGATGGTATAAAGGGGTTTTTAATGGGTTTTTCCCTCCCTCCTCTAATTTAATTACCGTTAGATACTGTGACGATCAGGACAGTAAACGTCGTGGAAAATGAAAAATTCCCTCGCAGGAAATTTCATTTAAAAGTTGAGAAAACACACAGACCACTCACATATATAGGCCGTCTCTTTCTCTCCCGCTCGCAGACAACATATCGACTTGACCGTTTGACTATACTGTCTAATTTTCTTGTCGAGCTGAACAAATGACATCCGCATGAATAATGCCTCGCCGTGGAAAGGCCTGTTGAGGAAAATGGGACGGCGATCGGGAAATTATTGTGCGAGGCGGGTCGTTATATTCGAGGGGAACGCGCATAATAAAAATTCATATTGTGCGTACGAATGGGAAAGTCGTTAGGGCGGATATGTCATTTTCAATACAAATCAGCGTCTCTTGTGGAAAATTGTCTTATATTTGAGAAAGAATAATACTTCAACGGATGACAAATGTGTTCTGCCATGGGGATATAAATTGTTGAAATACGTTTATGTCCAAAGGTGTTATTAGAAAATTATAAAAGTAATTCATTAACCGTTCATCAAATATAATTATTTATCGAATACAGGTACGATCGGCTTTCCCTGGATTTTTCGGAAGCAAGCTCGTTTAGCCCACAAAAATTGGACTGAAATTTAGTTAACAAAAGTCACGATAAAATTGGATAATTATGCGTTATACGCAGTGCCCGAAAGGTACGTGTTTAAAACTGACATAGGGACATAAACCAGGCCAAGACAAAATGTTATTAATTGAAAAATATTCATTTTAAAGCCTTTAATTCCAATATAACAATATCATATTAATTATCAGTTTTTATAACCTTAACACAACCGCGACTGTGGCAATTTCTTCAGTGCCAATTTCCTTTAAACATAAATCTTAATATTTAGTTTCACCGAAATAACCAACTTCGGTACCACCCAAGTTGTTATAAGTGGCACCTTATGAAATTTATTTAAACTATGGTGATTGCCTATTATGCTATGCTTTAATTACCATTCATATATAATTTCCAAAGAAACATTTCACATTTTATACATATAGACCTTCTACTTTACCTATAAGATTTTTACTGATTCGTCTAGTGAACTCACAAAAAGACCGCCTGAAATCCCTAAACAAAGCCGATAGGAGACCATTGGTCGCCGCAGGTTTTTCCTTCTTGCTCTCAATAATTTTTCCACCATTTTTCAGAAGTAACATATTTCCAAGATCAAAGGGACGGGAAATATGGAAAATTGGAATGCACCAGCTGACGTTTCATAAAAATTGTTGCCGCTATACGAGGATATGCGGTGCATATGTACAGGATCGATTTTAATAATGGTCGTTTTGGGGTAATAATACTCAGCAAAGCTTCAGGATAGAATGGCATTTAGAGATATTAATTTTAGTTGAGGATGAGATTTATCACGCAATAACGTTTGTTAACCTTAAAAAGTCGCTGTGTAGAGTGCAAAAATGATTAATTTCGTTACTTATAACTTATACTATATTCATGTTTTTAATGATCATTTCAAAGTAAGTGTCTAGAAAACCTGGGGATCGTGAAAATGTTCCCTTACCTACAACATTTCATGATTATCACTTAAACTTTAAACAATAGATTTGGAGCCTCTAATCTTACACTCAATATTTTTCAATTTCATTGCTGGATAGAATTATTAAGGCCGTAGTTAAGTAAACATCTTTAAACTCAAAAAACGTATATATAGGCGTAACTAAACAATATATCAATAAAAGAATAGAACAATATAAATTACACATAAAAAATAACAATCATTTACATTCAGGCCTTGTCGATCACACATTGCCAAAAAAACACAAATTTGATTTCGATAATATCACTATATTAGATGTTGAGCCAAACTGGTTCAAAAGAAGATTCTTGGAAGCATTCCATATAATAACAACTCCAAATAATACAAATAAAACACAGGATTTCGATAACATTGCCCAATCATATCAAACACTTATAAATTTTGCCAACACTTTATAAACAATAAAAATGGATTCCCCATAGAATAAAAAATCTTTTAATATATATAATAAATAAAATTTTAAAACTGTAAAAATCCAAACACCAAGGTCAATTCTCGAAACAAAAGTATGTACACAAAAAACTACCCCCTACCACAAATTCACCCAGGAAGTACCTCTCCAAATAGCGCATCGACAGATCGACAGTTACCTCTTAACCTGCAAATGAAAAGAAGCTATTCTATTAGTTAAAACATCAGAACTAATAACGACGCTACTCACAAAACTCTGAAAATACTAATAGGCCAAACGTTTCCTACCGAGAGCCATATGCAATGGTAATTTAAAAAATATGGTAACTCGAATATTAAATCCTGGAAAAAAATGTAAGTGTCAATATCACATTCTTAAGAAGTAATACTTACCATAATAATTACATCGTAGATCCCATATCGAGTCAGGAATATGTCTACAATAAATAGACGAAACGTCGACTGTTGATAATATAAGTGTTTCATTTAACCCTGGGGAGCTCAGCAGAACAATCATCGTACTGTAACGAGAAATGTAAACAGCAGAGCGAAATGTGTTTACTCTTGTCGGACCTCGTCGGCTTACATCAAAGGAACGGCGCTACGCTTAATTGAGCCTGCCGCCAACATCTTATTAAAGAAGAAATCATTCCCGACCTCTCTAGATCTTTCTACATACAAAAGAATGTTCGAGTAATTTCAGGCACTATCGCGAACACAATTGAAATGTATATAAGCGGGCTTGCGTTCGGAGAAGAGAATGAGAATTAGACGTGAAGCGCGACATAGTAAATAAGGTGAAAAGCGAGAGCGTATAAATAAATTATATTTAAGAGTGATATAAATTAATTAGTTAGGAAGTAGTTAAATGTGTTATATAAATTAGTTCAGTAATAGTTTAAGATAAATTAAGTAGTGTATAGTGAATAATTACGATAGTGTAAATAAATTAGAAAATAAATGTTACAGTACCATTCATCCAGGTCCCCGAGAGCCAGCACCACAATATCTTTAAACTCAAGCTTAAGAGCCTATCAGTTTTATACTGAAAATATTTAATGATAAACTTGATATTCCAATTAATACTCCTAGCTAATCCATTCCAACCATTGAAATCCACAACCTACACAGGGACTTTAAACTACTCAGTAGAAAACACTTAAATATTGGGTTTCATAAACTCCCCAGTTCTCTAAACCTGCCCGATCATATTTAAACCCTAAATTATTTAAACTCATAAATCTGTAAATCCGGAAACTATGAACTCGCTAATCTGTCGCTCTGTAAACTATACGACTTATTCCTCAAGATCACCCCAACTCCCCCTAATATTAAAACATAATTTTCCGTTTATAAAGCGTCAATACATTTTTCTCACACTTTTTAATCACAAATCCCCTAATTTTCTATAATGTTAAAAGCAGATATTTTCTTTCTTCTTCTTGTTTTTCATATGGATTATCATATTAGTTGGCCACTCTCTGTTCATTGCCAATATGTCTTCCCTGGAAAATGAGGTCGAAAATATTTATTTCGTTAGTGTTATTGGTATATCAAATTTTAAAAATATATCTACTTTTTTGTAAACTCTCGTAGATATCTCTAGTCAGGATGCAAATCTGAAACTTATAAAAATCGAAATAAAAGAATATTGGAAAGTTAAAATAAAAAGAAATCTGGCTTTATCTCGCATAAAGGCAAAATAGCTTTAAATTTGATACATCATATACAACTTAAAATTTTTCTAACTTCCAAGGCGTTCTCTCCATTTCTCCTCACAACACCTAAGTAGCTCATATTAAAAAGAACTAAGCCGCTTTCATCACTTTCCTCGCCTATTTTAAGTACTAGTTTCAAACACATACTAGCCGAAGTGTACAGGAAGCGGCCCCGTCATGGAATTAATAGTTTGCGGGGGTCCCTAACGAGCGATTAATCTAGATCTAATTAACTTTTTATCGCCTTTATCTATCATCCTCGCCGCTCTCGAGTTAATCATCTTACAGGTCTCCATGCTAATCGAAACAGATAACGACTTTAAGTGATGGAGATATCGAAAGAGGGGCTCTTTTTAATTTCCACGTCGAATATGGAAGGAGAATATACTTTACCGCTAGCGGTTTTTCCTCAGACGTGGGCGCCTCGGAATTAATTCGATTTTAACGATTGTTTCGTAACGAGATGACTTAATTGGATGGTGATGATGTCCGATCTAAATACTCGCGGTGTTTTTTGATTTCGAAATCGGTTTATTGACCAGTAAATTCGAGGAAAATTCGGAGGATTGTTTTTACAACATTTTTCAGAAGAGACGGGGAATAAGTGCTCACTTAATAGTACCATAATATTAACGGTCGATTTAAGACATCGTTAAAGTATACATACATATATAAAACCCAATACCGTAAGTAAAACGTCAAAATTACGTTAAAAGTTAAGTTTTTTTTTGTCTGTTCTCTGTATTGGGTTATTTTCACGGCATTCTATGAACTGATGGCGAGTTTCATACATTTTATGAAGCAAATGTGTTTAATGTCAATAGGGCGTTATAACAAAAAAAAATGTAGTTACCATTGTAAGAGAGAATTATTCAATATTTTGGCATACTTTTTTTAAATGGGTATTTAATATTTTTGTTGACGCTAGCGTCAACATTATTTAAGGGAATTTTAGATGAAGAAATTATAACTTATTATAAACTAATTTAGGGAACTTTTTACGTAATTTTATCATTGAAATTAACTCGTGTTGTTTTACAAACAGAAAATAGCTTTAAATGGAATGTGTATAGGTGAACGAAATTGCTGGTGTAAGCACAATAAGGTGTCGTCGTAACGTGAGAATAACGCGCTCCGGTTAAGGTCAGCAATGCAAAGCTACGTCGTTGTAGAAAAACAAACAGACGTACCATTGATCTAATGTAATTGAAGGTGTATAAAAGATCCCGAAAGTTGACAATAAATTAGTATACGATGTATGCTCAAAACGACGTGTGTTGTTGGTCTTGATTTACGTTACCCTAACCTACAAGCTCTCACGTTACGCTCTGAGAGTTCTACGAGATCTTCAAGATACTACAACTTCTAACTCCAAGAACTTCAACCCGGACCTGCACGGTACGCCCTCAGGTCCACACCGGAGAGCACGATACGCCCTCTCTCCAAACGACTAGAACTTCAACCCCGGATCTGCACGATACGCACAATGCGCATTTTAAAGAAAAAGTAAAAAATAGAGAAAAAATGACTGAATTCAAACGTTTATATCTCAGTCAATATTAAACACATTAAGTCTTGCAGGCCACCGTTTTAAAGAGAATTTCATGAGCTTTCTTTCCTATGAAGCAATGACTATACCTAAATTCACTCAGAAAAAAGTTATAATCAAAAATAAAAAAAAAAACATTTTTTGAAATTTTTCCATTTTTTAGTTGGTTTTTTGAATCTATTTCATTAAAAAAAAATTTTTTTATTTCAGAAAATACCATTTTTATAGGAAATGTAATTTTCTACAAGAAATCTTACGGCACATATCTTCGAAAAATGCATAGTTTTTGCGCTATAGCCGAAAAAGCGAAAAGTGGACAATCTTACCCCGTTCTCAAAAACGCATGGCTAAATTTAGTAGCTCTTTTGGATTTCATTTCTTTAGAGGTCAACTGACCATTGAAAAAATAAAATATCTTGCACGCGTTAGTTCCCTTTACCCCTGTTATTTTCAACATAGAAACATAGTCAATAGCCTATAATTGTCTTGGACTATTGTTTGATGTGGGCTTGATAACGCAATAAGTCTTACGTCGCTTGCATTGCCGTGCCTCCCATAAACTACTGAGGTCTAGCAAAGGAACTGTTTTAAAACAGTTTTTTTTGTTTAAATTTTAATGTCTGCTATTGAGGTAGGTATACAAATTGAATGTTTTGGCGATAAGCTCGATATATAAATATATTGTTGAACAAAAGTGTTGTTTATTAAAAGTAATTATTTACCGTTTTATAGAACTAAAGTAAGAAAAATTATTGGCGATAACGCGATAACTAATAATGCGGTTTTACGATGTAAAGTCGTAAATTCGACGAACGGATCTTACTTTCGGCACTTCCAACCCAGACGGCACAAAACGAAAGATCCATTATCTCAATTCGATCGATGAGTATGAAAGTTCATTAGGAATATAGTTCACGCTGTTTGTAATTTCCGAACGCATCGAACTGCATTTCATAAGGCACGTAATCATTAAGATCGGAATGAAAGTTTCCTTCTTCTTTCTTAACACCTACTCGAATTCTTTAGGTCTTATCGGCGCGATCTTGTTAAATCATTCAGAAGCTCATTATGCACCTTCTATTCATTCTCTCGGTTTTCGTTCGCCTCCTATCTCTGTCATTCTCTCTCTCACTCTCTCTCTATCTTTCTCACACACACACATACTCATTTAGAAGTTAAGTCTGGAAAAAAAATTCGACTTGTCATCTGTGATTCATTTTATGACTTGCGCATAGTGTGCTCTCCTGAGGTTTTGGCCTTCCCTAGTAGAAAATTGTCGTTTTATGGGCCAGGGAAAGGTAAACAGTGAGAAGGGTGATTAATTATTTAGTGTTAAATGTTTAGCCAAAGGTGGGTATTTTAAAAACTGTGAGTGACATGCAGAGTTGTTGACGACCCCTAGGAGAATAGGTGGTAGATATTTCTAATAAAAGTAGGTATGGGAAATTAGACTAAGTTATAATTTTTAAATTTAGACTTATACAAGCAAAAGAACCTTTTAGGTCAGACTTACTTTTTTACCTTTTCGTGTCCTGACCATAGTATGTTCATTCCCATTGCATTAAAATTCTTTAGCCCAGTACTGGGCGACGTCGATGGCATTTTCTTTGGTTTTCCATAAATGCTCAAGGGTGCAGGTATGAGAGCATCGTCCGCATGACAGCAGGTGCTCCATGTTTTGGATTTCAGCGCATTCACATTGTATATATCCTCAATGTTGATAACCACCCGTTTGGTTTTGTTAGACTTTACGGCGGCTACTCGTTTTCTGATGCTGTTGAGGGATTCCTTCTTTAAAGGGTATTTATGGGATGGGTCTTACGGTTCTCTCAGAGTAATTACTTTGAAGACACGTTTAAAAATATTCAGTAGTCCATGCGGTTCTTGGTATGGTGTTAGTTTTATGTAGGCCATATTTTTTTCAAATTCAGTAGGAAGCGTTAAAAAAATAAGTCAATAAATGACTCTGCTCCTACACTGTGCGCTCGTTATTGCTTTACGACTGTAGTGATCAAACTCGGACACAGCTGTGCTTTTCTTAATAAGCTTTTTGTGGGAAACTGTGCTGAGTTCATACCAAACTTTGCGAAGGTTGGTTGCACGAAGTGCAGTAAATAAATGCTTTGCTTTGGTGTAGGGCAAAATGGCACTTTGAATGCACTCGGTACGTCAGTATTTTGCTTTGTATTCCAAGTGACTTAGTACAGACTATAATAAAGGTGGCTATGTAAAGGATGTAGTCCATCTTTCTTCCACTCTTTTGGTCCATATATCCTCCATGCAGAGGAAAATGGATTAGTTGTTCACATCCAAATGACGTATTAGTTTTGCAGTTTTTAGGTTAGAATTCTGTTTTAAGATATTTTCTGTCGGTTTCCGCTTAACTGTTTTATTATACTTGCCGACTTATTTTTTTTTTATTTATTATTTTTATATTATTATATAATATATTTGTTAAAAAATATAGACGAAAATTTTGGCCACCCACGGAAACAAACCTTAATTTTAATTTTTGTCATTGCGATAAAAGTAAGCACCATGTTTGCATATTTTGATATGAATACCAAACGGCACGGGTTCTGCATTGTTGCAATAATTGCGAGTTTATTGGAAACGATCCGTCTCACCTATTCGTCCAACTCTAACTTTAATCCCTTTTCCTGCAATTGTTTCAACTAAAACCCAACACAAAGTGTAGCTTCATCTTAACCAACATCGCTAAATCGGGAACTTATAAACCTTCTCATTCTTTCAATGTACCATATTGTAACGGAAAGTCCGGCCGTAAAATAAACAAAAATCGGGAAGTGTCACTTTCGCGGAATTCGAAGCGACGAGAATATTCCCGAAGCGATGTGAGTTCCTCGAAATCGGGGCCCTTCTTAGATGCGACTAGAGTATTCGAGAAGCGGTATGGGAGACATAAAAGGAGACCGATAAGCCGAGAGGAGCCAGTCGTAAAACATCCATCGCGACGAGACATTGACCGTAGCGACCGAGCCCGACAGATAAACGGGACAGCTGTGTGAAATATAAATTAGATAATAAGTGTTAAGTGTTGTCATAAACAAATTAGTTAAGACATTTCGCGTAGAGCTAGTTATTTTCGAACCGAAAAACGTTACAATAGTGATGACCCTTGAGTATTCGTGCACCGTTCAATTTCATCATTACCTTTTTCATTTTTTGTCAATCTTGTAAGAAAATCCAGTTTGGCAGATTTAAATACTCTTGCTCCATATCCAACTCACTATGAAATTGGTTTTAGTTTTGTTGTATGGCCTTTATGGTGCTAACCCTCATTTAATAATTCTTTCCATAATTTTCGATTTATAAATTTTTTTAAATATATTCTGGGGTTTAAAGCTCCAGATGAACGTTTTTAACAAATATGGTCCTTTGGCTCCAAGAAATATGTTTTTGAAGTAAATAATATCTGCTTGTTTGCGGGAAGAGGGTGGCGGTGGTATATGTGTATGTATGTGAATGATAGTCATGTAGGACATGGCACGTTTTTCTGTGAAAGTAAAAGCCACATACGGTTACAACTTTTAATTTAGGCTTTGTACCACAATGTGAATTTCTAAAAAAACTTTTCATTAAATTGGGCCGGGAGTAACTGGTAGTTCACTCTATTTCACTTTTAGGTTTGTGGAAATTTTGTCAATATCTACTACAATGTTTTTTTCTAGAATTTAAAAGTTGGTTCTAATATCAAATATGTACAATAAATATTGATAAAGGTTTTGGCTAAATTATCAATGGAAGTCACATTACCCCTGTTATTTTTTATTATGAGTTTTCTCAAAATCAACCAGATGAATTCTTTGTAAACTTCGGATATTTAGTTTACTATTCAACATATATAATCAAATTTTAGAGCATTATTGTCTAAATATTGCCTGAAGAGCACTTTACTTTTGTTAATTTTTATGTAATAAACTGGCGTTTGAGCAACTGACCAATATTTCAATGCATACAGATTTTCTTAAAAAAATTAGATTTATTCCACTACTAACTGTGCATACGAAATTTAATTACGTTTTGGGTAAATCATCTCTGAAGGGCAACTTTTTACTTATTTTCGGCTTTTTTGGAAATTTTGTCAAAATCTGGGTCGAGAATATTTTCGAAATTTGAATATGTCTTCTACTATCGAGTATACAGAACGCAGTTTAATAACATTTTTAAATAAATGTTTACATATATTTTATCAACAAAATGCTCTGGCGAGCATTTTACATTTGTCGTTTATCGGTTTTCCAAATCTGCCTAAAGAATTGTGTATAAACTTTAAATATTTCTTCTACTATCGAATATTTATAACAAAATATGGATAAATGGTACGATGGACAAATCGCCATTTATTGTTTTAACTGACCAAAGCTGTAGCATATCTAACTGAGTAGTATCTCTTCTTGCGAGAGCTAATCCCTTTCTGTGAAATACATTTTGCCATGGTGGAATTAATATTTTTGTGGACATCATGAATTAAGCTAAGGGTTCACTTTGACAATATATTTGCATATGACTGGAGTTGATTGTATAAATTTAAAAACGTTTGCATTTATTTCATGAATGCATTCAATTGTACATATAAAAAGCTAACCTGCTGTTTTGAAATAAGCAGTGACACTTCCATTTGATACATGCAGTTTGTTATAAAAATAACCTATTAACCGATATTCCTTTTCTTCACTAAAAACGTGACTAATAGAATTCATATTGACAATTGGTAAGTTAGACACTTTTATCGCAAAAGGAAAAACGTTTTTGCGATACGATACGACTTTGTAAATTTTCCATCGCGGTCCGAGTTAGTTTTGCTAAAGTGATACAAAATTTAGTCAAAATGCGATTTTGTAATTGTACTTGTAATTATATCGTTATTTAAGGGAAATAGGAGTAAGTAGGTAAATTTGATTTAAGTGAAGGTATCGATTATTGAACCCTTGTTTGTTCAGTTTATGGGAAGATTTATTTCTTAAAGAACACATATTTCATGATTTAAAATTAAGAAGATAATCCATGAAACTCATTTCTTAAGTTTCTAAAACTGGTACCTACCTACGAATTTTAAAGTTATTGCGCAGCTATTATTAAGCAAACTTTCTAAGCATTTACTTGGATTTATTTTTTGGCGACATTAGAGGACTTGATTCTAGTTTTATTTTGTTGCAAAAATGTCTCAAAAAGTTGACTTTACATTCTTTTTTTTTGAATGACTATATTTTCATAGATCCAAAAAATTTTTATAGACGTTACTGTCTCCATCAGCAATTACTTTTTTATACTGTAACGAAACGACTCGCCGCGATATAAACATGCCGGGAGCTACACTAGTTCGCCGAATTGCGATCCCGGGAAGGACGGGTCGAAGCCGACGGTCGAAGAGCCGAGAAGGTTCGATGCGATAACGGGTTCCTGGAAATCGAATATTCTAGCGATAAACGCGAAAGTCCCAGAAGGATTATACCTGGTATATAAGGAATGCCGGACCCAAGGCGAGACAGTGGAAGAACCGGTATGTAAACATTCGAGCGAGAGATCGCGCGCGTTAAATAAATAAACATTTGTGTGTGCGAATATAAATTAAGTTAAGGGATTGTTAAGTAAAGTTTATAAGTGTAGTGTAAAAAATAAATAAATTAGTACTAATCGCGTAGTATTTAGTTTTAGTAAATAGTAAAAACGTTACAATACATATTTAAACTTTTTGTAAATCGTTCAACAATGATGTCGGCCTCCATAGTGCAGGAAAACCCGCTCCACATTTTATACCACTTATGGGAAATTATGGAAATATTACCAGCTTTTTTCTCTTTCGCATATCGTGTAATATTTATTTCAGTTTCTCAGAAAGTTAACTTCTTGTTCGAATCCGATTATTGTGGCAGTTCCCGACAGTAAAGACTAGTTACTATAATATGAAAGATTAGGTCAGCTACCATAGGCGACGATGTTAGGAGCACATCATTTACATGTCCGTCTTGTATAATCAAGATCTCTCCTCCTCAGCTTCTTCCGACGACGTTGTCTCTCCCCAAGCTCTACAAACTTTGTCATAGACTATGTCGTACATTCGCTTGGGCATTACGTTCTATTGCCACGATTGATGTAACATTTTCCTAATGTGTGAAATCTGAACATATGCTTAAAATTACCAATACCGCATCCTTGTTGAGACTACATTTGGATGTGTGAAGCAAAAACGATTGACTGCATATGGAAAGTTATAAAAGACAAACTGAGTATTTATAGAAACTGTTTTCTTATAGGAAGAAATTAACTTATTTTTCAATATTCGGATTACTAATAACTGGTGGATTTTGAAAATTGACAAAATAAATTCCATAGAAGGTAACTCCAAATTACTTTCAGGATAACAGCGGTAAACTATGTTTTGCCCTATTTCAGTGATGAGTAAACTAAATCGTACGCGGGAAGTAAACTTACCAGTGCTTCATTCAAGTAAATAGCAAGTCTTAAAATTTGATTGGACGTCGATAGTAATTCCATATCCTTGCCAAACTAAAACGGATGAAATAAATGTACATTACATGGTTAATGTAACGGTTAAGGTAAATGGTATAATTGTGTAGGAAATATTTTGTAAATATAATTACACAATATAACTGTTAATGGTAGTTTTAGAAAATATTCTGGTTTATGCATCTCTTTTGCAAACAGGAGACATGAGTGCATGTAGGAAAATATATCTCTCGATTTATCGACAAATCAAAGCGATGTCAAATAATTACTTTTATGTATTTTTCATATTATTCAAAGCAAACGCATTTTATTACATGTATATAGCGTTTTATGTAGCCCTTTAGTGTTCATTAAGCTTCTAAGTTCACAGATATAATTAGGTAATTGCCATATATTTTAAATTAAACGGAATATATCTAAATTCAAAGGGACGAACCCTCAGACAAATTTCATAACAACAAAAATCCTGTAATAGGCTCAGCACCAAGTATTTCAGGTATAAAAAGCAGTAAATTTGCGAGGACCAGCGAAACGATCTCTCATCGTGACGTCACTCCGCATATAAACACGATTCATTTCTGCATTCCACAAATAGAGTTTTCGAGTATTTTGGACTTTATTGTTGTTTCCGCTGGAGTGTAGGAGTTAAATTGCGACCAAATCTAGTAAATTGTATTATTCGTGTAATAAAATAATGTTTTCACTACACTGTTTATATGCGGTGTGACGTCAAACGGCGTTTTGTAGCCAATTCCTAGCGTTTGAATTTCAAATGACTTTTTTGCTTGAATGTCTTTAATTTTTTTTAATATTAACCTAAGATTTATAGGCATATAATCTCTCATTTAGCCAGTTTTCAAAAAATGTGAAAATACCTAATTTGGACGGAAGAACCGGTAAACGACATCGGCTACGAAGAAGGACATTGAATTTGGGAACATGGAATGAATTGTTATTTTAAAGGGTTTTTATTTCCGTTCTCATGACGTTTTTGTTAAAACTTGCTGTTTTCGATTTATTTTTGAAAAACCACTAAAAAACATGCATTTTTTAGGTATACAAATTCAACAATTCCAATCGTGAATAACTCGGGAAATATTAACTTACCGAGAAAAGCATATATATACCATTTTTGGCTTGAAATTGAACACTCTATCGATTTCCGGGTTTGTTTTGAGGTTAAATATTTTCACCCTCGAAAAGGGGTGGCACTAGCCCTCAGGGTAAAAACACACATCGGCAGTATATAAATTTTTTTGACATTTTTTCTATATATATTTCAAGTTTCAGCTGAATCGAAGCGGTACTTTAAAATTCTGAGGAAAAACCGTGAAGAATGGACTATAGTTCGTAAATATAAGGGAAATCTACTGTACTTTTTTTCTAGTACGTATCTTTGGTTTGGGCATGTTATGTTCTCTCATTATTTTTGAGTATTGTCCGTTCCGATGAATGAAGTAGGCTATTGACTATGTCATTTAATAAGGAACTAATGCGTGCAAGGTATTTTATTTTTTCAAACGGTCAATTGACCTCTAAAATTACCTCCAAAAATTAAAAAAAAATTTCCATTTTTGGCTATACCTTTTTTCTGATTGAATTTAGCTATAGGCATTGCTTCGTAAAAAAGAAAGCTTATAAAGTTCTCTTTAAAACGGTGGCTTATAAGACCTTATATGTTTAATATTGACAGAGATATAAACGTTCGAATTCAGTCATTTTTTTCTCTATTTTTTATTATTTAAATACTTTTACCTGAAGAAAATGATTTTTATGCGATAATAATTTTATGAACATGAGTTTATCAATAATATTGGATAGTATTCTACTAGAACATATTCTACATATTTATTTTAAATCGTTGGAGGTTTAAAATTGCAATAATGTACTACAAATATTAAGGTTTCAGTTATAAAAATTTTCTGTCTACATTATTGCAAAATATAATTTTTATTTTACGAAATGATTGCATTTATTTTGAAAGTTTCTGTATATAATTGAGTACACAATAAAAATTTAAATTTTTAAAGACACCTACCTAACGAAATACGACTTTTTTTTTCGCCCCTCTACTAAATATCAATTTCACGCTTGACCGCCACATAAAACACAAAATTCAGTATAATTAAAAGTAACACCTTCCCTGGGACGACTTGGTTCCCCAATTTATGTTGGCTGCTTTCCTTTTTTTTGCTGCTTTAATATTCGACTCCCTAATGTTTGTTTTATAATTTATAACATTTTTCATGCACTTGAATACTTGCAACATCACTCAATAATTCATGTTTTCTATTGTCTCTTTAAATACTAGGAGCAATTACAATGTCGACACTCTTTTTTTCCTAAAGTTCTCGTTGTATCACTATTCAAATCCTTGTTGCAATAAAAAAAAACACTTCCATTTTCGAATTTACTCTAAAACTCAACTGTGCTACGCCAATTCTAGAATTATAGTGACCCAACCTCCGAAATGTGAAGGAAAAACATATTGTAACGAAACAGCCTGCCATAAATATAAACACACATCGGAATGTGTCGCTTCTGAAAACTTCCTAACGAGGTAGATTCTGCGAACTGATGGATTTCCGGCAAACATAAATAAACTTAGTGCATTTAAAACAAATTTAAAAGGCATTGCATATAAAACTAGTTTTAAAATGATTACTTTAAAGATGAAATAAGTATTTATTTCTACGTGTACGTAAATTTACTTTAAATATAAATAAATAAGATAATTTTTTATATTAAATTTTTCGTACATAAGTTATGTATTGAATAAAAATCATATTTTTCAGTTAAAAGTATGAAATAATACGCCTTTTAAGGAAAAAGTAAAAAATAGAGAAAAAAATCGTGATATGTTCATCAGAGTACTTTCTCATATATAGCGTGTTTCAATATGCGTTTGCCAAATCCAAGCGGGAAATAGATACGGTTAATTTAAGCAAAAAAAAACCAAAATTGACAAGTATAAAGTGCCCTTCACAGAACATTTAGCCAAAAACGCTAAAGTGAATTTCGAGAAAAATTAAAAAAACCGAAAAATGACAAGAGTAAACTACCCCTCTATCCTGGCCAATTTAAATGAAAAGCTTATTTTGACGTCCTGGTATGGTAAAAAACCTAAATACATAGTTTTGACCGTTTGTAGTTTTTAGTTTTTGAGAAAATCCTATCACATACATACATATATACAACACACATACATACAGACGGTTTTCCAAAAACATGTTGTGTGTACTCAGGAGACCTCAAAACGTTCAGAAATGCTAATAATTCAATTTCGAAAAATCGACCCGATTACAATACCTACTCTCTCATATATGAGTACCTCATATGAGAAAGTTAAAACCCAAATTCGACAAGTATAAAGTATCATTTACAGAAGATTTAGCCAAAAATGTTAAAAAACTTTTTTATACATATTCAATAGTATGGCGAATTAGCCAAAACCGGTCATCGAATATATTAAAATTTTTTTACCGAGACGTGGTCAAGACGTTTTCCTTTCCTATCCAGTAGAATAAATATTCAAAGTTTAAAAAAAATTCGTAGTGGATTTCTAAAAAAATTGAAAAAAAACGGAAATTGACAAGTATAAAGTGCCCTTCACAGAAGATTTAGCCAAAATCGTTACAAAACTTTTTTTATACCTATTTAATCGTACAATAAATACTCAAAGTTTCAAAAAAAATCTTTGAGCGAATTTCGAGAAAAATTAAAAAAACCGAAAAATGACAAGAGTAAACTACCCTTTTATCCTGGCCGATTTTAATGAAAAGCTTATTTTCACGTCCTGGTATGGTACAAAGTCTAAATATAAAGTTTTGACCGTTTGTCGTTTTTTGTTTTTGAGAAAATCCTACCACAGACATACACACATACACACATATATAGTGACGGTTTTCCAAAAACATGTTTTTTGGACTCAGGGGACCTCAAAGCGTCCCGAAATGCTAATAACTCAATTTCGAAAAATCGACCCGATTACAATAGGTACTCTCATATATGAGTACCTCATATGAGACAGTAAAAATGGCTAAATTCAAACGTTTATATCTCAGTCAATATTATACCTACATATAAAGTCTTATAAGTCACCGTTTTAAAGAGAATTTTATAAGCTTCCTTTTTTATGCAGTAATGTCTATACCTAAATTCACTCAGAAAAAAGTAGTAGCCAAAGATTCAAAAAAAAATATTTTTTTGAGATTTTTCCATTTTTCAACTTTGTTTTTTGAATTTATTTCATTAAAAAGATTTTTTTTGACTTTAATAAACATAATTTTCATAGGAAATTCAATTGTCTACAAGAAATCTTACGACACATATCTTCGAAGAATGCATAGTTTTTGCGATATAGCCGATAAATCGAAAAGTTGACAAACTTATCTCGTTCTCAAAAACGCATTGCTAAATTTAGTAGCACTTTTGGATTTTAGTTCTTTAGAGGTCAATTGCCCGTATGAAAAAATGAAATATCTTGCACGCGTTAGTTCCTTTTACCCCTGTTATTTTCGACATAATCAATAACCTATAACTCGGAAAATATTAACTTACCGAGAAAAGTCTACATAACATTTTTTGCTTGAAATTGAACACCCTATCGATTTTTGGGGTTATTCTGAGGTTAAATATTTCCACCCCCGAGAAGGGGTGGCACTCAG
Organism: Cryptocephalus moraei; assembly: GCA_946251905.1. NCBI lineage: Eukaryota > Metazoa > Arthropoda > Insecta > Coleoptera > Chrysomelidae > Cryptocephalus > Cryptocephalus moraei. The sequence continues at coordinate 22,511,684 of OX276463.1, read as the reverse complement.
CCCCAGGGTAAAAGCACACATCGGCACTATAGAACTTTTTTCTTTGATATTTTTTCTATGCATATTTCAAGCTTCAGGTCAATCGAAGCGGTACTTTAAAATTCTGAGCAAAAAACGTGAAGAATGGACAATAGTTCGAAATATAATGGAAATCTACTGTACTTTTGGTAGATTTATTGGTAGATTTATCTAGTATTGCATTCGTTAACGAAGTCGAAAAAGGAAGGATTAAAATGCTGTTTTCAGTTTTTCAGTCTCTAGAGATTATACTTATTCATTTCTCAAAAGCGAAATTTGGTATAAAAATCATTTGGCCGAGAGTTTCGGTCGAGTTCGTTAATGCGCCAAATAGGTCTAGCGGTTTCAAAATGGCGGCTTGTTATTTAAAAAAAAATCAAAAGACTTTAATTTCTCGTCTGAGAGAAAAATGTTAATTAGGTTTATTTGTTGATTTTATAGAGGCGAACTACTTTTGTATGAAACATTTTTTCTAGAAATGTACAGAAAAAAAATTATGAAAATTTTTATTTCGTGTCTGAGAGAAAAATGTTACTGAAGGTTTTGGTTGCCCTTATAGAGGCGAACGACTTTTGTATAAAACAAATCTTTGAGAAATCTACAGAAAAAAGGTATTTGCAAATATTTAAAAATTTGTCGTTTGTATTTTTTTCACACTTCGTATACATTTTTTGACACATCGTGTCTGTTATATTACTCTATATCCTATCCATAAATCTACCTTTCAGCCTGGCATGCCATGGGTTTTTTTTCTAGGAGAACGTATCTTTGGTTCAAGCATGTCATGTTCTCTCATTATTTTTGAGTATTGTCCGGTCTGATGGATGAAGAGCGCGTTTCTCTCGTGATAAGGCGCGAGAGGAGGAAAGCGGTCGGAAGACGCGACGGCGGCGGCGTCTCCGTCGCCGCCGCCGTCGTGGACGTCTTCTCCGCGTCGTCGTCATTCGTTCGTCGGCGGCGCTGAAGGGAGCAACGCGCGAGGTCTCCGCGGAAACGGGCCCGGAACGTGTGCGCGTGTTTCACGGCTTTTCGTAGACGAAGAGTTTCGGTTTCGGTTTCGACGGGTTTTATTTTTCTTCAGGTAGAGAATTGTTTTAGAAGCGACATTAAGATAAACGAACTTAGTGTGTGGAGATTTTTTTTTGTGGCGGTACTTTACTGTTTTTACGCGTGTTGGTGCACTGTTATAGTACTTACCCTGGGAAGTGATTTGGTATTACCGACAGGTTGTAAGGTAAAAACGGCTATAAATTATTTATTCGTTCAATTAGAATTTATTTAATGATTAAATCAGAACAACCCTCTGAAGAATGGTTTTGATGGTTTTTACCATTTTTTTTTGTGATTTATATCCCAAATTTCATGCAAACATTTTGAAAACTATGACTAACTATTAAAAGTGAAACTATTTTCATATCAAGAGGTATTTAAAAAATTTTCGTCGCAAAATCTTTATTAAATTTTAGCAAATATTATAACTGTCAAGAACATTTTTATTAATTTGGTTTTGATTACTTTATACCCAACTACAATTAAAATCGAAAAATTAACATTCTGATTATCAGTCTACAGTAGTACATACTGTCTAATAGTCTAATACCGGAATATTGTAATTTTTACAATTGACACCCACTGTGATACACTGCAAACTTAAAATGTCTAGGTTTATTTCCCATTAATCATTATACTTAAATGGAAAATACTACAACTTGGCATTAAAGAGAAACTTGTTTAGCAAATTTAGAATCCATGGGGAGTTTTGGCAAAAAAAGTAAAACGACTGCCGCTATTTTTAGCTCTTATATTTTACATCTTTTTAAAAACGTGTAAATTTTATGATTTTTCAACATGTCATGAGGTGGTAAACGCAAAATGTTTCATGTTTTAGTTGTTACTCCCCAGTCAAATTTTAGCAAGTTATGATAACCTTTCTTAATTCTTTAAAATCGAAACTCCAACAATTTAATACACTTTATTCAAATGTTTTAAAAAAAGAACATCTTTAATACTTTTTTGTCAAAAAATTGGTGATATACTATTAAATTATCATTATCATCAAGTAGTGCTTTAAACTAAACTTTAAACTTTTTTATTTTTATCACAATACAATAATTTAGGGCAAAAATGCCAAACCCCTAAATCCATTTTCTACCCAACAGACCTTTATTTTACTCACAAATTATTCATTAAAACAAATTATACTTGGTATACCCCCCTAACATTTTTTGTGTGACTAAATTACATTTTGAAATTGTACAAATAAATCCGAAGTTTCTCCAGCGTCTCGAAGGTGTCCATATTAGTTAAACCACCATAAATTGGTGGTGACGACTTGGTGTTTTCTTATGGATTAAGTACAAATAAGTCTTTTTACTCTAATTTTAAACACTAACTTGTGTTCATCTTCTATAAAATTATAATTTTCCTTGTTTTTAACACGTTTAAATCTCTTGTTAAAATTTTTTAAATTACGAATTTGCATGTAACTGTAGACAATTAATCCATTACACCCCGAATAAAGTTTTTAATAAAAAATTCTCTAATATAAATACTAAAATAGTTCATATGACATAAAACTGTCATTTACGCTCAGTTAAATATAGGACGTGCTGAATTTAATTGTTTTAATCAAATTAACCCGGTTCGTCCCTGAACATTTCAATAAAACTGATTTTGATTTAATGTGAATCAATTAGTATTTCTATTGGTAGAGAATTGAAGTATTGGGTACGATTCGCATCTGGTAAATAATATGAATTAGATATTGATTTGCAGAGAAAACATAAGTAAGTTCATTAAATCAGACAAGAAAAATGTATGTAAAAATATAAACGTTATAAATTTTATATATATATATATATATATATATATATATATATATATATATATATATATACTGGGTGATCAAGAAAGACTGTTTGAGTTAGCAATCCTACCTGGAGGATTTTTTTGCCTAAGGGTTTGCAACGCTACAACCAGATATGTTTATTTGACAAAAATTTGACATAATAATCAAGCGATAAGATTGTAGGTTATGAGAATAAAAATTAACGTTAAAAAAATGAAACTCGAAATACAGAACAATGACTTAATTAAACAGCTAAAGGTAATGCTTAAAATGTCCCCCATTTCGGTCCAGACATAAATTAAGTCTTCTTTTTACGCTCTCGAAGATATTCACCAGCATATAGGGGGTAATGTTTTCCACCTCCAGAACTATTGCCTCTCGCAGCTCTTCTTCAGTATGCAATATGTTCCTAAAGACATTGTCCTTCAAGAGCTCAAATAACGAAAAATCTAATGGATTAAGATCTTGACCTGCTTTGCCAAATGCCCTGACTAATTACTCTGTCGCAAAAATTCTCTCTTAAATATCCCATAGTAGCACGAGCCGTATGTGCCCTTGCAGAGTATTGTTGAAAATATACAATTTGACGCTCTTCGTCTGTTAATTGGTTTATAAAAGGCCTCAAAAGGTGTTGGATATATCTCTCCAAATTGACGGTAAAGTTAAAAAATATTGGCCCATACACCCGCGTCCTTGAGACTGCCAACCAAACACCAACTTTAACCGGGTGCAAATGTGTCTCTCTGATAGCATAAGGATTTTCACTTGACCAAATTCTGTAATTTTGTTTATTCACATAGCTCTTGAGATGAAACCAGGCTTCGTCGGAAAAGAAGGTATTGTCAAGGATATCATTATTATTTAATATGTCATTGAACCAATTGCAAAATAAAACTCTCTGCGGGTGATCAGGAGGGGTTAATGACTGGACGATGGAAATTTTGTAAGGGTGGTACTTTAATTTCTTTTTAAGCACAGTGGCGCAACTTCCATATGATAAACCTGTTAAACCGTGAATTAGAACAATATGGAAAAGTGGAAGTCTTATGGGTAAGAATGAAAATTGGTTGAATAGGAGGCATAAGGACCAAACCTGTTTGATGGGAGAGCTTTCTTAAGGATTTGGGAGGACTTCTTTGCGTTCGAGTTCTGATATCCTCGACAACTTCCTCGTTTAGAGTAGAAGGTCTACCAGTTGATTTTTGTTTGCTTACGCTCCCTGTGTTTAAATAACGTTCAACTACTCGCATGCAATGTTGCAGAAAGACAGCAAAAGTGACCAATGGCTCCGGAAACAACTCCTGAATTTGCTGGTATGTCGCTTTGAGAGAGTACTGCCAACCAGTAATTGGGTTATAAATCCCGCTTCGGAAGTACGCCATTTCAATGAAAATTTCGTGTTGTAACGTGAAAACCATTTTAAATAAATAAATTTTAAAAGAATACCAGAAATTTGAATTTGAAATAGCAAATTCAATTAACCAGTTGTACCATTTAAAAATGAAATTCAGCATTGCCAACTCAAACAGTCATTCTTGATCACGTTGTATATATATGTAAACTTTCAGTAACTTTATAATAGGAAGAATTGGGGTATAAATATGTTATTTATATCTACTATATATATTATTATATACCCAATATAGACTTATAATATTTACAATATTATAATATATAACATAAATAATATTATAATATTTATACTTATATATTATTATATACTCTCTCTCTCTCTCTCTCTCTCTCTCTATATATATATATATATATATATATATATATATATATAATCTTTAATCTGGACATGGACACTTTATTTGCGGCAAATGTGGACACTTTATTTTGGTTTTACCTTATCTTAAGCCAAAAGTATGTTTTGAAACACTTGCTAGCTTCAATGGAAATTAATGTTTCAACTAAAGATTTATCAAAAAGCATAAAGGTTTTGCAAGCGATTACATGGATCTAGAAATCTTCGGAAACGTAACAACAAACACCATTCAGCATTGCTTTAGAAAAGCCAGCTTCAATGTGCAGAACATATTTCAAAATGAAGTCGAGGAAAATATGGACTTAGCCTCATTAAAAGAACTCCTAACTTCATGTCATTCCCAAGTTGCTTCTGACGATTAGGTATGTTCAACAGATACTATTTTATCAGCGGAAGATAATGATTGCAATATTGAATCAATAATGAAAACCACTTTCAACAGCCAGATCAGAAAACTTAGTGTCATGAGAAAGTAAATTACTCTGATGCTCTTCGGTATTCAGAGTTGTTAAAAACTTTTTGCTTACATAAAAATTACGGTGAAGGATTGAGTTTGATTAATAATTTTCAACTTCATTAGAAAAGCATATTGTGTCCAAAAAACAATTAAAAATTACGATTTTTTTTCAGTAATCAGCAGCTGTTAATTACATATAATTATTATTGTTATATTGGTACATATATAAATATTAAATTATGTATTACATTATATGCACATATACTATGTACTATGTACTATGTACATCTATATGTGTTATGCATATTATGATGAAATACATGTGAAATAAAAACTATTCTTTTTCTATGGTTTCTTCTGTTTGTATACTTTTAAAAAAGTAATTATTTGTGTAAAACCATTTCAAGTAAATTATTAACAATATTCATGTTTAACTCCCTAATGTGGACACCTCCCTAATCTGGACAAAATTTTTGCTCCCCCAGGTGTCCGTATTATATAGGTTTCACTATATATATATTATATATATATATATATATAAATTATTATAAATTAACAACATTATTACATTATATCTTACCTAAAGTGAGGTTTTTCTCTTAGAAATCGTGGCATCTAATCAGAAATAACCATTTCTTGGTTAGGTGCGACATAAATATAGTATATATTTATTCTAATCTTTATCAGTTAGGTACTCGAAAGTGAGGTTTTTTTTGAAAATATTGGCATCTAATCTAAAATGATAATTTCCTGGTTAAGTGCGACATACATCTGTTGGACCATAAAGTAATTTTTAATACACAAATTTAGTTTTTTATAAAAAAGTCTGTATAGCCCCGATATCTTCATAAGTTTTAAGTTTTTAGACTGATCAGCCAGTGCTAGCTTTTTGATATACAATATGTATTATCTATTATATATCTATTAAGTATCTACGTACCTCATGGATGTACCTACTTTTACTATTATTGGCCTGTTTAAAACTACTATTACTACTACTAATACTATTGCCACTACTACAATTACCACTACTACTTACAAAACCTACTCCTATTTATTGCTCCATTTTATTAACAATACATTTATCATCAATACAAAACTGCGAAAATACTTTTGCGCAGCCTATGCATCTCTAGCGGTGGTTATACACTACTGCAGAGAACAGGTAGATTCTCCAAGGATTCCATCAAAATTCTCCTTGTTACTTCGGGCGGATCTCGAATACGGAAAGAAATCTGTAACTTCCTGCAAATACCATAATAGGGAAATAATGGGAATCGGAATCCTTGAGGAAGACGAGTGTCAATGTTCAAATACATTAATTCTTAATGTAACGAAAATTAAGTCAAGTGCTCTAATAAATATATTAAGAGAAGTAAAGACAATTACGTTTAAGTGATCAGCATAATACGTAGAATGTTACGGTATAGAGACTTAGAAACGTGAACACATATTTCAATATGAAGAAAAGTTTATCAAATAGGCATGGTAGATGATAGAAATCAGATCAGTTCCGTTCAGTAGCAAAATGCTGTCTGTCTCCTGGGCGCTTCGTATTGATATATAATTTATTTGAGTTAACTTATTTTTGTAACCTGAAGGTGTGATGTGGTCTAATTTTGATCGTACAATGGAAAACACTAAGAAAAATTTAAAACTGTTCAATAAACTTTGATTAAAATTGAGTACCTACAACTTGACGAAGGTTGATGGATTCATACGTGAATTTATAACAGTGTCACTTCTAAACAATATCCCTCGCTACCAATTGAACTTTAAACTTTTTAATTCCGTTACTCTATTTATATTATATTATTCACATTAAATGACATCGAAATTTTACATTTCGTAGTTTCCATTTTCCATTATATGCGTGTATATAAAGGTACCGTTTTAAGTCAAGATTATAATCGAACTAATATATTATTACACCTTTATTAAATTAAAAAAATATTGCTGCAGCCGTTCAATTAAATATAACAAATTTAAAGGTTTGTTTAAGACCTTGACACACAATGGCATTGGTAATAATATAGATATTAACATGCGATTGATTTGTTCCATCCTACTCTTTTTTGCCTAAAGATAAAATTTTAGCAATATACTTAGCAGAAATTTTTCACCTTTTGGAAGAATTTTCTCATCAATTTCTGTCCTATTTCGTGAAATGGAAGAAGTTTACCCTCACCTGCATTCATTTACAGTGCTGGTGTTTTTTTTACTAACGCAATACGACCGAACTACTAAACTCCCCGTAAATCTATTTTAACCCCCACGTTTCCATTCCCCCTTTTACTTAATTACTCCGAACGTATAAAACCCGAAGAATAAAACTTTCAGCCGAGGGAAATTACTCATTTCGTTCCGGTAGAAACGGCGAACTATATACATATATACATATACATACACACGGTATAGTTTCACTAATTGTTTGAATAGCAAACTACCAGACGGAATTTACGGCGCTGTTATAACATTTAGTTGTCACTTCGTTGTTTACGAAATTATTACGACTTTAAATTATATGAACTCTCGAGTAGTGCCACACGCGAATTTAATAACGGGGACTCGTTAAGGCGCGATTGCGTTTCCAGGACTCAAATTGTCAATGTAAAATTTAACACTTTAACATTTATCATAAGTTAATAACCATCTCAGTTGAATTTCAGTCCCACCTGCTTGATTCCGCTCACAATAATTTTACTCAAAATAAGTTTGTCTGAGTGACCATGAAAAGGTTTTACTTGAGTAACTGACCGGCTAATGTCTTCATAAGTCAGTTCATCTGATTTTACTTACAATAAAAATTAATGTCTGATTCCATCAATTGACACTGTAAAGGACCCCTGTAAAGGACATAGTATAAGGAAAAAGGTCTTCCGGTGAAATTTGCTAAAAATTTGGGAAATTGTTCATTTTGTCCCCCTGATCAAAAGTCTCAATGGGGTCGAAACTAAAAATGCCCATCTTTAGGCTCTACGGCAATTTTTAGTGGCCAAAACGGCAAAAATTCATTTTTTTAAATATTATGTTTAATGATGGGAAATTGGCTTTTGGAAATGGTTTTTGGCCACTAAAAATTTCCGTAGAGCCTAAAGATGGGCATTTTGAGCTTTGACCCCATTGAGACTTTTGATCAGGGGTAAAAAACGAACAATTTCCCAGCATCAAACATAATATTTAAAAAAAAATGAATTTTTGCCGTTTTTGGCCAATAAAAATTGCCGTAGAGCCTAAAGATGGGCATTTTGAGCTTCGACCCCATTGAAACTTTTGATCAGGGGGACAAAACGAACAATTTCCCATCATTAAACATGATATTTAAAAAAGAAATTTTTGCCGTTTTGGCCACTAAAAATTGCCGTAGAGCCTAAAGATGGGCATTTTGAGCTTCGACCCCATTGAGACTTTTGATCAGGGGGACAAAACGAACAATTTCCCAAATTTTTAGCAAATTTCACCGGAAGACCTTTTTCCATATAATATGTGCGGGGTCCTTTATAATTAGGTAGAGCAAGTGTTACCGATCGCCTAGTATGTCTTCATAAATTAAGTCAGGTCATTCTACTTAAAATAATTCGAGTCCATCATCTTGCAGTATCTTCCTACTTGACTCAAAAATTGCGGAAGGTGTAATGTTTTTCCACAAGTCAAGTTATGTGCTTCAACTTCATGTTAGAAGGTGATATAGCAAGTTCTGACTTTAAGTAAAAGCTACTGATCACCTAGTATATCTTCGCAAGTGAAGTTAATTTAATTCTTCTCACAATACTTTACCCAAAAACAGTTTGATTCAGTTTCCACTCAAAGCAAGTTTTGACTTGACGTAAAAGTAACTGGCAATGTTTTCATAGGTCAGATTATGTGATTCTACTCATCATAATGTTATCTCATTGCTATTTGAAAGAGTTATTGAATCAATGAAGCGTGATTTAATAAAATAATTACAAATTCTGTAATAACTTTACAAGTCAAGGTATGTGTAACCAAGCATAACAAGTAAGGTAAGGTATGTGTGTACCTACAATAATTTGTTTTAACCACCTAAAGAATATGTTTTGATTTGAACCAAAAGTCTAGTATTTTTTTCACAAATTAAATGATTCCAATTAAATGGTAATTACATGACATGATCAATGGGTTTATCTGGTAAAGTAAGTGTGAACTTGAAGCAAAATCAACAGATCTTATAGTATGAATTCAGAAAACTGTTACAATGATTAGACGGCAATATTTCTAAAACGATAATTTGTACTGGATGAAGCAAGTTACTTTAAGTAATTGTCACTTTTAATTAGACGCATATGTTCAAGTCAGATTATTTTATGATAATCACTGTAATTTCACTCATTCACAAACACATTTTCATTTGAAACATAAGCTGTCGAAGGTCTAATATTTCTTCACAAATCATGTGATAACACTTACGATAATACAACTATGACACTGTGTATATCTGATAAAACATACTTTTATTTAAAAAAAAATTGCTGGCCATCTCGTAATTTTTAAAATCAAGTTATGTGTTGCTGGAATTGCACAATTGCTGCTGGAAATTTCTCTCATAGTGATTAACTATAATCATATTAATAACTAACGGGCAGATAATATGTATATCGCATTTCAATGCAATTTTTGCATATTTTTACAATTTCGGAAAAAATTGCGTATTTTTAAAACAAGGTGTATTTCTTGCATATTTTTTTACTACACGGTGCTTTTATTTGCATATTTTGTTCAATATTTAATAATAGGAGCACTTAATTAACACTAATTTTTTATATATGAATATGTATTATAGATGATCTTTAATGTTTCTTACGTATAGTTTCAAATTTCAGGCAATTGCATAAATATTTCATTTTAAATTATTATGAAATAAAATTGTAACCGCTATACAATAGTTTTAATGCAATTAATCGAATAAAATGATTCTAAGGGTCCAGATAAATTACATATTATTACAAATTAACCGAAACACACCTGATATACATATTTTGAACGCAAGAAAATGTTGCATATTTTGGCATATTTTGCATATTATTGCATTCCTTTAGAAGTACTATGCATTATAATGCGCATTTTTTCGACAATTTTGTTGCACTTTTCCGCCCTTTATTAATAACCATTGATACCCAACACTCTACTACATTACTCTACCTATCGCCTGAGGGTGCAGAAATGGGTTGCAGCTAATCAACTTAATTATCAAACTCAAGGCAAATTTTAACAAAGATATATTTAATGGAAATCCGTTTTTACCCATGAACTATCCCCCTCTAACCGTTTCCTGTCGAAAATCAGCCAATGAAATATAAAATTGGGTATTAATTTTTCATCATTAATGTCTGGAAAGTTATTTTTAGTAATAAAATCCTGTGAGTATCAGGATACATTGCTGTTCACACATAGGCTACATTTCTGTGTCAATTATAGTATAATATTACATATTGTTTATTTATATTGGAACAGGAAAATTTGCCGTCAAAACAAATACGAGTCGTGCACAGACAAGTGGAACCAGCCAATCAGAGAGCGAGGATAAATAAATAGTGATATAAATTAAGTGTAAAGATGTGCTAATTAGTGATAAATAGATTAGTTGAGAAGAATTTAGTGCAATTTAATTACTAAACCCATCAAACCTTACCATCTTATAATTTCTTCATCTACTACCTTTACTAAGAAATTCACACTAAATACAATTAGACGTTGATTTAAATGATTAATTATCACTGGAAATTAAAATTGAAAATTTTTATACTTAAATAGTTTGAAACCCTTTTGGATTGTGGTCAGCTTTTTAAGTGGATGAATAGCTGTAGCTATTTTCGCCACTTGGACCCCTAATTATCTCTAAATTCTCTCTATTCTACTACTATTAATAAAACAAGTTTATTATATTGTTTCACTAATGGGTGGTAAAAGTCCAGTATACTCTTTCTATATTCTAAACGAATTTTTATCTTAATCATTTATGGGAAAATGTTTTGACTTCAAGCAAAAGTTAATGTCCACTTAACATGTTTTCAAGAATCAGATGATGTAATTCTACTCAGTGTTTTCTACTCTCAATAACTTAACTCTATCGAAGATCTTGATAAACGGAATGAAGCTTGCACAAAAAGTACTGGCAAAGTGAATTTCGGTACCCTACGTAACCGTAACTATCTATTCTCTTGATTTTCTTTGCAATATATTTAATACATTTTCAAAACATAATAGTTCACGACACTAACTTTTAGGTGTGTAACGCTGTATCAATATAGCAAAGTTATTTAGGATTACGAAGACATATGTCCAATTTTTTAATTAGGAAAATCTCCAGGATTCTCTACAGCAACCTATAGTTTACTTATGTATATTCATAAAACTTTAAAATTAAATTCCAGAAGAGTTCTCATATTTTCCGCGTTTTCGCCACACAGTTCAAAGTAAAATAAAATACTGGTGCTTCAAACTAACGTAAAAATTCCGAGTGTCACTCTGTATAAATTTCTTCCTTGTTGACCACACCGGCACTATAAATAATTAATTATCGGTAAGTTATGACCTACTTGTCGAAGTATTTACTTTTAATTATTTAAACAATTCTAGCCTTCCTAACGAATTCTCACTTATTTCTTAAGGTACGTTTAAAGATAACTATTCTAAACAGGCCCATTGAGCGTCTAATTATATCGTTTTAACGCTTTTAATTTAAAGTGTATTTGCTCTAGTGGCGCATAAATTCAAAACGAGTCTTCGTCCGTCTCGTAATAAAATAGTTAAAGGAACTTAAATTATCTCCCGCAAAGTTTGGAATTAAAATTGAGGAAGACTTCTGTAACGTTTTAAATTACATCACATTTAAAGTGCCCTAACTTATGAAATATTTAACTCGTTTCTTGGCTGTGGAGGGGAAATTTAGAAGTTCGCGGATTTATTTTCATAGGTTTTTCTTAATTCGCAGTTTGAGTTAGTACTTGTTTAGCAGCTTTAAAACTAATTCTACCAATTTAAATTGACATTGAAATAGATTCACTTGTTTTTTAAACTATTAGTAGGGTTTGCACGTTTTGGTTTTATTAACTTTACTGCTGCCTTACTCTTGACACAACCACAAATTTGTCAATAATAAATTTGTCTAAATATTCTTGATGAACTTTTACAAAGATTGGAGTGTGGTTTTAATAAATCTAATAAGTATTCTATTGTAGTAACTCCTTGGTCTATACTGTTATTCTTCAATTTTACACACTCTTAGGTAAAGTTGTGTTCTGAGTTCAGTAACTCGTAATTGTTTATTCTTAGGAATCTCACCTTACACTTTGTTTTTAATTTTTTTCTGGTAAATTATAGATAGCACAATTAATTTAGTTTCACGTGACCAATAAATTTATTTTACAGGTTTTAATTATTTTATAAACATTGTATGACTATTTATCCAGGCTTATCAACGTTAGGTACCCATTTTTGCGTATCGTAGAAAATTGAGTTATTTGTTTTCAACGATTTTTTTAAATTAAAATTTTGGTATTGGCATTTGTATGGTGGTAAGAATGATGCCAGAGTGACTCAGTGTTTCATACCATCAGTTGTCGTTCCACGTTCGTCGATTGCTCGAGCCAGAACCTATAACACTTTCTCTCTTATTCGTTGTAGCAAGTGAGGTTTACAAGGACCTGTTGAATTTTCTCCGTAATTTATAATTTTCAATTCATATTTTGTGACAGTGAGAACGATGCCAGAATGACCTGTAACGTATGATTTTTATTTACTCATTATTTTCCAAAATGCCGGCTAGCCCCAAAGAATATCTCTGGTGTTGTTGAAAGAAAATCACATTTATGATTATAACCGTTTAATTAGGTACGTCCAATAATAAAGCCCCGAAATACCGATCCTATTTACACATACAACTTAATATACATATTTTTCGGTCGACCGAGAGGGTTCACCTTTAAATTGCGATAATATTTACTTACTACACAAAATGACATAAACCTAAAATTGAAACTTAATTGTCCGGATTTTTGACTAATTAACTTACTTAAAGTGTCCAGATTACTAACACAGGATTTACAAAGGATTGTCTTAATTCACGGGGCGATCGACCGATTTAAACGTTTTAAACAAAATGCCTTTTGATCTACCAAATACCTGGCACTTCGCTCAAGTCACTACACTCGGAGTCGGATGCTGGAGGGCCTTCGAATTTCCTCGTCACAGGGGGGACCAGGCGGATCGCCTGTCTGGCAAGCGCGGTGCGGGGGTTGTCTGTAGTACCTGGTGGATTGCCTTGTTAGAGTCTGGAGTACTTAGTGGGTTGCCCGATCAGCGGGCGCTGTGGTTCAGCTACTCTCGTCGCGAACGACAACACTTGTCGTGGAGGATAGTGAAGTCGCTCACACTCACTCTATTCGTCCAACCTTAACGTAATACGCGGACCAATTCACTCACGATTAGTAATTATCTCGGACCGGCACTCGAATTCAAGGCACAGATTTATCGTTGGCTCAAATTGAACAATGGGGCCCCTCAAATTTAGGAGTTCACTTCTCAAAAGTTTGTCAAGACAACAGATCTGAACTGATTTGATTTACCAAAACTAATGTCCAAACTAATACCAAACAAAAATAGATGGTTGAGCCGCAACGCTGAGACGTCCCGACTAATAACTGAGTCTCAACTCTCTAGACTTCGGACCTATCAGAGCCTTCTAAATTCCCCACTTAGCAACTATCAATCGCCCAGCCCACTCACTGATGACGTAGGACACGTAGGTCTCTCTTCTTCTTCTTTTCTAAGAATTTATCAGACAGGAAATCGATCGTAAATGGTTTCCGGCCAAGTGAGACAGATTCTCTCGTTGGGCAATTAATATACAGATTGATAACGACTAAACTAACTGGAGAATCGCGTTCAAATTTACACGACTTATTCTCACATGGTTTCCCATTAATCTCTCAAAATTTCAAACGTCCAGCTATTGTAGTTTCCGACATAGAACTTTGGCGACAGAGTGTCGGGAGCCTTCAGATAAAAGTTCCTACACTTACTCATAAGTAAATAAACGGTTGTCTTTTCGCAAGCACAATTTTGGATCGTTCCTCTGACCAAACTAAATGGGATGGGGTGTATGACGTAGCGCTGCGTTACTCAGAATTAGTTAAAATAACGAACGAGGATTCGACAGGTTCCTAATTCGTAATATTTAGAAAAACGTGACATAACAGACCCCCAGTTTTTAATATTTTCGGTTATTGCCCGTACGTAACATCAAACTACTGCTTTCCTATTCATTGAAACAAATAGAGGCAGTTTTGTTTCAGATAACTATTTAATTGACTTTTATATAAGTTTTGAATTTTAATTTTTGGGAGAGCGGGAACGTTGCTATGGTAACCAATTTTTTAACAATTTTAGTCAGTGTCGCTGCATAACTTGAGACTTTTACTTATAGCTCAGCAAAAAAATTTAACAGGACTGAGAAATATCCAGCTATCTGAGAAACGTTTTAGTTACTATTTACCTATAGGAGGAGATTCTACCAGTTTCCTGCTTGAGATTCGGTCATAATTTCTATTTATTTGTGACGTGGTTTACCTCGCGATGCAGCAGATTCGTCGGCGGCACGACGACTCTGGGCTGGAAGGTTACGTCACTTGTTGAATTGGCGCTATTTGCGGAGTTTCGGAGCTATAAAGTCGGTTTTACGGTTTTGCTCGGGCGCCAGATTTTTTTAAGGGTTTACTCCCCAAAGCCTCGGGTTAGTTTATACTCAGGAGAATGCCAGGGGGTCCATGAAAATAAAACACACAATTCGGAAAACAAATAAATCTAATTTATTAAAGAAACGGCATCAAAGTAAGACAATCATGTTAGCAAGAATCGGCAACGGTGCAAAACTAAATATTTAATCGTTTCTACATCAAAGCGGCATCTATGTACAAATTTCCCTAGCTCTACGAAAAATGGAAGAATTTGGCAACTATGTACATCGGGAATACATTGGAGTCTCGGTTTTACGAAGCGGTCGGGCAACAGTGCGCGGTGCGGTTGTTACGGCGGGGGGGGGGGGGGGGGGAGCGGTGGTAGTGCATGGCGGTCTACATAATCTAGTCGGTGTCTATTCTATTTGGAATAGAAAAGCTAGTTAAGTGCAACGGTCAGGCAAGCGTTATGAAACGGTCAGAGCGGAGCAAGCATTATGGGGGAGAAGCTAGCAAGCGGGATAAAACTATATTCGGCGGTCTAATAATTTACGGGCATGCGCTTTAGCAGATTTGATTCGCGTCAATCAAATCGCGGCCTTGGAAGTCGTTAGGGAAACTAAGCATGCGCGGTGATTCAAGCAAAGGTCGGATTGCGTTCAGGGAGGCCAGCCCGAGTCTCACTCCGGGATGCACCTGCCGAAACAGCCCAAATTGACCCTCCCGAGTCTCAGGGGGTCGGTCGGATTTCCCTAACTACGATACCTTGGACGGTCGGTTTCCCTGGTCTCCGGGTCGGCTGTTCCGGGGCGGCAACGTTGCAGTCGTTGCTCTAGGTCGGGTCGAGTAGGAGCACCTACACTGTCTATCACCTGCGTCTCGGTGATCGGCCGGCAGACTTTTCATGATTTTCGATATTTTTCTCTCGTATTTAGAGCTTTCGGATAAATAAGGATGGGTAGTTTGCAGCTCGTAGTTTAGAGAGACAACTGGTGGTCTTTTGTTTAAACTCGGTCTCGGAATTTGCAGGTGTCACGGCGGAGAGACAATTGTTATTTATTTGAATTTACGAAATTTCCGCAAACGGTAACAGAGGGAGACAAGGGTTCCAGCCACGGAAAAATAGGCTTCGTTACATCTTAGTAACTAAATGCCAAAAATCTAAATTTTTGCTAATTAATTACCATTTGACACATGAAACAAGATTTAAATTGGAGTTTTATAAACGTTAATACATTAATTTGATGCTTAGAAATTAGCAAAATAAAGGAAAAAATTAATAACGAATCTTAAAAAAATTCGCCTACAATTATGTTGCGTACGTGAAAATGTGAGTCTTGTGGTACTACATGAACCTTCTAAATCTCAGATCGATCCATTAAGTAGTTTAAATTTTATTCCATTTGTTTATCCCAGAGACCAATTTTTGTAATAACATAAGTCAGAATATTGTAACGTTTTGGCTACGCGAAAATCACTAAACTACACGAATTGTCTTAACTAATTTATTTTAACCACTTTCACTAACACTTATCTACTAATACTTAATACTTAATTTATATTCATAATTATCTAATTTATATTAGCACCATTTATTTATATTTGTTCACTGCCGCTCCCGGTCGACGTCACCGACTGGTTTTACGACAGTCTTCCGACTCTCTTCCCTGTACCGCTCGGCGACCGGCTATTCATCTTGCCGAATGGGGATTGCCAAAACACGTCGAAATAACTAGATCTTTCGTCGTTTCCCGAATATTCTGCGACTTCCAAGATATCTATCAGTTCGCCAAATTCTCGAAGTTTCGAAGTTCCTAGAAGCAACACTTTCTGACGGGTGTCATATAATAGAGATACAGCAATTGTACAGACACCATAAGAATGGAGGGGAGCTAAACTATCAATATGAATCAGAAAAAGTAAAAATGTATCATTTTTTCTTTTGCAAAATCATTGAACAAGAATATTAACACTTTTAATTATAAACATTTTTTTAAAAAATTCATAAATAATTTGTTTATAACTACTAAGAAACCTACCTAACGCCATTTTGAAATCAAAGGTTCACAGTTTATGTACAAAAATCTATAAACGGTTCACTCTTAAACGAGATACTCGGTGAAGCTTCAAAAATGATGCAAATATAATCACTAGTCGGAGAGTGTGCAGGGGTAACTTAAAAATTTAAGGATGAAAACATGAAAAAGCCTCTTCAAATTCGAGCAATATTTTATATCTTTTTATCTAGTTGATTTTAATATTTCTTTTTTTAGTTTGTATGTATTCCTTGCGTACATTGCAAATATTCAATTTGTTCATTTTATCCATAAATAAACATGGAAATTGGTTTAAACAAATAATTTTTTTTCCCAAAAAAATCAACAACTTTTTCGTTATCTTAAGAATTTATTATTTATAACTAATTTGCAAAAACAATTTATTATCATTAACTTTTATAAGAAAAATAAGCTAATCTTTTTCATTTCTATTTTTATTTAATCAGGCCATGCGTGTAAAGTGGCCGTGGCTATAATGACGTCACAGCCGCTACTACTGCTCATAATAATCAAAGTCGTGTTTTCGGGGTTAAAGATTTTTTTATTTCGCGATTTTACAATTATCATGCGTTGTTTTCCAAGAAATGTGGCATATTTTGAAAGTTTATTGAACAAGCTTCACGTTGCATCTTTATACTCAGCAAAAGACATCATTTTTCATTGTGTTTTTTTTTGTCATAAACTTGTCGTCATCTGATTTCACGTTGATATTTTCAGTATTCTGGGTATTAAGACACCGTTTTAGTTTATTTTGAATTACACTGATATTTCTTTTCTGAAAATCGGATTTCGTGTTCCATGATAGCAGAAGGACCAGGAGGTATGGAGGTATATCGCTTCCTGTGCCTAATAATTTTTCTTAAATCGACGTTCCGTGCCATAGAACCGATGTGTCCGGTCCTAACCGGTAACCTAACCTAACCTAGGGTGATCTGTGGCCGGGTCAAATTAGCCCTGGCAGCAAAAAGAGACGTTAACCGGAAGACAAACTAGAACCGATGTGAACAAGGGATCTAATAACAGCATCTCTTGAAGAAGCAATAGTACAAACGATCATAGAAAAGCTATGGGACCTGTGGAAAGTTATGGAAGCTCTGAAGTGAGTATGCATCGTCCACGGCGCCGTTTGGTTATTGAACTCTTATGAATCGCGATCTGTCGTACAGCATTTCGGTTGCCCATAAAATATTATCGACGTCTCGTCTTTCAGGATCCGATTATGGCGTCTCACAGGAACATTTGCGAGAGATGTAAGTCGTGTTACGAGGACTTCTCGATATACATCGAAAGGTGTAAGATCCATGAGTCCGTAACAGACTGGATACAGTCTGGCGAAGAGGAACCATCGATCGATATCGAATATCACCCTTTGGTTAAAGAAGAGATTTTAAAAGAGGAAGAATCAAATTTCAACCATACTATAGTGTCATGAGTTGTTTTTGAACGCCACGTTCGACCAGGCTGTTTGATTTTCCCAGATTAACCTAAGAAGTTTACCAGCACAGAGAAGGTACTGGCATTCCGGAAGATCAAAGAGGAGCCATCGACGTTGAAGACCACATTATTGAGGAAGAAGTTTGGACAGTGGAAATGACAGATTCTGACAATCATACAGTGTATGCTGGGAAAAGAAAACCTGATTTAGTTTTAGGAACCGTCTTAACACACAAAGTGTTACCGGTCTCTATGATTTCTCAAAAAAAAAACTGACCCCAACTTCATACGTTCATATTGCGATAAAGCGTTCGATTACCCTGCTCAATTGATTCACGTGTCCACTCATAAAAGTGAGAAGTCTTTTAAATGTTCATTATGCAATAAGACTTCTGCTCGGTCTGAGTTTTTGAATAGACACTCACTCATAAAGGTGAAAGTCAGTTGTACAATGAGTTCGATAAAACAAGTAGATCTTATGTATGTAGGCTTGATAGATTTAAAACACTAAATAACGAGTGGCTGTCTGATGATACTGTAAGAGTTTCTCACGAAACACTATCATAATCTACAAATTTTAAACCCAGAGATACACTGTTGGTTTTAAATCTCCTTCAAAATCGACAAACAGGAACTCGCATTATTCCAGTTCTTTCTGATCAACATCATTTGCAAGTAATTCAATCTACTGCTCATTGGATCTGTATTTTAACGTTTATTCTAATTTTTTTACACTGTTCTTAATTACACACTACACTACCTAATTTATTTAAACTATTACTTAACTAACTAATTTATATAACACACTTAACGCTAGTCGGTTTATCGCACTGTTTTCACTAGTCGACGGCTTCTCGTCTAATCATCTCCTCCGACCGCAAATCCGTGTTTAAAATCCTCAATAATGTATTCCGGAATATTCTTGATAGTACTCGATTTTTCTTTTCCCTAATAATGTTTATTCTAGAAAGGCCCGGAACGTAATAGATCATTATATCTTTAATTGAATATTCGCGATTATTCACCAAGAGTTTTTATGGCCCAATTAAGCAGAGCGGCCTCCGATTTGAAGTGGCCCCCTAGGTCTGATAAGGAGTACGCTTACGCTGGTTGTTTACATTTCGCGTTTACAGTATTTATTTTGATACTAAGCATATTTTGGAACTTTAGTTCCTTTTGCCAGGGATTGGGGAGCGAGGGTGGTCGCGCCGCAAAAAATCTGACCGTTAAATGGAATGCGTTACCGGAAAGCGTTACCTCGGCAGCGTTCGTAGCGGCCCGGCAGCGTTCGTAGTGACTCGGTGGGGGGGGGGAGAGTGGATGGTAGAGAGTGGAGGGGTGAGGGAGAGAGTGGGTGAGAGAGGGGGGCGAGGGAGAGTGCGGGAGAGAGAGAGGGGTGGAGTGGGGGGAGAGAGAGAGAGAGAGAGCACGCGCTTGACGCACCGAGCCGTGGAACGATATTCCATTGCCTTACTTATAGAACCAATGCTGTGTATTATTTGCAATGTACGTCTTACTGTCGCTGTTTCACGTTAAACATTACAAAGTTTTATTAAGAAATAATTAAAAAAAAATTGGTTGTTAATTAAAAGGAACTAAAGTTCCTAACGCGTGTCCCGCGACACGTTTTTTGTTTGTAACTCGATACACATTATGAATTTAAATCGAGAAAAAAACTTAATGATACTAATAAAAAAAATTGTAACGTTTTTACTATTTGCTAAAACTAACCACTACGCGATTTGTACTAATTAATTTATTTCTTACACTACACTTATAAACTTAACTTAACAAGCCCTTAACTTAATTTATATTCGCACACAGATATTTATTTATTTAACGCGCACGGTCTCTCGCCCGAATGTTTACACACCGATTATTCAACTACTAGTCTTGGGTCCGGCATTCCTTATATACTGCAGGTAGGAACCTTCTGGAAGTTTCGAGAGAACTCCAGGGAATTCGTTATCGCGTCGAACCTTCTCGACTCTTCTCGTTGGCTTCGAACCGTCCTTCTCGGGATCGAAATTCGGGGAACTTGGGTAGCTCCAGGCGTGTTTATCTCGCAGCAAGCCGTTTCGTTACAATATGACCGAATTTCTAGCAGGAAAGTGGTAGAATCTCTTCCCATAGGTCAATATTAACTAAAATGCTTCTTAGATAGCGAGATATATCACAGTCCTAAGCAGGGGCATTTTTTCTTACTTCCCTGGTCTATTATTGACCAAGTAGAGTGACGTTTGTTTCAAATGGCCATTAATTTGTTTGCTATAATGGTCATAATTTATTTTTGATTAATATTTTTTTTTAAGTCAAAAGTTTGATATTTTTTAAACTTTTATGTCTGTTTGACACGTAAACTTAAAATTATGCTTCCTTATTCATTGTAATAAGTCGAGTTACAATTTACTTTTTAATTTACTGTTTGATCCTTATTTTTTAAATTGACATTTTTACAACGGTGTGGATGATGTCCTAATGGCGGATTTTTTCCACACTTTCAGTCGGACGTTCCATCTCTCACGGTTATTCGATACATAACTTCTAACTTGCCCTTAACTATTTTAGCTAGTTGATTGACTTTCGTTTCAGTCGTAGATAACTATTTAATTAATTGGGTATTAATGCGTGTATTTATCCCATTACATAACGAAACTTGTTATATTTCCCCTAGAGGGGTTGGGGGTGGAAACGATGTGTTTTGATTTACAAACTAGAAACTTCATTCGTTAACAACGGCGCCCCTTTATTACGTATGTAAATAACTTCGGTTTGAGTTTCCTTAAAGTTATATCGGGATAGTTGCGGAATTAGAAGGTAACGTCACTAACGAAGGGAAGTTTTCGGTGCGGAGGTAAAGTTGTTAAATATTTCTTTATTAAGGAAAGACATGGGTCGTCTTACCTAATCGAACTTATTTTCGAACAATTTTAAATATTTTTAATCGAATTGGAGGTAATGACAGTGCATGTCTAATATAATATCTATGGACCACCAGAGGATCTCATGTTGTATTGTCACGCATAGGGCTACATTAGATACTTATGTGTTCTCGGTTTAGCGGCAGTAGCTCAGAGACTTGGGATGATCAACCAGGTAAAACAAACCAACTACATCTACTAAGCTCACCAAGATTTTGGTTTACAGGAGGGGGTCAGCGCATAATCTAACACTAATAACCTTAATTAAGGGAGGAAGAGAGAGAGAGAGAGAGAGAGAGAGAGAAATCATACATCAAGGGAAACATATCAAGGGAGCCACAAAATTAGAAGAAGTAAAATTATAAGGTTTTACAAAGTAAACAATATCAAAAAATCGCAAGTTAAATACAAAAGGTGAATTACTCAGTTGCATAGCTTACACGAGTCTGGAATTGAAACAAGAGTATGTCAAGACAGGGCACATGCACAGTTCTGTAGACATCTTGGCAAGAGCAGCGAGTCAGACCAATTGATTGTTGTTGGCTGATCGCGAATGTTAATTTAACCGTGTTATTTGTGTTGCCCCGGTTGAAGGTATGTATCCTTTGTGGACTTCAATAAACGAACGTTTGAGGATGAAACATTTCGTGCGATGTTTGAATTAAGAAAATACACATTTTTCTCTGGCCTTAATTACTTGGTTCAAATACTGTCCTGTGTACGTGAAAGTATATTGCAGCTACTACTTGTTATGTTCGACTCATGTGACGGTGTACACTTTGTTAATCCTAGTACACTCCAACCTCTTGAATACTGAGGTGGGTATAAATCCAGTAATTCCACTTTTAAGGGTTTCAAATTGAAATGTAGCACACTTGTGACTGCCGGACCTTTTAACTTTTGGGGGAAATATTAAGAGCTCCGTCATAAGATATTTTTAATGTAATTATTGGTATTGCTTACGTCACATATTTTTTAAAGTCATCCTGTACGTTTCTAAGACATACATTGTGAGGAAGTTCAGAGATTTAATCAGTCCCGAAAACAATCCGAATTTAATTAAAATCACTGTGCAATCCGGATCCAACTCCGACAACTGTACTAATAGAAAATTATATCATAAACCGGATATCCGGGGATTTGTCGGGCTCGGTAGTGTAATTTGGGGTAGGTTCCCTCTCCTCGATTGGTGCTCTCTCTCCCTCCCTCTGTGTGTGTGTGTGTGTGCCTGCATGGGATGAAAAGACTTCTCCGAGACGAAATCTAGTTTGGTGGAAAAACACATCTCTCTAAGTCTAGAGTAAGAAATGAATTAACCCACTTCCTTTCTTGCGCCTCTTTGTTGATAGGAGACAATAAGTTATTTCAGAGGAGGGATGAAGAGAGATGGAGGGTTATAAAGGGTTCACTTAAGCTACCGAAAACAAATCTTGTTATTTTTACGAAATGCGGAACCACCATTTCTGGCGTAATCGGAGGTGTTGTGTTTTCACCGAAAGTTAATTCGGTTTGAACGAATAAAGGATTCAAAGAACGAACTGTAAAATTTATTTCGTTGAAGTCGGTGCGAAATTACTCGCTACCTTTAGTTTAAAGTTCAATACTAGTAATTTTTCGTATGGTCTGTACAGAGCTTTATGTATAGATTGTCGCTATCGACAATATGTAGGTCCCCTGGGCCCTAAGCCCTTAGGACCGTGACAATATATTAGGGAAGAGGCTTGTAGCTCAAACTATAGAAATGAACTACTCAACACTAAACAACTTATCCTATCCTATTGGTTTTTTTTGGAATTTACAGTATAACAGTTGTGTTCTTTAAGGGAAAAATCGAAAGTCTAAAAAATACGATTTTTTAATGAAATTTGTTTCAAAACACTTTCATTCCTCAGATGATAAGAAATGTTTAGAACCAGAACCATTAACTGAGATGATTATCATTTATTACACACTCGGGTATTCTTTAGAGGCCTCAAAATCTGACGTACCACATGATTTATCTAATAATTGTTACAAGAGTGTAATTTTATGATGAAAGAATTGGGTAAAATTCAAAATAGTTTTGAATTATAATCCTTCATCATTTATTTTACTATCTATTTTATTTTATTTTATGGGTTTTCTTAGGTATGTAAAATAGAGTTTTTCAAAAATTGTGTTACTATTAAAAAGCCGAAATAGTTTAGGTAATAAACAGTTGATTTCAGGTGATAAACAGTTGATTTCAATTTATTGCAAAATTGAATCTTCTTAAAGACCAAAATGAGCTGAGAACTCAAATCATGAAATTCATTTCATAAAATTGGGTTCAAAAATAATTACAACGTTGAATTATTTCGACACTCAAATGGACAAAGTCCAATCAATTAAATTTGCATTAATAAGTAAGTAAAGGTATTAAAATGGCAATTGTTTATGAATACCACCGGTTAAGGGCCCATAATTCAATACGTATTTACGGAAATGAATAGATGCACCTAATTTCAAAATAGAGAATATCATTATAATTTATAATTTATTATCCAATTAACCATTCAAACGATATATTTTCTCATCAAATTATTAATTCAATTTCATTATTCACCATCATATAATACCTAACAAAGTTCTAATTTTGTCAATTGTGGGTAATTGCGTTTCTGCGTGTAATTTCTATATGGTCGTATTTCCATTTAATACCACTGTTGTGTCTATAATAACATGCACTTTTCGTAATATTTTTGAGGCAAATATAACGTACATTAATTAATATCACAGGCACAATTACTGAAACCCAATAATTCTTTAAAAGCACAGGTTATTCTATAAACATAAATAATTTGAAGCATGTGAACGAATTACGAACTCAAATATAAATAGAGTGATTTGTAGAATATAGCGTACTAAATCAGTTACGGCCGTTGATACCAGAGTCGGATCGAATTGTATATGGGAGAAGTTTTTTGAAAGTGTTGGAGAGTTTAGATATACGAAATATACAAAAAAATATCTTAGTGAAAAATCTTATGTCATTATGTCTTGAGGATGAAGTTAAAAAATAATGCAGCCTTAGAAAATATGCCTGGTATTCGTTTAAACTTGGGAGATACTACAAACGAATTATAATTGTGTTACTGTCCAGTGGATACTTGAGTTGGAATTTCATATATCCAATAAATTAGTATAAGTTTGGTACAACAAGATTTGGCGAAATAGTGAAAATGGAGAAGATTTTATCATATCCATGTAGGCGGTTCAGTGAAATGGCGAGCGATTGCTAGCTTTTGTTAGCAAATTATGCCAGGAACTCATTATCGCCACTTGCATACCATAAGTGTCATTTCTCTTAAAATATCGATTATTTAACCATCGGGTTTTCTTCATTTCTGACATGGATGAATAATGCAAATTTACTTAATACGAAAAAATAAAATCGCCTGTCGTTTAAATCAACACTGAATAGTATTAAAGTCAAATGTGCGGTTTACAAATTTTGATTACTAAAAATTTTAAAACGTCAAGATTGATAAATTATTCAAAATTAGTCAAAATTATTAAATACAAAAATTGATGAAAACTGAATTAAACTTTAAAATTAATTATTAAATAAAATAATTTGGCAAATAAGATTAAAAGAATGTATATGGATTGTTACATTAAAATAAAAATAGAAATTAATTAAAACTTATCGATTTATTAATATTTATATTTATATAATTATATAGTATGTTGTGTATTCCATATAGACGAAGAGCAAACAACCTACGTTGTCTCTTCATAATGCGATAGACTGATGTCTGATTTCGTATGCTTTTCCACTAACGACTTCACTTTAATGCTGAGAAGTTCCTTTCGCACTTTATAAAGGCCGAACCACACTACATATTCTGGAACGATCTGTGCAAATCATGTTCCAGCAGGCCCGAATCAAGTCCGATTTATATAATACGTGCCGAAGTCGAGCCAACTTAAACTTGGCCCCCAGTTCTGTTTAGTAGAAAATAAAAAAAAATATCTTTCCAACTGAACATGTAAAATGGCTTAATTTTGGAAAAAGAGGAGGACGTTATGCCTAGTCGAAGGTTTGTGGATGAACAACATACTGACAACGCGAAAGGTAGGACAATTTTTCAACTATTTCCAGAATTAGTTAAAGATTAATCCGTTAGTACTTCCTTCTCACACACGTACTCAGTCAATCTTTCGTCATCTATGTTATACAACCGATTAAGCATTTTCACTTTGTTACGTCTAATTTGTTGAGCCCGCGTTGGAAGACGTAGTTCGGTCCTGTCTGTTGTTTATTCTCAGTTTACGCTGGGCGAAAATAATCTCCTTTCGGCTTGAAAATTGTGGCTAAGGCGGCGTCGCGGTTTCTGGCCACGTATTATAGCAAGCATCGCTAACTTAGAATGTTGAAATTTAGCCCCAGAATGGGGATCGTTCTATTGACTGTCGTTGGTAAAAATTTGAACGTGTTCCGTTATACGACCGAAGGTTGTCCAGCTTCTCAAAGTTGGGCATGGTAATTTAACCAAAGAAAAACACCAAGTCTTAACCAACTGCTTTATTAAAGATGAGCGACCGGTTTTGGCTTCATAGAAGCCATCCTCAGGCTCGCAAACAAGTTGTTTTTGTTTGTAGGGCTCCTGTCGTTCGAAATGTGCGGCGTCACACATACAAAACAAATACGTTGACATACACAGTTAAAAAAATAAAAATTAGCAATTAACACACATCGAACAAGATTACCTACATAAAGTTCTTTCAGGACATGGATCTAGCTCTAAAGGCGTGAGCTTTCTTATTCTCGAGAGGTTGGGAAGTAAACAAGTAAACAACTGTTTGCGAGCCTGAGGATGGCTTCTATGAAGCCGAAATCGGTCGCTCATCTTTAATAAAGCAGTTGGTTAAGACTTGGTGTTTTCCTTTGGCTAAATTCCGTTATACGATTTACCTGTAATTACAGTTTAAGTAAGTTGATGCACAGTATGGTAAAGAGATATTCGTTATTTTGACATTTTTTAATGGTTCCTGGAAGGAGGCCATAAATTAAAAATTACGCGAGCTACGCACTTCGCAAGAGGGGAGCTTGTTGGGCGGAAAGAGAGTGTGCAAAGGATATTTGATTGGTCAGGAGCGTAAGAGTGGAATTTAAGTTAGAGACTTTTTGGGAGAAATTTTGAGAAAGGGAAAGGAGAGAGCATTCAGACATGGGATTCGGTCGAGGTTAGTTGTGGGTTAAGGTTTCACCTGGCAAGTTTTTGCTGAGGTTTCCATAATTTGAGGAGACCTAACGTATGGATTAGCGAATAACTCTGGAGAAGTTTGTGAAGTGTTAAGTGTTTGGGAGTGAGTCGTCGGATCAACCCTCTGCAGCCTGGTGGCTACAGCGATGCAGCCCTCGACCTTTGTTGGCTAAGAAACAGATTGCCGAAGACAACGCTAGAGGTGATTTCACTAGTAGTGTGAACTTGTACTGTATTTATAAAGAGGCTTGTTTTAAAAGTGCGAGTCGATCGATTGAACTATTTTCCTTATTTGTTTTTGGTTTGATTGTATGTTTGGTTAATTGTTTAAAGTGAATATCAGAATTCACGTTTTGTACAGTTAGTTAAGGAATTCTTAGGCGTTTACATTTTTTTATTTCGGACTCGCCATTATTAAACCGATTTACAATAATTTTTGCTTTCTTTCGAACACGACCTTCCTCCCTCACCTGCATGTGTTTATGCCAAATAATGTCTGACGGTGTCGTCTCATTTCAGGACCTCTTATTTGAGGACCTATAGGAAATTTACCTGTTTTTGTCTCATTTGCGGACCTAGCCTAAAGGTACAAGTTTGAGCTGATCACTTGCGGACCTTTAAAGTATCTATTACCTGAGGTAAACATTTCTCCTTCATTAATACCAAGGTTGCAGTTTTGAAGGGTTGCAAAGGACGACAAACCCTTTAGAATCTTGGTATAGCAAATTGAATAGAGGGTTGGGAAGAGTCAGTCCCATTGTTTTGGCAACTGGTCAGTGCCTTCAGAGAAGATGCTAAACATAACACATGTTTACGAAACAAGCTAGAAATAAACATGATACCGAACAAGCGAAGAAAAGTCTACTCCGATCTAGATTCAGCCATTGGAAAAACCATTACCGACTTGGAGCAAAACAAAATTTCACTGGGTCGAACTATATCAATTTTACAACGTGTGGTTCAATTGGTTTCATTTTATTGCACATGTAAACCATATTATATAAAGGCAGTTTATAGTAATACTGAAAATAAAAGTGGGCCGATTTTTCTGGTTGCATTTTTTTTCTAACTTGAATGGTTATTAGGTACCTATATAAAGAAAACGTCGTAACCATGGAATAAGCATTAAGTCGGTTCTACACGGGATGGGGTGGATGCGTTCGAAGATTCCATTTATCGCCACTTCCCACATCGTGTGGATGACAGACTTGCCTAATTGTATTTATTGTGCAAAAAAGTTGCAGGTGTCTTATTAGCGTCTAGGCCTATACGTCCTAAAATGGTACTTTATGTTATTGAAAATTTTACGGCTTTCGACGAAGGTCCTCAAACGATACAAACTTGGCCGAGGTCCTCAAGGGAGAGGTCCGCAATTGAGACCGACCCTCTCTGACGATACCGGTCGAGCAGATTCGGTGATCAGTTGGAGATCGACAACATATTGGATTTTTCTTTGCACGCCTGGTAGTATGAAGTGAGGACTATTCTATTATATTCAGTGAAAACGATTTCTAATCTTGATCGCAGCGACTCACCACATGTAATATAAATCGGACTTAACGGTTTACAGCGTCGTCTTCCTGTAAACCAACGTGACTCTTAGGCGGCTCGTCCATTTACGCAACTAAAGCCATGAAACTAGTTGCATGCAACCGATTGCATGAAACCAGTCGCGTCATTTTGCGTCCATTTGTGCAACCTATTTGCAGTTTAGTTTGAATGATGTCGTCGTCCGATGAAGATCTAGTTGTGGGTGCTTTGTATTTAAGAACAAGGAAAACCAGGAAGCGTTTCTGAGTTCATCCTGATTTCAAGAAAAATTACAAGAAAGGGTTCTCTGTAATAGCAGAAGAGATTCAAGACCCAGTCAAATTCCAACAAATGTATAAGCAGGGCATATTTCTCTATTTCCCGCACTAGAGCAATATTTAAAGTTTGCTCGTCAGTCGACAAACCTCTATGCATTCTTTCAAAAACTATTGTACTGCAAAAATACTTTAAAAATGCACCTACGATCTAGTACGAACCGCTTCAGCACAAAGATCGCACGCAACTGGTCGACACGCGATTAACAAGTTTGGTTGCGTGAGATCGGTTTCGTGTAGGTTGCGTCGCAAATAGGTTGCAGTCGCGCAAGTGGACGGACTTATGTTGCGTAAAATAGAAAAATTGCGTTCGCGACTGGTTTCATGGTTGCATGCAACTGGTTTCATGGTTTTAGTTGCGTAAATGAACGAGCCGCCTTAGTTTTTTGAGAATTAGCGTACTATGTGGGTATGTCGTATGTCGATAGGATTGACGAAATGAACCGTTACACTGTTATATTCAAAGCATTCCGTTAATGTGACGTTTTTGACATTTTCATGACAGATGTAAAAAGAAACATGCACTTTTGAGACCTCTTAAAGTGAATACCTACTTCCAATTTTTTGCACAAACAGCTCTTTGACGATTTGTTTGATCCGAGCCATATCCGAGCGATTGGCCACGTACGCCTCGAGTAATTTTACATGTCTAGCACCTAGCATCAATGAAAGCGCACTTGAATTACACACAGCGACAGAGTGAAATTCATGAAACATAAATATTCAAGAGGCGAGAGGGATGAAGAGAGAGAGAGAGGGAGCGAGAGAGAACTCCTCCCTCTCGGGAGAAGAGGAACTTTTCACCTCTTGCCGCGGCATGCTTTGCGACTTACCACCACGTATGCTTTATAAATTATATCGTATTAAAACCGAACATATTCCCTCCTGTTAGATAAGCATTACCGTATACCGAGAGAAAGGGGGAAAACGGAGTGAGAGGGATGGGACACGAGCAGGAGAACACCAACGTTCCGTGAGATATGACAGCGCTCCCGGTGCATAATAAACATTTTAGTGATTCGCAGAGAAGGGAGCAGCATGCGGAACAATTCGCTTATAGACGCCACGAGACACGTCCGGAACGAAATAACAGAGAAGGTGTCCGGTGTGGACGTCTTCAGCGTCTCATTTAAATTTTTCATTGTTTATACACGTCCACACGTTTCAAGCACGGGTGGAAGCCTACAGGGCATCCAGACAAAATGTACCAATGTTAACTACACCATACCTATTTTTGTAACTAACGAATGAAGTGGTAGGTACTTTCTTCAGAAAAAAACAACATCACCCTACTTTCAACCTTAGTTACACATTGTTTTAGCTTCATTGGATATATCGCAACTCGTTTATTTAAGGGAATTGCCTGCGTTTTGATTCCCTACTTGGCCGTTTCCCCTCTTAGGGATTTCGACATTTAATTTACTTTGCCTATTTCAATTTCTCTAAAGCTTACTTCATTCGTTTCAGTGTACTTCGATTTATAAGATTAGGAATTAAATGAAAAGGAAATTGACATTTTTAACGCATTAATGAAAAATCATTAAAATATCTGCTGTTTGAGAACAAAAAATTTAATTGTTTTTATTGTTTCCTGATTGTTTATTAACCGCGTATTTATTCGCGATACTTTCCTATGTATCATATTTTTTGAACGCCATCTATTGCTTAGATCTTGTTATAGCTTGTACTAAACGGTTAATGGAGTAATGTTTTTTTTAATTATTTTTACTTCAGAAATCGACTTTCATTATTTGTATTTTTATAAGGTTTGTTGTAAACGATTCAGAATTTAATACAATTTTAATAAAGATACAAAAATCAGAAGGAAAATGTTTTCCTTAAGTGAATGTAACGCGTCAACTTCACACTAACCTTTATGAATGATTTTTAGTTTGAGCTAAATTGTACTATGAATTAATTTTTTACCATTTTTTTTAAAGATGACTTCATTCTGTATCTAAATTTCTTCAGAATATATTTTAAACTCAGCAATGTTCAATGATGATTAAATTTTGAGCATTTTGAGCAAGTAATTTAAATTTTTACTAACACTTCTACAGATTTTCTATAGTGAAGGTTTTTGTTCCATTTTTATTTATTTTTTTCTAAATGACAGTTTCGTTCTAAAAACGTCTTTTGGTGTTTCTTGAATATTATTTAATGATTCTGTTGATCTCTAAAATACAAATGTCATAATATCTCGCATATAAATCTAAATTTTTTATGATTATTTTTGCAGAAACTTAACACTGTTATTTACATAACGTTCAATAGTTCCAAAGCAAATCTCGAATCTCAGGTTACTTGTTAATTCTATATATTAGTACGTAGAATAAAACTATAATGATCAAGGCGGAGTTTCAATTTTATGAGAGAGTTTCAGGAACATTTTTATGAAGTAATATCTCTAATATAATTCAAGAATGTTAACTTCATGGAAAGCTACATCTTAGCAACTCTGTTAGATAATTGAATGAAATTCAATCAAAATACATTGCTGAGTTCTATCAACTATTGAATTAAATTTAAATTTCAGTTATTTTTAAGAACTGTTTTCAAGAGCGACTGCTTCATTTAAATCACCTATTGTGATTTTAGAATTAAATATCCTGCCTAAGGAACTAATGTGAATAACGTATATATTAATATTTTATTAATACCAGCTTGGAAAAACATACTTTGCGTAATTTCATTAAATGGATAGCTTCACTGTATTTCTCACAAATTTGTGAAACTCTTTTTAACAGTTAAACACTGTTAACTTTATTGGTAACTGTCTAATAATAACTATATTAGCTAATCCAATGATATTCTACTAAACGTAAGACTTACCTGTATTAACATTTTTTTAAATTTTCAACGATATTAATATTTCAGTTAATCTTTGATTTTGTTTTCAGCGGCAGTTATATCAGAAGCTCTAATTGTGGACTACGTTGTCTAAGGTAACTATAAATTGACTACCTTCCACTAGTAACTTGGAGATGCTTTAGCTATTAACTCTGGAGTTTCACCATGGGGGAGTTTAAATAACTATCTTTATATTTTTGATGTCCACTGTCATTAATTAATTAATTGATGGCTGAATTTTTTAGTAAAGCGCTTTTGTCTAATTAAATAAAAAACTTCTGAGACAAACTAAGCTTGTCAACGGTTTTAAGAAGTAGCACTAAAATTAATTTTTCAACTTTATTTTATTTTTTTGTAAAGGTAACAAATTCATATGAATCACCTCCGTTGGTTTTCATTAGTGAAAACCTAACTAGTACGTTGGAGAAATTTTAATTCACTATACCTTCTGTGCAGATTAATTGAGATGGAAGTTTCTGTGACAATTTCATTTGCGAAACTCATTAACGTTAATGAAACAAGGCTAACTTCACTTCCAAGAGCCGTAAAACAAACTTCTTTAGCTAAAGAAATGAAAGTCTTTTCCACACCTAAAGCAGATCGTTGTTAACGGTTCAATGGGTTTTACCAAAATTGCAATTTCCACTTTGCTGGTGTTTTTATAACCTTTAATATTATCACTTACATACTTTACAAGCATTGTGATAAAGTTTGCAATCATTGTGATCCATAGTTGTGTACAGCTCGACTTTAAACGATTAATGAATATTGTGCACAAGTTCAATGTGTGACATTTTTTCTTGTTTGCTTCATTGACGTGCTTTTATCTGATTGACATAGAATTAAAGCACCTTAAAATGCCATATCAGACGCTTGGGAATCGCTCTGATCGTGCTTTGTACATAATATAAGTCATTTAGATAATTTGATCGATATCTCTGCAAACAAAGTACTAAGTATGAGGTTGTGCATAACACAACTTTTTTAACTCGCGACTGTGAAATTGATAGGATATACTTCACTTCAGCCAGTTATTTCATTCGTCTCTAAAATGCAATATCGTTAAAAAAATAGTAGAGTTAAACGAGTGATTGCAGTAAAATAAAAAAAGTCGACATATAAAATTACCTTTATTAATAGAGATATTTATTGCAATGCACTAAAATTAATTCATAATGTTGTGAACAATCGTTGTTCAATGTCAACACAACTTGTTGAATTAAATGTACAACCAGTCGTTTTCACTTTTCAGTCTTCTGTCTGTCAGTCACTAAAAATTATTTAGATATAAAATGTTAATGTTTTAATACTCGTTTATATATTTTTGACGTGATATACGTCTTATAAATCGATGTGCCGGCTACTTGCCGGTTCACAAAACATTGTAACGTTACGCTAGACCCATGCGTGCGAGCTAGAGTGAGAGCGACAACAATAGACATAGATCGACCTTGGCGGTTGCCTTGCGACGCACCTATCTCTTTTACACGACAGCATCCGAGTGAAAGCTCGATTTGGCGACCGGCTCGGTTCGCGAGCGCGATGGAATGGGA
Organism: Cryptocephalus moraei; assembly: GCA_946251905.1. NCBI lineage: Eukaryota > Metazoa > Arthropoda > Insecta > Coleoptera > Chrysomelidae > Cryptocephalus > Cryptocephalus moraei. Next base: position 22,478,990 of record OX276463.1, on the reverse strand, counting down.
CTTTCTGATTCTGATTGGTGATTGCAATGTTTCCACTCCGTCGTCAGCGACGACGACGACAGCAGTCAGCACACTATTATTTATAAAGTTATCTGAATATTGAATAAGTGAAGTGAATAGTGAATAACTATTACAATAACAATTGCGGCAATAAAGTATTCAATTCTTGCATTCTAAGAGTGCGACTAGCTATATAATCTCATATATTTGTTCTTGCATCGGTCAATGATTGCAGTAATAATAGGTTATGTTACGATTTCGACTAAAACATTATGATGAATGATAAAAATGATCGTGTAAAAAGTCGACTGTTTTCATTTAGTATTCAATGAAAACAATTATCCTGCGCAGCAATTTATGTAAGGTTCAAGATTAATGTTCAACTTCACACATGTCATAGCAATGTGTCTAAAATGACCAGTTGGACCGGCCAACCGTAGTGCGAAAAAACCTTCCAATGATAATTTAGTGATAATAATTCTATTTAATTCATAAACGTAGTCCATTTTTCATCAATGTTTTCTTATGACGTTATCACGTAAAAATTATTGCCTGTAAACCGACTTTACAGACAGCCAAATTTTTTATCAAGCTCTTTTGGATAAAATCTTATGCGGAGAATTTGTTACTCGAATAATTGTTTTCTAATAATTTACTTATGGTAGAGTACTTACTATTAAATTTACGTAAATAGTGTTTTATTTACTTTTTACTGAGGTATTTATTTCCCCCATAAACGCAACACCTAGTCGACCAGTAATTCTTAACCTAATTTGTTATTATACCTAAACTTCTATATCTGTATACCTCAAAAGAATCCATATCGATCCGATATATCTGCCTCGTCCCTAATCCCCGTTTCGACGTTTTCCTCTCAAATCAGCCGTCAAACGACTCGATTACCTTCAACGTTTAACCCTGGCCGGCTCGGAAAATTCGGAAAACTCCCCTCGCGACCCTCTCAATTTTACTCACGAGGAAACTTCACGGGTCGCGTTATTGCCCATCGGGCGAACTCCGTCTCGGAAAAACCCCCCGGAAGATTAATCCGGAGGAATTTCGGCCCGGAGTTGATCGGTCAAATTTTCGAAATGTATCAGTCGCTTTTAATGGGGGAGGGAGATTTTTTCTCCCTTTAATTGTTCCTCGATTTGTCGTAAACGCTAATGGGCGAGTAGAAGTTACAACGGATCGAGTGGTTAAGTACGGTTGGTGTTACTAAAATGGATTTAACGTGGAGAATCTGTGTTAATAGAAAATGAACTCTGGTAGCTTAGTATAATTAACAGTTTTCTGAAAGTTTTGACATAATTCAGTTGAAGCTTTCAGATCGCCTTGAGTAGTTTTATCTTATGAGGTGTAAAGTGACGAGTTGTTTTGGAGATCTTAGAACTTACACCTTTTAAAAATTATTTAGTATTTAGAAACTAACTAGAGGTTTCGAACATTAGAAGTTTGTTTTTATTTAACAGTTCATGGTATTTAGAACTTCGGAAATTTTGAAAATCTTCGGCATATTAGAAGAATAGATGAAAGTTTCCAAATTTTTTTTCTATAATTGGAAAATCCTATAATATCATTTAGGGTTTTCTCCAAACCCAGTCGGAGTTCTAGGGTATTTTTGAACATAATGGAAACTCATAACGTTTTAGAGACGTTTGATGTGTTACAAAATAGTTGCACGTTTGTACATTGATTTTGAAGGCTTTAGAAGCAGATCAGTTCTAAACAATTCAAAGGTCTTCTTAGAGTGTCCCTATTTTTATAATATTGTATTTAAAAACTTACGTTATTGAGGAGTTCCAAATTATAACAAACTTTAAATTATACTGAAAATGTAGTTTTAAAGAATTTTCATAATTCATAATGATCGAGAAACCTAGGAATCATTTTAGTAAATACGTGGTAGTTATCTGGACCTTTTGGGACGTTTTGAAATTTTACGAAGGAAGATCACGGGATTTCAAAAATTTGCATTTTTATTAAACTCATTTTATAATTGCGTGGTGGCTGCTTTGATACTCTGAAAATTTTAATATAGTGTCAGCATCGTGATGTGATCCTGGATTGTTATAATGCTTTGTTCTACATTTTGAGGCTAAATTCAAACAGTTGAGACATTTGGAGGTTGATTCAAAAACGTTTGAAATTTAGAATTGAATACAATTGAAATTTGAGACTTTACGCTTGAAAATTGACCCAAAATATCTTGGAAATAAACGAGTGTCACACTTTTAATAGTATCAATATTCCTAATTAATTTTGGAATTCTACATTCGAATTGCGTAGTAGTTTTGGACTATCTTGGAAGATGCTATGGTGATCAGGGTGTCTTTAATTTTATATTGAAATGCGTGGAAGTTGATGGGAAGTACGTAATTTTTTATAACCATTTTGGGAGTATTTGGAAGTTTCAAGGTGTCCATAGTTGATATCATGTTTTGGAGTAATGGTCTTGAATAATTATAATAGTGTTGAAAACGTTAATTGTTTTCTGATCATTCTTTATTCTTTTGTAAATAATTAGAAAATAATGAATGAATAAATTAAATATAAATTTATAAATAAATAAACAATTGATAAATAATGAAAATAATTAATAAATAAAAATAAATAATTAATAAAATAATAATAAGTAATAAATGTTTTGAGACACTGTAGCATATTTTGAACATAAGTTAATACATATGTGGAAACTTTTTGACAATTTGTGTATCATTGAACGATAATTAAAATGTCTATATAGTATCTAAACATGTTTGACGGAGTTTTTGTTTAGTTCTTAGAATTTTTGGAAGCTGAAGTACTGAAGTATTGGTATTTTGGTTCATTCTGGGGGCTAATAACACCATGATCAAACAGCTCTGATATGTTTGCAAGGACGCTTTTATTGTTTGAAAAATTATTGTGAAACTTTACTATTATGAACCTTTTGAAGCTACGCATTGCATTTTAAAAAGTTTATTCTAAAAATAGATGAAGTTTCTCGAATTAAATCATAGGACAAGGTATACGTATCAAATGTAAGAGATATTGAAAAAGGTATTTGTAGCTCAGCCGGGATTTGAACCCAGGTCTCCCAATTTCGCGTCGGGTATTCTGACCTCTAAAGTACCCAGCTACGAACCAATTTCATTCTCGATGTTCATGTTAAACGCTATTGAGAGGATGATGCGGAGGACGAATGGGTTGTACGCAACACACCAAACCTCGTCTCACGTGAATAATGTGATCTCTTACGTGTTGTCATTATGCAAATGTATGAATAAATGAAGGTTCTCGAATTAAATCATAGGACAAAGTATGTGTTGCGTACATCCCATTCGTCCTCCGCATCATCCTCTCAATGGCGTTTAACATGAACATCGAGAATGAAATTGGTACGTCACTCGGTAGTTTAGTGGTCAGAATACCCGACGCAAAATTGGGAGACCCAGGTTCAAATCCCGGCTGAGCTACAAACACTTTTTTTAATATCTCTTACATTTCTTACGTTTATTCTAAAACTTTTATAAGCATGATTTTCAACACATTTGGGATTTTTTGATACTAGTTTCAAGACGACCTTAACATTAGTTTGAAACACATATTTGTGAAAGGTCCTATTTTTTTAATTGGGAGTTGATATTTAAGATCTTGTGGAAGTACAATTCCAGGAAATTTGTAAAATGATTCACAACCCCAAAAATAGTTTGGGTCAAAACTGAAATACATGCTGGTTAACTGTAAATGATAGCAGAAGTTTCGAAATATTCTAGAAGTTCGTAAAATTTTTAGAAAGCTTGCATTCTTTATAGTTGCTATTGAAATCTATGGTAGTTACTCACATCTTCTAAAAATCTCTGAAACGATAGAAAAAAATCTGAATCTCCTCATTTTTCTGGAAAGTTTCTGCAATATTTGCAGGCTTACAAGGTTCTAAAAAAATTTAAGCTATTTTGAAATTAGGCAAATATAACATAGTTCTTGTAACATAAGTATTTTTAACAAATTTCCTAACCTTCTAAACAAAACTTTGGTATTTTCTGTAAAATGACAGAGTTGGTGCAGATCTATTTAGTTGATCTGCATAGCTCGAAAGCTCGAAAGTTGATGGAAAGTTCCAAATCCTTATTTTAGATATTTTCATAGTGCTTGAAAGTTTTAGGGTGGTCTCCGACGATAATATGAAAAATAAGTGTTCATGAAAGATGATGGAAGTTTTAACAACTCGTTAATATTTCTGAGAAAATGTAAGCTATTTTGGAGTTGACAGAGATTTCCAATAGCTTTAATAACCCAAAGAACACTAGCAATATTTTTAACCGATTTTGAAAACTTTCTAAAATCAGTGAAAGCTCTAAGGAATGTTATTATATTAATTCCAATTTATTGGTTTGTTAGGCGATTAAATTTTTTTTTCAGAGTTCTTGAAAGTCAATAGAATATTCTGAGAAGTTTTGGGATATGTTGAATACTTTTAGAATAAGATTAGCTTTCCCAAACGCTTTTGCAAGCAGTCTCTATTTTTCCCTAGTCTCTCAGACAATTTGAAATCTTTGAAATTTTAAGGTTTTCTGATAATTGTAAAACATTTACAATGAATTTTAAAACTTTCCGCAGATATGCAATATTTTCAATAGCATTTGAAAACTTTGATACTAATCCTGAGCAGTTGTTATATGTTATTTGTGTGGTTAGATTATTTTTTTTTTTTTATTGTACATAGCATCACTTTTGCTAATTCTGACGGGACGTTGGTTTCATGTTCTAAAAAAAAAATTCGGAGTAACAGGAAGAAAGATTCTAGTAATTCTGTAATAATTTTTAAAAAACACTCATATAGGTACCGAAAAGTGTTTTATATTTAATAAACAATGTGTTTAGAGATTTCGCTTTTGTCGAAAAGCAAATGATGATTTCAAAACTACAATTTACAAATGCTCATGCAATTTAGCCTAATTTTGAGATTCCAGTTTGTAAACAAATTTGATCATTCTTCTGTTTACTCTCATAGTTCTGAATATCGCTACAATATTCACTTTGAAATGAAATGTATTCAGATATTTCTACATAGCTTAAAATTAAAAATATGTTCAGACATCACAAACCTAAGGTAATTAAATTTAATAATAAAAACAACACTCACATATCTTAATAATAAAGATACCCCAGAAACAAGGAAAGTCAATTAAAGCTCTATATCTTGATAAAAGCATGACAATTTATATCGCCATTTCAAATTTATGGTATCCCTTTGTAGAAAACTTATAAACACGCCACGAAACCTTAAACGAATTATAAAAACGAAACTACCCTCCTCCCTGTGTATATACCCAAATATTTTCCCCTCCCTCTCTTCGATTCACTACAATCCCTGACCTCTCGAAGTCATTTATAAAAATTACTTACCGATCAGTAACAAAAAAAAAACGAAATCCTCTCTCCCCCTAATGAAACCGGGAACGAGCAGGGAACCCTCTTTCTCTTCTCGGCGTCGTTCCCGGATTGATATTCCCCGATCCCCATTGACTGAAATGGAAACATCTGAATTAATAATGTGATTGGAATTGAAAAGCGTGGATCCCAACCTGGATGTGACCCAATTTACAACGAAACTCCATTGGAGATCATGGCGAGAATGATATTTGGCAGTTGCATAATCTGGGAATAATTGGGGGATTTGTGCCTGTGAATCTCGCTTTTTTTTTACAAAATTAAATTCTGAAGAATTCTGGATCACTCTCAGTTTACGAAGAGTTTATAGTACTATAATTTTAATACTATCAATGAGATAAGCTGAAATTTTAGAGTTCCGTTTCTTGTATTAAAACTAAACATCCTTTTGTGGGCAATTCTGGGAACATTTTCATTTTGAGAGCTTCTATCAGATTGTAATGTGAACTTCAATTTAACAAATATAAATTAAATTAAATTGTTTTCTCACTGTCTCTATAGTACAGTAAATAGCTTTTTTTGGAAACCTAAATCACTTGTCCTGCATGAGGAGCATATGTAGGGTACGTAAACTGTATGTAGATAAGCTCAAATTAGTTCAATTCTCAAATGCTTGTTTGTTGTATTGTGTCAACCTTCACCTTTTGGGAAAATTTTAAAGCCAGTCGTTCCTGGACATACACTGAGAAAAATGTGAAACGGGAAAAGGACATCTTATATTTCAATTATAAGAGTAAATTGTATCCCTTGAGTTATGATGGAAAATGCCTTGTTGCATTTCTCCCTATCATGTAGACTGTGTCCCAATATCAGATCAGCGGCAGGAGGGGTTGTTTCTGGAGGGATTAGGTGTTAGGTAACTCAATGATTTTTTTAACAGACGAGGATAGTTTGTGTTCTTTCGATTTCCATACAGATATGCTCGTTATAGTGGCCAATAAAATATAGACTGGATGCAAGTGTCAGATCAGCCGTCGGAGGGGTTGTGTTTGAGGGATTTGGTGTAGGTACATAAATGATTTTTTTAACCCACGAGATAGTTTGTCTCGATGTAATTCATTAGCAAATCCGCTGGCTACAGGTACCCATAATATATAGGGTTATTATCAGAACAGATTTACCGTCGGAGTGGTTATTTTTGTAGAGATGAAATGTTACTAAAATGATTTATATATATGATATAATGTTTATATTATATGCAATATACATATTGCATCGCATTGTATTGCATTGTATTGTCAGGTTTCTCTTTCCGCACTTGCGGTCGTGGCCCACAATGAGATCTTAATGATTCTCCGCTACTGAAATACTATTATCACATAGAACGTGTGCGTTTTTATTCCTCAAGTAAATGCAGACGGGCAGGGGCCTCTCATGTACCACAAGTCTTGAAGTCTTATCGTGTGAAAATCGCACTTTACTGAAACTGCTTTTTTCTACTCAAGCCAGTTATATTTCTGCCTTACGAGTCAATAAACTCGTGGTATATTGCTGGTTCTATATTTTACGCCACCTGTTAATAGTCGGGCCAAGTACGAGACAGTACTGAGAGGCTACTGCTACGGTGGCTATTCTTAAAACTATTATAAGAGAGTAAGACATGTGGCCCACTCACGGTTTACGTGAATTAGCTTTATTACAAATGCTTATAAACAGCGTTTCTTAACCTTTTTGAGTCCACAGACCCCTATAAAATTAAGCTCAATGTCAAGAACCCCCTTAATAAAAAAATTTTAGTACTGCAAAACAATAACCTTTTTATAAAAATTTAAAATACAGCATTAAAGTGAAGGCTGGTGTTGCTTTTTTGCAACTAAATTAATAAAATAAATAAAAAAACGCTACCACTGTAGGGAAGTGTAGTATTTCTTTAATGTACGATTAGTTAGAATGCTAAGCTATTTATCACAGTTTCTATTTTATCTTCAACTTGGAAGATGTTTTTACCTCCTCCTTGTAGACCTAAGTTCAGCTCGTTAAGGGTACTGAATATATCAGCCAAATATGATACCATTGTGAGCCATTCAAAGTTATTGAAGTGATCAGCATGTTTATTGGCGCAGCCTAGAGAATTCTTCAAAAAACATTGTGATCTCTATTTTTGAAGAAGTTCTCAATCTGCCCTAAACTGAGCTTGGCTAATAGAATATCACCAACTGAGATTTTGGGACAGGACGTCTCATTCCATTGGGTGAAATGAATTTCTCATGTCTAACAGAGCAATCTTTATAGTTTCAATATGATTGGTATCATAATTAATGTTGTGTCAATACTGGAGTCAATACTCAATTGTGAAGTCAGCCCTATATTTCCCATATCAAAAGATGTTAGTCAGTGTCCAGTTGGTATAATGGAACATGCACATCTAGCGTGTTACAGATGTGTCCTAGCTAATAAATGAACACACTTATTATTAGTCAGATGATTGACATTTCCATGAAAAATTTCAGTACATCTTCTGAAAAACCTAGTATTTGCATTCAAAGGGGGGTAGGGATGAATACCTTATACAGGTTTTATCGCGTGGGGAAAATACCTGGTGAAATAATTTTGATTCTTAAAGAAATCCAATTGAACTTTCAATTATTACCAAAAAATGAGTACAAAGATACTTCAGTGTATGCACAATGATCATACAGCTTCAAATTTTTGGCAGATAGATTGAACGAAGTGTGAAGTGGCCTCTGTTGGAAGTGGACCGTATGTAATCTCTCTCGTAGCTCGAGGGTGGCTGCGGAAATGAATCTTGTGTCCAGGTTGTAAGGCTGTTGAGTAGTTGGAGATCACGGCTTGTCGTAGATCTCCGGAGTGGACCTGAAGGCGTCTCTTGCAGGTCCTGAGTTTGAAGTTCTCGAAGTTCTGGAGAGAGGGCGTGACGTACTTCTCCGGGTTGGATTTGAGGGCGTAACGTGCAGATCCGGGTTGAAGATCTCAAAGTTAGACGTTCTCTTAGCTTGAAGACCTCGTAGAACTCTCAGGGCGTAACGTGAGAGTAGTCGTGTAGGGTGAGGTTAGGTCTCCCTACTGCAGTCTCACAGTCGGTTTTAAGATGAAGGGTGACTTTAAATCAAGACCAACAACACACGTCGTTTTTGAGCATATAAAGTATACTTGTGTATTGTCCCAAATTTCAGAGTTTTTATACATCTTATTTTACATCGGCTAAATGAGACATTATTTGTTTTGTTAACTTGCACCAGACTGACCTCGAGATGCGCTCGCTATCACGTTACCTAGACGTCGTGTTATGCTTCGTCAGCTGAGTAAGGGGATTTGAACTTGACCGATTCACGTTCGGTCGCAATTGTTTTCCTCTTGTAACGTGAAACGATCGCTAGTATTATTGATTCGTGTGCAAACGTTAAAACAATCCAATAATATTTTACACAACTATCCTCGCTCTTAATCATGACTTGTTTTCCCTTTGTAGAACAACGCGTGTTAATTTCAGGTAAATTAAATTCGTTTACAATAAATTATGATTTCTTCACCTAAAATTCCCTTAAATAATGTTGCTAGCGTCAACATAGATTGAAATTCTGAAATATTCTGGAAGCTGATATCGATAGTTATCGATAAAAAAAATTAAACAAGAAACAAATAAGAAATGTGTACTAAAGCCGGTTGTTGCCTCTCTGAATACGTCAATCTAGTATACACTTGATTTTAATTTTTCACCTGGTTTCGAGTTGTTTTGTGCGTCTCGTGTAACCATACATTTTATTTGTCTCCTTTGAATTGGGTTTCATTTCCACTTATTGTTTCGGAAAAGTGTTCTACGTTTCTTTGTTCAAGACCATCCTGGTGTATTTCTGAAATTCTCAAGTAGGTATCTCTCTTATTATCCCTGTTAGTTTCGTATTAGATCAGAACCACGTTCGCAATTTCGTAACGATATATTATATTCGTTTTGCTCTCTGAACTTGTAATTTAAAATCATTGGTTATCACCATTTCGTACGACCGAATCGATGAAAATTCCTACATTGGCTAAACGCCGTCCCCGTAATTGGATTTTGTAAATAGAGCTCCGTCGTTCCGCCGTATTCTTGGTTAAACGCAACGCAATTAAAATCGGTCCGAGTAATTCATTAGTGTACAGGTCTCTCAACGTGTGTGTGTGTGTGTGTGTATGTGAATACGCGTGCGATGAAAACGCGTAATTGAATTTGTTGACCCGCTCACAATGGACCAATTGACGGGATTTGTTAGTTGGGCACCGTCTGTTTTCCTTTCCAATTATTATCCCCGTACGGGTTGCGTATGCGGTCGCAGTCTAATTAGCCGAAGCCGGAGCGGACGTACATAACGCAGGTGTTAAAAGACGGCTTCATTTTAATGTCCCGTACCGTATTGTCCGGGGGATAATAGAAGAAAGACGTTAATGGTGAAACATCCAAACAGTCCACTTTCACGTTGAACGGTCATTGATTTCCATAGCAGATTAGCCACAAGTACACAATGGACAAAAAGGACACAAATTCGCTTACAAACGAATTTCATTCAACGAAATATACATTTGTAACGTTTTACGGGTTCGAAATAACTTACACTACGAAAAGTGCCCTAACTAATTTACTTTCACTAGGGGTTGACACTTACTACTTAATGTATATGTTATGGACCAAGTGATTAATGGGGCATTGTATATAATGCCCGGGCATTTTGAAAAATGCCCAACATGAGAAGGCAATATGATAATATTTGTTATAATAATTAAATTGCCCGTGCTTTATAAATAATGTCTATCACCTGTTGGGCAGGATAATAAAAAAATATGTTTGTTTCCATTCCTGTCCCTTAATAGGCAAAATGAGCACAAGTAATATGTGGAGGATTTATTCCCATATTTATTGAAACAATTTCCGCTTTGAAGGCATCTGGAGTTATACAATTTCTTTTTTTTGCGACAACTGCATATATTAGTCTTACAGTCACCTTTAGAACCACATAGAACATACACTGTAACCTTGCCCTCCACATTTAGACATCCTAACACACTCTCTCAGTGAAATCTCTGTCTCCGGAATATCTTCAAGCAAAGCAAATCGTTCCTTACACACTGAAAATTGGTTTTTTGAATAACGTTGATTGAGAATAGCATGTATTGTTCCTAATTTGTAAAGATTTGAGGTTGTTATTTCAGTCACGGTAGCAACGAGCTCGATCAACATCTGGAACGCGGACCCTTATGGTGCCACCTATTTTAGCTACTGGATATTTAGCGTTAGATTCATCCAACATTTTATTGGCCTGTTTCTGCAAATTATTTAAAGCCAATTTCCTTACAAACATAACATTTTCTTTCTTGCTCTTCACATTTTGTTCTGATGAAGCCATTTTGTTTGTGGGTATTGGATTTAAATCCGAAGTTTCTTCACAATGCACATCTGAGGTAATGGATGGTGAAACTTACTTGACCGGGCTGAATATAAATTTGTATCATTATTTTCCGTGGATTCTAGTTGGTTTATTTTGGCACACTCTACTTGGTCTATTTCGATGGACTCTACTTGATCATTTTCGTGGCACTTGGTCCTTTTCAGGGATAGTGCTTTCGGTGAATAATAGTTTTTCTAGGTCTTCTTCTGAATTTACATCAAGCAGAGCTTCATATGGTATAGAAGAACATTTTAGTCCTACTTTCAACTTCGTTCCGGACATGGCTTCATATGGAGTACAGTTTATGCCTGTGTGATGAGCTCTATTTTTCATTTATTGCATAAAACGTAATCCTTCTGACCATTTTTTAGCGTTGTTATCCTCCAACAATGTACTTAGGATGTTCTCGATATCTTGGTTTGCTCTTTCTACTGACCCTTGGCTTTGAGAGTGTCTCGGTTTACCATGCACAATTTTTTATCAGCGCCCCGCCAAATTTACCCAAAAATAAGCAAATTGCCCAACGATTGTGTAGCAATATTCATAATGACCAGACACTATGATAAATAATGAAGTTTAGGTAATACTTAATCACTTGGCCCGATCTGACTTGTCATTATTCATAATGCCCTCATTAATCACTTGGTCCATAACATATATATCACAGTCGGTTTACGTGCACGGCGCTCAGGTCAAGTATTTGACGTGTTCCGCTCTTTACTACTGCTTCTCTCGGTTTGGCGGCGTCCTCTTATATCTCTCTTATGCCGCCCCCGAACTTTCTGGTCGTTCTCGAAGGGTATAGAACGTTCGTCGATTCGGAACTTATTTACACTGGAATGGATAATGTCCAATAGCAGTAAAGTAGCGGTCGGGTTTGATTTGCGTAAACTGTAGAGCGAAATTTAAGATGTTTGCCACAATCCTAGACAATCGTCACTCGACCACTACTGCACGTGAACTATTTTAGTGCAAATATCGCATCACTCGCACGGTCGATATGGCTAATATCAAAAGAAGAAGACGAAGAAATAGATCATTACTGGTCAGTAAGTTTTTATTTAATGTGGACTAGAGGAAACAGAAAGGAGAACAGACAGACTGCGGAGGATTGAAATAAGTGAGCGATCGAAGTCGCGACGGATCATGGCTACTTCAGAATTACTCTAACAAGCTAAATAAAACCTAAACAAAAGAACTGTTCTATTGGTCCATGAAGTTATCAGTCAGCTTTATTCCATTTTCGTTAGAAACTTTACGGAGAATATCCCCTTCAGTTATAAATTTCAGTCATGGTATACTTCTCTATCTACTTTGGCAGTAAAGATTCAGTTTCATCATACTTTGCTATGCGCCTATAACTTTTTCTTCATTTTCGTAAAATTCATTATTTTTCATAGATTTTTTTTTTATATGTGCATGTTCATACACTTAAGAGTTTTTCTTTTATATTTACCACTTACTGTTAGGTAACGTATTCTCCCTGATATGGGTTAAAATACAATTTTGAAGAAGAACATTGCATACAATACAATACCCAAATTCCTATTAGAACCAGAATATGACACTTAGAGAATTGCAAAATGCAGTGACCTAATCAGCTAACACTCTACCAGACCCTTTGCTCCTCATTGTTGCCAAAGTTTTTTCATATTTTTTCCATTTGTATAAGGCACCAATTGAATACATCGTTTTCTTATAATGTATCGCATAACAAAAATAATGGAATTATACCATTCGGCGACATCAGATAAGCAAGTAATATGTAATAGGATTTAGCAACGACAGAGGACTTGTGATCAACTCCTATATAAGTAATCTAGAGTTGTTTGGAATTAAACACACAAAGCCTACTGTCACTTCGCCTTATATTTAAAAATGGTATATATCGAAAATTTCCCGACGTTGCATGGATTGACATAAACCTCCGATAAAGGTTTTGTGATTATTTCTTAAATGATCTCTACTAGATGGAGGTACTGTTTCATGTTATCTCAATTCCATCCGATTATAATTTTAATTTCTGTTTTAACAATTATGACAAATATGTTTTATTATGTTCGTTTCAAAACTTCCGTACATTAATTTCAAATACTCCACCAGTATATTACAAATTCGATTATTTATTTTTAATATCCAATTACTATATAATAATCACATAAACTATAATAACGAGTTATATTAAAGATTTCCACTTTCTTTTAGTAATTTTATCTTCGAAAATATTTGTTAACCTCCAAAGTAGTGTGTTTCTTTTTAAATATTTCATACACATCACCTACAGTAACACTTTAACTAACCGTGGATTTCTGTAGGCACAAAGATATTGCCTCCTGCTTCTGTCCCTTTTGTTAGTTGAATCAATTTAATTTTCATTAGGTTACTTCGGTTGTGAAAGTCAACGCTAATAACACTTTTAGAAAAAAATTTACCCGTCATGTTCATCGATTAAAAAAGATGTGTTTACTGCAATCACACAATAAAATGCATTCAAAACGATTAATTAGTCTCAGATTGTTGTTTGAGCTTCAATATCGTAAACGCCGTGTTTAGCATGACTACCATATGTCAGTCTCTAAATTTCTCTGCCAAGAAATTAATGGAGAGAATGAGTATTTAGGTCTTTTGGAATTTTGACTTGAGATTAAAAAATGAAGCAATATGTTCAATTTTAAGTATGAATTCATATTAGAAATGAGCGACTCGCCAGTTCAGTAAATAGGCTCAGTTCAAGCTCTGACGGAATCGCATCAATACAAATACCGAACTGTTGGTTAAAATTGATTACAAATATTGTGTGATTTGGACAATTGCATGGGCAACATAAGCAACAAAACTATATAATAATATCAACCTTAGAACTTGACATTTGGTATGGCACTGAATGCAATGTTATTGTTGTTATAGTTGTTGCTTTAACTTCGTAAATGGAGGTGCAACTTTCACGATTCACCACCAACTGGATTTAAATAGTGCCCTGCGAGTTAGCACGTCACTCCTGAGCCCTGCGGACGCTTCTCTCCTTCACCCACATCATGGGGCTGCCAGCTGGGAATAAATGTCCGCATATTTTTTATATTTTTACGCTTTTCTATATTGATCGCAATCGAAGAGCACACTAAAAATAGCGTTAAAGGGAAATCATACAAGAAGAAAATATAGGCTCAGTATTAAAAATGAAAATATGTGAAATGGAGGATCTACTCATTTAATATACTCCAAAACATATTTGGTTTGTGCATGTAAATCTCCATAATGGCTGATCAATTTAGATATAGTTTTTAATGTTGGATTGAGTTAAGGTTGGTCTATATTTTAATACAGCTTTCGCATCATAAAATAAAACCGAGGGCCGAAGTGGTCTCAAAATATAAAATGCTACCTTTCGAGTGCCTCAGTATAATGTGTTTGATAGGCTCCATCCCGCGGTGTAAACCAAATTTTAAAACAGAGCCGACTTATAATTTATTTACCACAGTTCTATGGTAAATATAAAATAGTGGTCTTGACAAATTTTTATCCGTGTACAAACATAGGTAACAAGAATAAAATTAGTAACGAGGATTAAAACAATCAAACAGTGGAGGATAAAGGTTATGGAGTACTCAAATGGGATAGGGAGCAAACTTTTGGCACTTTACGGCTACTTAAGATTGAAACTATAGTTAAGCTTTTTAACTAGTTTTAACTTCTATCATAATATTATATATCGGAGTTACAAGCTTTTCCCGCAATACACATTCATGTAGTTCTATTCCATTCTTTTTTAAACTTTTAACATTTATGATCTTATACCTCATATAATGGTGTTTGCATCTAGGAGAACTTCACGTAATTGTGAATTAACATCTGAGCTGGTTGAAATAATTGTTCTGGATTATTTAATTGGATGGAAGAAGGCTGCTGCGGAAAAATTGAGAAGTTGTTCTTTTTTCGTTGTGTAGATTGTTACTGATGTTTTGGTGTTTTAGTGTGGTGATTCACTTGCAATTTTCTCTCACAAACTACTTTGGCAAACGGAAAGAATAACTTTAAATTTCACAGAAAATCAATAAAATATTAGTTTCCAATTTCTCACACAAATGAAGCAGCAAAATTTTAAGTGTATAGCCTATAAACCAACCTATACAAAAAATCTGTTTATAGGATAAAATCTATGTCACTTTCGAAAAGGGTTTGAAGGAAATTTGTTTTCGTCATGAAAAAAGGTGGACTTTTAGGATAATCTTGGAAGAATAATGTAAACTAGTGTTCGTATGTCTATACAGACCTATTCTACAGAGTCGCAGTATGATATGAACATAAGAGCGAAAGAAGGGCCATATATTTCTCATTGGCTAAACAGAGAAAGAACTTTTGCGACGTTGCTACCTCGCGAAACATCACAGTCATCCGCTCCGCACACTCGACCGGCCGGCAACTAAGGATGGTATTCAGAAACGGCACTTAAATATTTCTTAAGTCTTCCTTAGCTAAATTAAGTTTTTTCTTAACTTAACGGTAAGGAGCGATTTGTATTCAGAAACGTCACTTAAATAAATCTTGGCTGAGAAATTTTTAAGTCGCTATTTTTTCGTTTCATGTCAAACTCTGTCAAAAACATAACCTACAACCTATATTTTTCATTGTTTACATTTGGGAAGCTTGGTTAATTGTTAATTTGTTGAGTCCTAAAGGTCCTAAAATTGAGGAGTGTTATGTTGTGTACCTGAGACGGTATACCTGTAATTCCAGGAAAACAATAGGGAAACGTCGGGCGTGTATTGAAGGGAATATGGTTATTTAAGGGACAGGTGGTAAAGGTATTAGGAAACTTCCCGGGAGCGAGCAAGGGCCCAGCAGGAGCCCCTAGCAGGACAAATTCGAGAAGGAGCACCCGATGCGGCGAGGCCGACGACCCACTACACCGTCAAACGGATCCCAAGGCAGCTCAGCTGCCGATCCCAGTCCCCAAAGATGACGATGGCCCCGTGACCACCAGGACGACACGGGCTTACATACATGGTGTAACGCCGCACCGTATTTCATACAGGGACGTACTAAGAAATGGTAGCGTCTGCCACCAGCCCAGAAATTATTTATTTAAAATGTCGCTCTGAACGGACGACACTGTTTTTGGCCCAGCGGAGACAAGGTTTCTGACCAACCTCTACAGGAAACGCGAGCCCCAGGGCTTCGCAAATGCCTGTCGATTTCAGTGGGGATTCGGTAGCAAAATAATACCCAAGTGTTAAATTTGAATGAAATTAAAGTTTATATTGACTAGATAAAATTTATGACTATACAGTGAACAAAAAAAAATGGAATCAATTAAATGAAAGAACTTAAAATAACCAAGAAACAGATAACAAAATAACCGAATTCAAATAGACATAAAATTACGCATGCTACCCTTACAAGAATGCGTACAAGATATTTCCCCAACAATCAAAAATATAATAACCTCCACCCTATTTGGGAAAATCCTCTACCCTGTACCTAGATCAATATATGATTCTCTACTATTCTTACTTCCAAATCTCTAGTTCTTACTTGTGACTGAAACTAACCAAAATTACCAAACTGTGAACTGATCAAGGAATTTACGTAGTTGCGCGTTAGATTTCAGAGTTTAAACCTGGATACGCCTCTGTCCCGGGTCGTCGAAATTCGAATAGAACCCACACACACGAAACCCAGTCAAAGAGATAAGTATAAATACGAATCAACAAAAGAAGTGATCGCCTCGTCTGTCCTCCGTCTCTGGAAAATTAGTAAAAACCCGTAACTTATTCCCGACTCACCACCTTGGAGTTCTGCGCTGACTTCCACCCTAAGATTCGTCGCTTCGGCTCTGGTATGACACTCGGAAACGTGACTCTACACTCGATACGGCCCCAAATAGCAAAATTTGGAATCAACCCCAAAACTAATGATGCGAAAAATATCAACAAAATTAAAATCAAATTTAAATAATTGATTTGACGTTAAAGCAAATTCCCACTGAATTCCTTTACTTTACTTTACACCCTCGGTACCAATAAGTACCAAAAGCAAAACACTGACTCGAAAATCGCGCCCCCGACGCGTAGCAACCCCGTTGCTATGACCTCGTCTGAACACCTCTGTTCCCCGGACCGAAGTGAAGTTCTTTCGTCCTCAATGCGAGCTGTGTATTTTTCAAAGTCATCAATTTTCGCCCAGTTACGAAGTGCAGCGGAATATTTATTTCGTCACCCATGGCCTATAATAATGTCAAGAACCCTCAAAAAAGAATTTTTCCAGAGCAAACCTCTCCCCTATGAAATCTGTGCTTTAGGTATCATTTCCCTGAACGCTCATTTCTGATTACGACGGGGTTTTCGTCTCTTTCGTCGCGTAAATTATTTGTAATTTCGGGCGTTTGACCTTTTGTTATAGTTTCAATTATAAACCATTTTTTACGTTTCAAAACAAATTTCGTTATAGTTTCAATCGTTTAGTTTCGAAACCAACTATACAGGGTGGAGCCTTTTCCCATTTACCTAATCAATTTCTAAAACATCTCTTAAATAAATTAGTAACATCCCCCGGATGTTACAATGGCTGAGTCACGGTTTTTTGTGGTTTCCTGTGACCGTAACCAGAATTGGCAGCCACCACCGGAGGAATCGAGAGGGCTGCAGCCTTCCCCCTCATCAGCATGCTAGGACCATTAGATGAAGCACAAGATGATATTGTAACATATGCACACATGTTGCAGATGACGCTTAATAAAGATATTTAAAAGTAAAAAGTATTAGGAAACAGGTAGTATTCAAATCACATTAACGAGAGAAAAATACACATAAAGGACCACTTTAGAAGAATAGGGGAAAGGCGAGTTAAATGATAGCGATGGTCATTTCAGTAAATTTAAAAGAAAAGTACCAGTTCTAGAGGGTAGAGATGTGGGTAATTGTAAGTAGGTATAAAGGCCCCACTGCCTTTTTCTACTCATTTTTAATCATGCGCTTCAAGTTAGAGGACGTTGAAATGGAGAAGAGAAGGATTAATTTTACCCTCAGTGAGAAGGCGTTGCTTAAGGAGCTGGTGGCAAGGAATTGCAGCATTGTTGAATGCAAACGTTCGGATGTGGTAACTGCAGACTCTGACTGGACTCTGTTGTGACGAAAGTTGTTCTAAAACAGTAAGGGGCATTCCTCGTTGATCTTGTACCTCTGGGATTTGTGTTATTAAAGGGAGAATAACATTAACCACACACTCTTTCGTAAATCGATAGCACTTTTTAAATTCGTACTCGTCCAATTCAAAGAAAGGCGTTTCTCTAATATTCCTTCGGGCACGTACTGGGCGGTGAATTCTTTCGAGAAACTCATCGAAATCATCATTCTCATAATAATATCGCTCAATTCTCCGATAGTCATTGAAGGCCTCGTTCTCATTTTCAAACATCTTCAAAACAAATAACGAAATAACGTCTACTTTCATCGACCTAACCTCAATGTTTCGGCTAAGGAATACTTAAGGTACCTATCGAGCTACCTTAAATATTTCTTAAGTATTTTTTAAATGTAAGACAAAACTTTACTAAGGAGGATTCAGGAATGGAATAAAGTGGGAGAATGACGTTACTTAAGGAATACTTAGGAATTATTTTAAGTTAAGATTTCTTTCTGCTAAGGAAGGTTTCTGAATACAAATTCGGACTTAAGTAACCACTTAAGTTAAGAAATATTTAAGGAACGTTTCTGAATACCACCCTAAATGTTTTAAATTTGGCAAGCTAGTTTCCAAGACGTTTCAAAACAACCTATAACTCGAAATTTTGCTTCCGAGTGGATAAACATGTTAGTGAAATATATGCATTGGTTACTAAATTTCTGAAAACTGGAAACATAGTACGGTTATATATTTGGTTACTAGGTGGTTCCAGAAAATTTGATCCTCTAAATTTTAATTTTGTTTGGGGTTTGAAAGAAGGCATCAAAATACTCCCAACTCACTTGACCTGTCCTTATGACCTATACCTAGAACACCCATTATGATAGAAATATCATTAGACTATGCATTATATCTTTGAGGGAAGTAGCTTTATAATCGTTATGGCGTTTTTTATAACACCACCCTTTTAACGTCGCTGTAAGTAGACCACGATCTTTTATCCCAGATCTCCAAACTCGTTCCGTTTGCTTTGTTGACAACTTTAAATTATACAACAAATAAGTAACGCCCCACTGTGTTACTAAGTGGGACACATTAGAACTCATAACCTTAGGAACTAAGAT
The DNA here is from genome assembly GCA_946251905.1 of Cryptocephalus moraei. NCBI lineage: Eukaryota > Metazoa > Arthropoda > Insecta > Coleoptera > Chrysomelidae > Cryptocephalus > Cryptocephalus moraei. Next base: position 22,459,927 of record OX276463.1, on the reverse strand, counting down.
CGTGTCGATCGGCCTATGTTAATCTCTTTATAATTTTCTTTAGGGCTTGCATTTTTGTCAATGTCGACAAGTGTGATACTGGAGGTTCCGTAATGGATAGTTCTTCACTTCAGAGGACTGTTTGGATTGCTGAAGGAAAATTTGGATAAGGCATGATTTTTATGATTTTCTTGTGATACTCGTGAGGTTTGTTAAAGAAAAATAATATTCTGCAACGTGATGATGAAGAAATTCATAAAAAACCGTAGATCACAAAAGATATGCTACAAAAAACAGATGGAAGGGAGAAAAAGCTAATCACGATCTACAAAAAATATGAAACAATTGCTCAACTAGTACAAAAGGAGTGTGAAAAGGCCAAAGAAAAATGTGAGAAAATCCTATTTAATAAATTTATGAGTAATAAAAAAATATGGGACTTTGTTAATACTAAGTTAAAAGTTAAAAGTAAAAATAGCAAAATGTACAAAATATATGCGATAAAAAATGAACAAAATGGTGAAATTATTACGGGGAACAAAAATATAAGTAATTGAATAAATATGTACCTCACTGAAATAGAAAAAAATTTAGCAAAAAAAATAAATTAAGAAAAGTAAAAATAATATGTAGGTACTGCCTTTTGAAGAGACACGAACATACCATGTGTTTGAATACCATGTTTTTGAAGTCTATTAGCATTAACGAATTGAACAAAGTAATACTCTAATTAAAAAATAAAGGGTGGTATAGTTGGCATTCATGCGAAAATTTTAAAACAACAAGTGAAAAGACCGAAATTCCTCAAAGCTTTGGCTTATCTTTTTAATAGTTGGTTTAGTAGCTGGATATGTCCTCGTCGATTCAAATTGGCAGAAGTGGTACCGATATTTAAGGCGGGAAATAAATGTGATCCTGGTAACTATAGACCTATCTCATTGATTTCGAACTTGGTCAAAGTCTTTGAAAGGTTGTTGCATTGTCGGTTAATAAGTTCCTAGCAAAATACAGAATACTGTCTAAATCGCAATTTGGTTTCATAAAAGATATAGGTACAAAGGTTGGTATTCCGAACGAACTAAGTTATTGAATGATTCGCTAGACAAACATGACAAAGTTGCAGCGGTTTTTCTTGACTTGACTAAGGCGTTTGACAGTGTGAACTACGAGGTAGGTACTATTTAAACAACTGGATGCTATAGGTATAAGGGGACTTATGCAAAACTTGTTGAAAGTGTATCTAAAAAATGAAAACCAATTAGATAAAATCGGAAAAACGAAGAGTGAATGGTTATCTATAACCTTAGGAGTACCATAAGGTAGTATACTTGGCCCCTTTTTATTTGTTATATACATGAATGATTTATTTGAAATACAAGAAAAGAATGGTGCAATATATTCTTTTGTGGATGATACTCCTAATTATTTATCAGGGTAAATCTTGGGATACTGTGCAAAAAAAACTCCAATAATAAAAGACTGGCTAAATGCCAACATATTTTCTCTTAGCGTCAGTAAAACAGTGTGCATTACATTTGGAAACTACATTGACAGCATTCCTGTAACTTTTGAAATAAAAATAGTTAATTGTACACTAAATGGAGTAAGTCAAACTAAGTATTTGGGAGTACAGGTCGATCAGCATTTACGGTGGGACTATGAAGTAATTAACAAAATCAAATAAAATACACGATATCTGTACTCGCTAAGCTTAGCAGAATACTCTCGAGTAGGAATTTGCTTTCAGTTATGTATGGTATCTAGTATAGTACAGTTAAGTATGGCATAATTGCGTGGGGTGCAGCTGTAAAAACAAATTGGTAAAAACTGCTTATTATGCATAAAAAATTTGAAAAAAATCTTATTGAAATTCTTAATAAAAATGCCACTTATCAAGTGTATCAACAGTACTGTATCTGTATCACAGTGTATCAATATGCATTCAGAGAATTACAAAACAAAGTGGTGTACCAGATACAACTGCTTTTCACTTCCGAAAGTAGATAAAGCAATTGGTCGTAATTCTCATTATTACACAGCTATATTTTATTTTAATAAATTGCAGGATCGTTATTAGTGTATGGAGGGTAAGAATTATAAGAAAAAAATGAGGGAAGCCGTAAAATTTTTGGATTGAATGATGTTTTTTTGGTTGAAACGAAATTTGGTTTTTGGTTTTTAATGATAATATGAGGAGAGCTTTGTTCTTAGGTTAGTTTTAGTTTTAACTAGTTCATAAGTTGTATATGTTGTTATTTGTACTGTGTGCAGCCTGCGTACAGATGGTGACCCATCTCTGCAGTGGAGTTGTGGTGTTACATGCTGCAGCCCTTGTATTGTTACAGCTGATTTAATAAATAAATAAATAAATACATGATTTGCTGGTTCCCTCCAAACCATGAGAACTGCATTGGGATCTGTGGGGGAAGCCGTGTGTATGTTGAAAACCTAATACATGTAATAGCACAAGTACATGGAACCTGGCCTAATTTGCTACCGAAATAAAGTTCGTCGGACTTTTTTATTAAAGATCAAAAGTTGTTCCTTTCATATTTAAGTAGTATTTAACCAAAAATGTATTAAAAGATATCTGGTTTTTTTAAGTACCTTCGTGGCAGTTTTCCATTTTTGCAAATAGACACAAAGTAAAAACAACATCCTGTTATTCCAATTTCATGAAACAATTCTCTTTTCTGCGTCCAGTTCTAAGATATTTTTTAATCCCCCCCTCCCGCCTTATATGACTTTTTATAGTAACGACATCCGATCCACGTAAATCTCGGTCCGGCACGCGAATTATTTATTTAGCATTATGACCAGCTCTGGCAAAAGAACCAGTCTCCTTCAGACCCTCGTAAAGTCTCTACTCGGTTATTCCTCCACCCCATAAACAGCCCGTCGGAGCGTCGATGGCATAATCCGTTCTGTCTTCCGTCCGACCTGAATATTTAACCGGTCCGATCGCGCTCGGACCTCTCGAAAGATATGACAGGAGGTCCGCGGGCCCCGGCAGGTGTCGCCCCTAAATGGCACGTTACCAATTTGTTTTGTTTCCATTACGCACCGACCCGGGGGAGTTATCCCGGCGGACGGTTTCCCCACGGGGATGAGCGTCGTAGTTATTGTTTGCGTGGGATCGTCGCGAATCCATAGCAGGCGGATTAAAATCGAATTATTTCAATTGTTTTCCATGGAGGTTTTGATACTGAAACAAATTTCTTTGATGCGCCCTAATTTTCTTAAATAGGTTTTTAATCGATGCCTAAAGTCATTTAATATTAGTTTGAATTTGAAGTGGGATTGAAAAACTAGACACTTCTTATCGAAATTAAGACACTGGCAAATTTATTTGAAACAAAGTACTGATTCCATTCAACGAATGATTCTATGAAACCATAGCCTTCTTAGGTTAATTTGTAGTTTGAATTTTAAGATTTTAAATCAATAATGAATGGTTAGTCGTTTTAAAATTTTAACAATTATATATTCTATGCCTTAGTAAAAACAATAAGATATTTTAATGGTTTAGTTACCATCCTTTTAAGATAAATTGATATTTTTATAACTACAAAAATGGCGATGTCTAACATCGTAACACTTTCTAATATGACTGAATAAAATATTCATGGCAACATTATCACCGTTTTATAACATAAATTCGGTATTAAATATCAACATTTTCTCTTATTAGTAAATGTTTCTTTTGGTTGTTTGTTAGCTGACAAAGGTTTCTGAAGAATATTTTTAAATGCAATTAACTTTATCGAAACGTTATATAAATTTACTTATTTAATGTAACGACAACAAATTTCAATGTCCATAGTTCTAAATAAGAATCCAATCATCGACTTAGAATAAATAAAACCAATTTTACTTGATGGAAATGTATCAATTAGACTGAACAGTTCTCTACAAGTCGATGTACTTAAGGAAGTGCCATTTAAGGCAATTTTAGGCAAAAATGTTTGGAATAACAGGACATTAAACAACTAACTCAAGTTATATGATTTGATATAAATAACTAAAACCGTTATAAAGAAAATCATGCAACAAAATCAAAAATCTTAATAATAAAATGCCCATTAAGACAGTTTTGAGAAAGTATATTTTAAGTATAAATTGTACAAATTTTATATATTAATTCAAATATAAAGTTTAGTGAAAACATTTAAAGCCTTTTTGACAAAATAATTTGAGAAAATTGAAATGTTCAATAGTGCCCTTTAGGGAGGTATTACAAAAAAATGTTTCAAATAGGAGTTGTAGCCATTGGTTAGTTCAGTTAATCTAAAATTTGGAAAAGAATTGGTACAGGCGTTTTAAAGAAAATTGAGAAAAATTGAAAAATCACAAAAGTAGAGGGCTCTTCGCAGAAGATCACTCAAGATAATGATAACGGCAGTCGATAAAGATTGAATAGTAAAGTAAATATACGTGGTTTAAGAGAAAACATGGTACCAGTTTTTGAGATAATCCAGAGAAACAAAAAAAAAATCATAAAAATTAGGAGAAAAATGCCCTTTGCCATTAACTGATTCTGATGAAATTTATGTGGTTTCGAGTTTTTAGGTAGTATATATATATATATATATATAGTTAATATGTTTTTCGAACTTTCGAACTCAGGGGACCTTAAAACGTCCAGAAATGCTAATATCTCAAATTTGAAAATCAGTACGATTACAGTACTTTCTTTTATTATATGGGTATTCTATATGAGAAAGTAATACAGCAAATTCGGTGCTTCATCGTTAAGCCTTTTAAGCCGGTTTGTAATGTTAAAGGTGGATTTTTTTAAATCTGTACAAAAATATTGTACACCCTGATTTCCTATTTAAAACGAACTAACTCAACAAAAATTCTGCAACAGTTTGTGTCATCGTTGACAGGCTTCTGACATTAATTGGTAGATGTCAAAAGTCTAACTTTGAACATCGTTTCGCACTACTAAATTTTCCAGCAAAATATAGCTTTCTACTGCTGAAAATGACAACAAAACATCAGTGGTCTCATTGTAAGAAGTGATGATGTTTGTGTATTTGTAATTTGGAATTGGAAACACAAATTCCATACTTCTATTATCAATTTTTAAGAACAGTTGCACGTGTTGGACTCATCTTCATATAGCAGCTTATCTCGTTCACTGCTGGACATAAGCCTCTCTTAAGGTAAACAATTTTGCTCGATCTTGGGCATGTTGGATCCTGTTTAAAGATATCCTTTTCAGATCGTCCGTCCATCGTGTCGGCGGTCGTCCTCTTATTCTGGGTGCTTCGTCTCTGGGACGCCATTCTAATATTCGCTTCGTCCATCTATTATCAGACATACTTGCGACGTGGCCAGCCCAGTTTTATTTTAAAAGTGTGACTCTCTCAATTACATCCGCAACTTTTGTTCTTCTACGTAGTTTATCTCACAATGTCACCTCTAACAGGGACCTCTCGATGGCTCGTTGAGTTATTATTATTTTATTAACGGCTTCTTGTGAGTGTTCAATACCGGGGGGACACCTTGGCCAAACACCTTTTGTTTGGGACATATCGGTATATCTGATTTGAATACAGGTCTCAGCCTGCCAAAGGCAGCCCAACTCAGTCCTATTCTTCTGTTTAGTTCGCAGGTCTGATTGTCTCTTCCCATTTGGATCTCATGTACCAGATATTTGTAAGATGTTATGTATTGAATTTATTTTCCTTCTAGCATTAGGTTACAGCTGGGGATTAAATTTGTCATAGATGGCGTCTTGGCAATGTTGATTCTGTAGCCTAGTTTTTGGGAAGCGGCGGATAGTTCTGAGACCATTTCATTTGCCTCGTCTAGTCGGCATCAGATCAGTACAATTCGTCAGGGTAACGTACGTGGTGTAGATTTTCTCAATTCCCTTTTATGCCCTTATTGACTAATTCGATGTTTTAAACATATATTCCATCAGAGTTGTGAAAAGTGTGGGGGAAATTGTGCCACTTTTTCGAATGTCCTTTTCAATCTTGAACCGATCTGTTTCCGCATGTATTTTTACTTTTGCTGTTGCCTGCCATGTATACCTCGTAGTATGAAAATGTAGCGATGGCCTATACAACAGTTTGCGACAGCTTTAAAGAATTCATGGTGATTTATGGAGTCGAATGCCTTTTCGTATTCGACGAATATTAGTACCACGGGTTTGTTGTATTCTATACTTTTTTCTATTATATTAATGATTTTATCACCTGCAAATGGTCATTATTCCCATATTAGGCTTGGACACCTGCTTGTTCTCTTGGCTGATACAGGTCAAGTTTATTTTTAAGTTGTACGGTAATCATCTTGGTGAATAATTTATATAGGTGCCTCAACACACTTATCGGTCTATAGTTCTGTAGGTCTGTGATGCTGTGTTTCTTCTGCATAATAACAATCATGCCATTATTCCATGTTTGTGGGGTTGTTCTTTCATCTAGGCATGTATTGAAGAGTTTGGTTATTGCTTCGAGTAACTCACTACCTCCTAGGTTGTTGGCTTCTACAACAACACCGTCTTCACCAGGTGCTTTGTTGTTATTCATTTCTGACAACGACTTTAGGATGCCTTGTTCAGTTATCGTTCGCATCTCTTGGAATCCTTGGTTAAGGATGGCGGGTAAATTTTCTGATATATGACGTGTTTGACTAGATATTTAAACCCTCATTCAATATAGTGTTATAGCCATTGTTTCTCATTGCTGGACTATCAGGTGTGTTTTAAAATTGGCTGGTTTCATTGAAAGCTTGTTTAAAAATTCGACTTTTGTGCAATCAACTGTGCAATAAATCCACCGTTGCTTTGCTTGACTGCTTCAATATTTTGTCAGACCTGAAATCAGTTCCTAAGTTTCTATTATTTATTTAGTGCCAGAAGAGCTTGGAAATCCCATTGAATTTAAAATTAGCCTTCATTTTCATTCTAGACTTAAAATGGGTTTACTCATTTTCTAGTAGTATATTAAAAATTTAGATTCCATAGATTTCCACTAGACCCATCAATTTTTTTGTTTTTCCCCTTCTGGCCCGCATCAACTCCGAAAACACTCAACATTCATCTTCCTAAAGAAAATCCTTCATATTCCTCCTCCCCGGAAGGCGTCGTCTAACATCAACATTATGCTAATGGCGTATCGTAACAGATATACAATATCGAATGTGCCAGGAATTGTCTGGCGAACTAAACTAGAACTAACTGTTCTCGAAGCGAACGTACATCACCTCCTTCAACTGTCAAAGTAATACGGCTTATTGAGCGGAGGGTGAATTTCCCTGCAATCATCAACTTTAGACGAACATCGAACATAATATTCGATACGGCGTCCGAGCGAGGAAGGCAGTTTAACTAAGTTTCGCAACAGAGTTGATTTATGGGGAGGACGGGATGAACTCCCCAAGTATGAATTGTTTCTGAATAGCCGACGAATGTTGTATGTTCGGACGCGATATGAAAACAGACGATTTCCATTTCGGAGACGTTGTATTAATTTCAAAGGAGTCGCTAAAGGATCGCGTGGTTCTTTTACTCCACTTTAACTAACTAATATAAAGATGATTTATTGTTGTTTGAAACGGGTGTTGTTAATGTTCACATTGCTCATGCTGTCGATGCTAATAATCGTGAATGTGCTGCACATCTTACTAATGATCATAAAAAATATTAATAATACTGGTGTTGCTAGTCATTATAGACGTCATTCAAAGATGATACGATGAGAGCCTACACCACAACACATGTCATTCATAGATATTAATGGTGCTTACACTTCATCAAGGATTAACTAAGACTGTACTGAGGAGATAGATTCAGTATTTATTTTAATATTCAGATTTATGTTGTTGGTGGTAACGTTGATGACGCTAACGCTGATCCTGCCGTTGATGTTAATGATGTTGCGGTTGCTGATAAATATGTGAACGACCATTCGAAAATATTGATAATACATTAACATTGATGAAAATCATAGCAACACGATTGATTCACAAACTGATTCACTACTAGTTTTGGTGTGTCGATAATGCTGCAATTGTTGCTAATCATGCTAATGGTCATTCAATCTTATTGATGATGCTTGCACTAACAACATTGGTGAGTATTCTAGTAACGTGATTGATTGTCGAGTATTAGTCTTGTGATAGTTATGTAATATCGTTAATGTTCATCATGTTGTATATATGTTGATTATGTTACGATTGTCATCAATAGAGCTAAGTATAATTCAATTGACCTATTATTCAATTATCTCATGGTATGATTCTTAAGTTTTATCTTAAAAAGACATGACGATCATAAAAGTCCAAAATGAAAATTTTGAACGATGGAAAAACCAAGAAAATTTTCTTTCCCAACGATACCATTCCTCTACACTCATCTGGGATTTTGCTGCAAAAATCCATAACATGGCTTAAAGTCCATCCATGTAACCCGTCAGCGATCCCTGAAGGAATCGCTCTCTAGACGAAAATTGTGCTAAGTTTGCGATTTATATTATATCCAAAATATTAAAAACTCGGAAAATTGGTCTAAATGTATGAACCTGATAAGAGACTGAATTCATTTATGCAAACCTTGTTTCCTATTTTCGGTTAGTATGGTTCATGCTGATGATGTAGATGCTGCTAACGACACATGCGTTGCAAATGGTAACGATAATTGAAACATAGTGATGATGCTGATAATCTTAGCGATGATGAATCTACTCTCTACGACTTGCTATAATGGAATATAATAGAATAATACTAATAATTATAAAAGAATAACCCAATAGAATAGCAACAAGTATAATTTTGAAGTGTTGCTTATTAACATTTTAGATGCTCATAATGAAGCAGTCATTCCTAGGCAGTTATCTGCTTCTGAAAATACAGAACTGTTCAACTTTTAACGGATCTAACGTTCGGCAGTGACTTATAAGTCTTAAAAGTAGTATTGTGCTGGTGTTAATATAGGAATAATGAAGATTTTGACACTTTCTGCAGTGTAGGTAAAAATTGTACAAAGTTACAAATAAGTGTAAAAATTACCAGTTTTCACCATACCTATTTTACGCTGGTCATGTTGCTATAGAAGGTGATAATACTGGGCAATGATGTAACCGTCCAAATCGCCAAAAATAAACTTAAATTAAAAAATCGTAAATTTAGTACTGATTCCCGCAATCACTTTCTATAACTTCCCTTTCTCTTTTTCACGGATTTTTAAAAGCAAACTTGTTTAAAGCATGAAAAGCCTCCACTCCAAATTATATTTACCGACACATATCCGCCCATTTGCATACTCGCTGCGCGTATGTACCTCCTTTGTTCCCAAATAAAAATTGACAGAGGAGTAAATTAGCGATATACGAGCGAGCGAGCGAGCGCTTGTAGGGCCACGTTGAATCTCATGAATTTTTCATGGGCTAATATTGACACGGAATCGAATTATTCCGACTTACGATATCTCATTAACGGCGCGATATCTGAAACGGCTGGAGATCAAAGCGCCAAGGGGAGTGTTTAAGTAAGTGATGGAGCAATTAACTAATAATAATGGTTTCGATTTGATGTGTAATCAGATTCGAGTAAATTAATTTCCCAGGAGCAGTAAGGCTCAGCAGAGCCAATTTAAGTTTCGACTTTTAATATAACTGCCTATTTGTTATTAGGTTCAATTTATTTAATATGTGCTGAAATTCATTCTAAATTAAAATTCCTTTGACTGGCGAAAGATGAAAATACTATTTTATAAAAAAAAACTGGTTCTTTGCCAGTTTATGATCACATAGTATTTTCACACTAGTTCACATTTTTCACATACCCTTTGATGATGTGCAATCATGTTAGCTGTCATGGCTAATGTATTAACACACCCTCGCCCAATCATCCAGTCACCAAATTGTTTACCAATTTTAACCGACAATCTCGATCTCTTTTGTATTTGTAATGCCGTTATAATATGTGTGATGACTAATTTTGAAAAACTACCATGTTGTGTTCTTAAGTATGTACTGTTCCGATAAAAATACTAATTTCTGCATAAAACAAATGTTTAGTAGCTAAAATGAGACGTTATGAATACTTTTAAAATACGTGCCAAAATACTCGTAGGTGTGATGGCATCGTTGTGACGTCACGCCTATGTAAATACATCGACCACAGCATGGACCTTAACTTGTAAAGTACATGTCAACGTTCAGTGACTTCAGTGTTTAGTTATAATAATTATAAATACAGAACAGAAATAATCGGTAAAAGCGCTAACACAAGGAAGTCGAATGAAACGAAATTATGTTTACACAGGAGTGACGTCATTCGCTTTGATTGACGTTTCACTTCGCATGGTGGGTTGCTATATTTCATGTTTTACAAAATGCAGTTTATCCAGCTTAAAATATTAACTGTAATATATTTTTTAGAATTGTTTTATTACTTAATATATTATAATATCATTATATCAGTAATCCTTTGTTACTGTCATCAGGCCTATTCCACTGTTAGTCAAATCATCTTAGGTCAAATTAGGTGAATATCTTGGAAAATCGACATACCTAGTATATTAACACGCTATTTTGGCATCCTAAAATTTTCCCCAAAATTCACATATAATTGGATGGCAGCAAGTTTTAAAGTGGGGGGTTAAAAATCACAAAAATCGATTTTTTCTACATTTTTTGCAAATATCTCGTTTTCTATGGGTTTTACGCTATTTATATTTGTTATCAATATTGTAGAGAATCAAATTCTCTACATCTTTTGTATTCAACATTTTTTTCATATCTTGAACTGTTTTCGAGATAGAGGGCGGAGAGCGCTGGTCAGAGAATCATGTGAAGTCAACTGGTACTAATGGTAGTCCCGATCAAAAACTCGTAATATTTGGGTTATAAATTATTGCTAGATATGTAAATATCATTTTTTATTAACTTTTTCATTAAATTCATTTTGGTTGGTTACTTATCTATTTTTAGTTAAGTGTCAATTATTTAATAACACTTACCTGGCCATGTAAGTAAAACATTGTTGAGGAAAATAATTGAATTACATTTTAATTGTAATCTAATTTATACTAACAACTTTCTAAATAAATAAAAAAGAAAAGAATTAAATTTGTAATTATAACGTTTTTAGTAAAAGTGTCATTTGATTAATTTAATATTGTCAAAATTAATGTAAAAGAATAAAAATTTCGAGAAGAACAAGTTCTAATTTCAATTCTCATCTTCTTCTTCTGACTATAAATTTTTAAAGTTATGAAAGAATTTAAGAGTTTACGGATTTTAAACAAGATTTACTTAATTATTTTTTTACTTCAAATGTAATTAGTGTACATGAGAATATCATTAAAATGTAATTAATGTATGTCCCTTAATAATTTTTCAATTACAGAAAGAGATTATGAGTGTTATTGAGTTGATAAATTTTAGAACTATTAAAAAGAAAGATTGAATTTAATGTAAAAGTTAATAATAAATGCTAATTAAATATTTAGCAATAATTTATAACCTTAATATACAAGTTTTTGATCGGGACTACCAGTTGACCTCACATGATTCTCTGACCAGCGCTCTCCGCCCTCTATCTCGAAAACACTTCGAGGTATGAAGAAATGTTAAATACAAAATTTATTAATTATTTATTTATTTATAAAAATTATTATAGTCCCGATCAAAAACTAGTAATATTAAGGTTATAAATTATTGCTAAATATATAAATATCATTTTTTATTAACTTTTTCAATAAATTCATTTTGTTTGGTTAGTACTTATCTATTTTTAATCAAGTGTCAATTTATTTAATAACACTTACCTAGCCATGTAAGTAAAAAATTGTTGAGGAAAATAATTAAATGACGTTTTAATTGTAATCTACTTTATACTAATGAGCCTAATGACTTTCTAAATAAATAAAAAAGAAAAGAATTAAATTTGTAATCAACGTTTTTATTAAAAGTGTCATTTGATTAATTTAATATTGTCAAAATTAATATAAAGAATAAAAATTTCGAGAAGAACAAGTTTTAATTTCAATTCTCTTCTTCTTTTTCTTCTTCTTCTTCTTCTTCTTCTTCTTCTTCTTCTGACTATAGATTTTTAAAGTTATGAAACAATTTAAGAGTTTACGGATTTTAAACAAGATTTTCGTAATTATTTTTCACTTCAAATGCAATTAGTGTAAATGAGAATATAATTAAAATGTAATTAAAGTGTGTCCCTTAATAATTTTTCAATTACAGAAAGAGATTATGAGTGTTATTGAATTGATAAATTTTGGAATTATTAGAACGAAAGATTGAATTTAATGTAAAAGTTAATAATAAATGATAATTAAATATTTAGCAATAATTTATAACCTTAAAATACGAGTTTTTGATCGGTACTACCAGTTGACCTCACATGATTCTTTGACCAGCGCTCTCTGCCCTCTATCTCGAAAACAGTTCGAGGTACGAAGAAATGTTGAACACAAAAGTTGTAGAGAATTTGATTCTCTACAATATCGATAATAAATACAAATAGCGTAAAACGCATAGAAAACGAGATATTTGCAAAATATTTATAAAAAATCTATTTTTGTGATTTTTGACCCCCGACTTTAAAACTTGCGGCCATTCAATTATATGTGAATTTTGGGGAAAGTTTTAGGATGCCAAAATAGAAGTTTTTACGTTTTAATGTACTGGGCGTGTCGATTTTCCTAGGTGATGCCCCTATAATGGCTGGACTATATGATTCAATAATTCTAACTGTTTGATTTAACTATTAATATAACTTCATTCCTTTTCAATGTCACTAATATTAGAACAACTTTGCTTCACTACCACACTTCCGCAACATCTTATACGATTATACTGTAGTTTCCTATCTCACCTTAGGGCTGTATGAGCCCAATTACACATATAGAGTAATATTTCAGTTTTGTGTTGTACCATGTAGGACCTAGTTTTTTAGAATCACTTCATTGCCATTCCCATCTTCAAAAGAACACTTACATTACTTCCGTATTAAAAAGATAAAAATAAATTTTTTATATCTCAAATTTTCGTATTTTTAAAGAAAACTCCATAACAAATTTTTGTATATATGTCTGTCACTTTCCAGTCTTCATTTACAACAGTCATTATAAAGTTTCAGTGAGCAACTGAATTTATTATTCAAATTATGCAACTTTTATGGAATGTGTTTAACTTTGGTTGTAAAAGAGAGTATTAAAAATTCCTATAAACGTTATAGCTAACTTTCCTATCAATTGCCGAACGTAAAACTGCACTTGGATTTTATTCAGAACGGCAGGTTTCGATCGCTCACACACCCATTACTTAAAATCGGCTACGATTGAAAATGAATCCAATTTTCGATAACGTCCATCAAACACTACCCCCCTCGAGATTAAATTAGAGAGAGAGAAAAAATAATCGACTAACATCGTTGTGCACTTTCCATTAGCGGTACGTTCCACTCCATCCATACTCCGTCCATTCTCCATCTTTTCCTTTGCTCTCGTTCTCTCTCTGTTTGAGTTCGGCGGTAAATAAACACATTAACAGAATTAAACTCATTAAAGGGAAAAAGTGTCTAATCGGCATGTTCCGAACGGGGAAAAAACAAATGGTGAGGGATGCGGCGAGGTGGCCCGCATCCCCGAAGATTCTCCCCCGGGGGGCGTTATTAAGGCGAAAAAGTTACGTTCTTAGGGGATGGATTATTTATTTTACTGCATGGAGACGATGGAGCTCCTTTTGAATCCTTAAGGGAAGTGGAAAAGAGAGAAAGAGTGGGAGAGGGGGGGGGAGAAAAGCGGCAGGAATGGTAATTGAATTATGAATCCAATATGCGTACAGTTATTCAGCTGGCTTCGTTTATACATTTCAATGTATATTTTCACATGTTTCAATTTTTAGCAAGACCTTACACACATATAGAAACATTACATGGCGCTTTAAATTTTGATATTAAAAATTTGTTCTTTTAGTGCTTTATTTGCACCTTTCTGAACTATCTTGGTATTAGAGATATAGGAATATTACGAAGGGCACGAGATATGGATGTTAGAATAACATACACGAGTGTTTAGACTGTATATTTTTGGTTCATTAACAAATTTTTATATTTTGTTCAGAATATACATATTATATTTTTGCAATTTGGAACAGCGTCAAATTTTATACGGAATTCGATGGTTTAACAAAAGGTTCACTACATATTTTACCCCAAGAAAACAATATATTCCTATTCCTAATTTTTATTCGTATTTGAGAATGAACTATTAAGAAACAGTTTCACGAAATGTCACGAAAAATTTTATCTCGTCTGAGGTACAATCACTTATCAGTCAATTGTATGCGTGAAATTTTCCCTATGTAAATTGTTTGCTGACAATTTTTAGGCACCGGAACATATGTTGTGTCAAATGGGGCACGGGTCATCTCGTAAGAACTTGTCCCGGTCCGCATTGACCTTCGCCGAGATCGGTCAACTCGTAAGGATATGGTTCTCAGATCGGTCAACTCGTAAGAGTTGACCTGAAAAATCCCAAAAGGGGGATTATCGCATTCCTTGCGAGAGGGCAAGGAAAACCCTGCGGAACCCGACCGTTATTAACAACAAGCAAGTCTTTGCTGCGTTGACTTTTAATAAAATCCACAACTATCTCTGTGCTCGTCACCATTTAGTTGGAACGTAACAAACCACCCCCTTATATCATAATCTTAGTTTCAACAAATATCCGAACTACTTCGTTGCAATCATCATCCCCTCGATTATTCCTGAGAATCCTCTTACGACTTGACTCATCCAAAACTATCCTTTAAAAATTTACCTGCCGGTTCGCTTACGAGATGATCGATCTTAGGGTGGGGCGTTAAAATTCTTTACGAATTGACCGCCGCCGGTCAAATGTACTAGGCGATTAATTTAAACGTAAATATGTGTGTTATTAATTTTTGGAAGCGTTTGATTATTAAAAGTAATATGGTAGTTTTCAATGAAATGCAGTCTAGAAAAATAATAAGTAAACATATTTTCCCTCTATGGGACCATAGAGTACTGGGATCAAAATCTTACTACTCAGGTACACTCACTATAGCTAATACTAGGTAAAAGAGTTACTGAGTTACATCAAATATTGAAATAAGTATGCGAAGCCGCTAATTACCTACCGCCTGCACAGGTTTCTCAACTTTACAAAATCTGAGAAACAAGGAGATTTGACATAAAGACTCTCATACTTTCGAGGCAACCTGAAGGTAATATTACTAAATGCATGACATTTCAATAGAGTCATGGGCAGTGTGGGAAACCTTAAAACCTCTAATCCTAAAAGATTTTATTTTTATTTGGTACAATTGATTCCTTTAACTCATTTCCAATATTTGGAGAATATGTAGTCCTTCTAAGGCTTTTAACATAGGCATTCTGTATAAGCTGATTCTAGAACATTGGAACGTTCTACGTAACTCAGCACAATTTCAAGAAAACGTGCAAGTTCGTTTCAGATAAAATTTAAGTAGCATATAACAAAATTTGTCCTTGGAACTTTACACAAATTTTAATTTAATTTCATTCGGCTTTCATGTGGTGAATTCAGGTATAAACGGGCACTTTCAAAGTAACGTCCGATTTAATTGTAGCTAAGTAACCATACATGCCTTACATGGTGCCTAACCAATATGGAAGTAACTACAAGGAAGTATAGACAGACCCTGACGTGTACATGTCTCCACTCTTGGTGCCTTGTTACGTTTTTAAGTTTTACAAGAATTCACTTATAGTCGCCTAATTTAGTTACAATCTACACTCTTAAAAGTGTCTGTAATTAAAAAAAAATATGGTGAGAAGTAGGGAAAAAATGCTCAGTTCACTTTGCAAATTTTAAAAACAAATTTGACAACATCGTCAAATATTTGCTTTTAGCCCAATGAAATAAAATCTTAATACATGTAATTAAACAGTAATTCGTTTCAAGATGAGACATTTTTAAAATCAAAGTTAAGGTGAAAAGAAATGATATTTTTCAAAAAGTATCAATTTAAAATGTCAAGATCATTGTTTAAGAAAACACGTTGAAATTGGTCCATAATTATCGCAAATTTTCAGACGATTTCGATTTGAAGATATGATTTTCACTTTTGAACGGTGGTGGTTGATTCCCCCACCACTTTGTAGATATAAAAAATTGTTGGATCACGCTTCTGCAATCGTTATTTATCATAATAAAATATACATTTTTCGATGTTTATGATGGTCATTGTAAACTTAAAGAATCGATTTATTTATACGTGTAGTTTCTAGTTTTAATGTTGACAAATAAACAAATCGTGATTTTTTTTAATAAAATGGCTATATCGGTTGAGAATGATCCTAGGTCAACTATTTTTTATTTAAAATTCGAGAACAATTACCAGGAACAAGTGTGTCAAAACAACATTGAAATTAATTTATTTATCGCATTGTTATTAACGAAACACCTTATAAAAAAAATTAGACCATTATGTAAAATTCATTTTGAGGGGGAGAACCTTTGAAATTCCAAATTCCAATGATATATATATATATATTGAAAATATAGATCAAAATGAATAAAATGTGCCCTTGTAAAGTTCTCTACTATGACTGCACCAACCACGTTATTTAGGTTGAAAAAAGGCACTTTGTAATAAACAAATACAAAAACTAGCAAACTAATTCGTATTTTTTAACCAAATTGAGAGATTCTTAAGGATAGCAAAAGGCAACTTTTTATGCAAGTTTGGAGATAATTTATGTTTGTTTTTGTTTACTGCAAATTCAAATTTCGACGGGTTTTTGTAATTATTTAAATAAATTGTATATATATTTGTTTAGCAATTCTAAAATGAAGCTCTTTTCAAAAACCTTTAAGAAGAAAAAAGTCTAATACTTCTTTTTGTACGTGTTTTTTAAATTCGTTTAAAAACCAATGTTTTTGTAGTTTTCGCCAATTATTCAATGTGCTTGACCAATGATCTTGACATTTTAATTTGATACTTTTTAAAAAATATCATTTCATTTCACATGATAAACGTCTTATAGACCGATGTGCGGGCTACCTGCTTTTTGCAGAAAACATTGTAACGTTACGCCAGACCCATGCGTGCGAAAGAGAGTGAGAGCGTTTGCCTTGTGACGCATCCATCTCTCTTGCACTACAGCGTCCGAGTGAAAGCTCTATTTAGAGATCGGCTCTGTTCGCGAGCGCGATGGAAGAGGTAGGCGACAGCACGTTAGATAAAGTTATCTGAATCTGAATATTTACTGTACATACCATTGCTTATTACTATTACAATAAGAATTGCGGCAATAAGGTAATTAATTATTGCATTCTAAGAGTTTGATTACTTATATAATATCACATATTTGTTCTTGGATCATTAAAATAAAGTAGCATCGGTCAACGTGTGCAGTAATAATAGGTTATGTTACGATTTCGACTAAAAAATTATGATGAATGATATAAACGATTGTATAAAAAGTAGATTGCTTTCATTTAGTACTCAATGAAAACAATTATCCTGTGTAGCAATTCATGTAAGGTTCAAGATTAATGTTCAGCTTCACACATGTAATAACAATGTGTCTAAAATGACAACTTGGACCGGCCAACCGCAGTGCGAAAAAAATCTTTTAGAATATAAAAATCAATGATAATTTAGTGATATTAATTCAATGCAATTCATAAACGTATGCAATTTTTCATCAATGTTTTCTTATGACGTTATCACGTAAAATTGTCGTCCGTAAACCGATTTTACAGACAACCAAATTTTTACCTTAACTTTGATTTTGAAAACGTTTCATCCTGAAACGAATTACTTTATACTGCATTTTTATTTGACTAGGCTATTTGGCAAAAGATAACGATAACCATTTTCGCAATTAGTCTACTTTGCACTACTATTCACTTCTGTTTCGGCAGTCTGTACGGGGTTTGAAAATATTTTTTCACCGTCATCATACGAATTCCTGCGACTGAGTTGTAGAGACCGCAAAAGGCGCAATATCCCCGGAACCTGCATTAATATTTGCTAGCTCAGGTGAGAGTTTTTGCGGTATTAATATGCGCTGCTCTCGGAACGCAACATCGAGAACAAACGCATATCATGCATATTCGGTCTTTGTGTTCCCTTCGCCTTTTTATTTATTTTCGTTTTGTTCTTGCTTTAAGTGTAACATTAACCTGAGAGAGAGAGGCGGCCTTTTTATATTTACGCTCTTTCCACATCCGCCGGGCGTGAAGATATTGCACTTCCGTCCTGCATATAGAAAAAGAAAACAGAGTTTGCCCAAGTCAAACAGGAAGGTTAATGCGTTGCTCCATTGTGAATTTTGTAAATAGAGTTTTCGGTATTTTATTTGTGAAAGTACTTCCTGAGACGTTTCGATAGCGTCAATCACGGTCGACGGTGCACGGGTTTAATTCTATGGCGTGGTACTAAATGAACCATTGTCATAAATTACATACTGGAGAAAGATACGCTGGAAGTTTCGGTAAAAAGTGTTTTTTAGTTACAAATAACAAAATTATAAGTTTTATGACAACTCTGGCTCTAGCACAGACGGGTTTGATACAATCCAATAGTGTACACATTTCATGCAACAGAATTATGAAGGCTAAATAAAAATCATATCCATTTTTTTTAACATTTTGTATTCAGTTTTTATGTCAACTTATGTGTCATTGGCTCTTATACCAAATCAACCAAGCAGAATAGTATTGACTGTTAGCATCTTATTATGGTCCAAATTCATATTCATATCCAAATCCCAAATTCATGTTTTAAGTCCATATTAGAGGCTTTATTGTTGTAAATAATACTTATTTACTATTGCTTCATTCATCTAGTAATCTACTAGATTTTCACTTGAATTTTCGAGCAACTTCATATTGATAATTCGATATGAATTGAAAGAGATAAAGCCGAGTTACCATATCACCAAAAATGGTAAGTCTTGATTGTCATTGTCAAATTTAGTTTGATTTATTATATTCAAATGTAAAATCGTGGTTTTACCAAACTATTTCTTTCGTGCATTATTCTCCTACATTTTAATATTATTTATTCTAATTTCCTATATAGCGGAACTTGTGTTTAATATACTGGGTTAAATTTTATATCATAATTTTAATGAATCAAACGAGATTTGAAACTTGTAATTCAAATCTTTGTAAAGCATTTACTACTATTGTCAGGTTCCATTAAAATTTGGTTATACATTCGACCAAAGTCAAATTTTGCCCAACACCTTTCCAACTATGCTATAGCCATAGGAAATCCTCAGGTTTAAATTTGATTGAAGTCCTATTTGGACTCAAAAAAAAAGTAGTAAAATAAGCATGCAATATGTACAAAAAATACCAAAATGTGCACCTAAATTTGCATTTATTTACAAGAATTCAACAAATATCAATCAAATCTAATATCTAATCATCAATATTATCAATATCAACTTATCATAGATTATTGTCCTCATTATGTACATTACTGTTAACAGTATTTGTGATTTTGTAATCAATTATTTGTTGTATTACTACTTACCAAATTATTCGTAGGTTTTCTCTTTTAAATTGTTAGACGAGACAAATTCCCAAAAATCAATGGAGAATTTATCAGTTTCACTTCAAATTTTTGAAGTGATTTATATAACTAGACGAAATTACCTACTTTTCACGTACAACGTCTTCGATAAATTTGAACTCATTTTTCTCTCCAATCCAGTTACTAATTAATAGAAATTTAATTGCATTATCCTTGGGTATTTTCACTCAATTTAGTCCGGGGAAGTTAGATCGAAAGTTGTCGTGAAATTGAATAGTTAGGGTGCCCCGATTTGACTTTTTTAAACGATAGTACATCTAGTGTAGACTACTTTCCTAGATTCTTGAGATGATCCCGTTGCAGCTTGCGAAGCAGCTTGCAAGCACAGCTTGGAGCACGTGAAATGCAACAGTTTTCCGTCTATAACTTTTTTAGATTGGTTCACAGAAAACAATTGTAGGCATCAAAATTGTCGGGAATTTTATACCCTACAAGATGACGTAATGCAATATTTAAAAAAAAATTCAACTCTTAAGTTTCGAAAAATTGTTTTTTTTTTCAAAATGGTTTTTTAAGTCACAAACATAATTAAAATAACAATGGCGACTTCAAAATATAGGGAAATATAGTAGTTCTGACCATGAAAACGTTGGTGTTTTCAGATTTCAAAAATTCAAAATGGCAGCCACACAAAATTGCAATATATATTTTTTTTTCAACCTCGCCTCATTTCGTGAACATTAACGCTATCGATACGCGGTTTGTTGCAATCTATAGCTAATAAGTTTTAGTTTTACGAAAAATAACAAGAAAATTTTTAAAAAAATTTTTACATTGTTTTTAACGAGTTTTCCTGTTTTTTTTTTCTGTTTTCCTTAAATTTGACGTTGAAAAATATTATTGATGGATTTGTTAGTACTTTGATAGTATGTGTGTTAAAAAACCACGTATTTTGAAAAAAAAATTCTGATTCGACCATTAGAAGTGGAGAAAACAGATTCGTTGAATTGTTCAATAAAAAATCTAAATATACTATTTTTTTCGTTCATGTAGTGTCAATGAATGAACAAAAAATTCAACAGTTATCTCAGAGTGTGAACCGAAGAGCTTAGTAGCGGCCGGGCGTGTGGATTAAATGAAGAGCTTTCGTGCGCATTCGAACGAAGCTTTCTAGTTCTCATTCGGTTTTATTGAAGCTGAATATCTTATTACAGTTTTTCTGTATACTTATTATAGATATTGGCTATAAAATGATTATAATTACTGCCAAAGATTTCACATTGTATTATTATGAGTGAATTTATTACGCATATTTTACAAATATTACAATTATTTACAAATTTTCCAAAATCTACTGCTATTTACATTTAATTACAATATTTTTATACATGAATATACATTAACTTTTCATTGTTCTCGCTTTTTTCGGTCGCAGTCTAGGTTGCTCTATATCTTCTCTGTCATTCTCATCGCAAGAAATATCGACAATATCGCTATTATCAATTGCAAATTCACTTTCAACTAAGTTACTCATGCCAAAGCTATGCTCACTGCTTAAACTGATATTGTCGTCATTATCATCATCATCATTCAATGTAATACTTTCCATTTCTTTATTGTTACAACTCTTACCCTCGCAGCCTTTACATAAAAATGAACAATAAATCCCAACTTTTTTACATCCACACTTCGCATTAGAACATCCGGTGGTACAAGCACATGAAATAATCGACATTAACTCTTTAGGAATCAGTTCTACATCTGTAGTTTCTGGCATCAGGCCGTAATTTACAATGAATTTCCATCCCTAATCTGTAGCTTTGTGTAAGCGGTCAACCAGCTAGCCGAAGGGCTGATGGGACGCTCGTAAGAGAGAGACTTGCCATCGCGGGGGGTCGGCAGCTGCCGTGCTATAGTCTCTTAGCGTCGCACAGGTCACAGGTTAAAGTGCTATTCTATTTCTAATTCATTCATTTATTGACATTACGTGAACGGGAAAAATAGTGTATTTAGAGTTTTTATTGAACAATTCAACGAATTGATCAGAAACACAAAATTTTTAATATTTTTGTCACAGTGGCTACCGAACTTTGAATACTGTTTTCTCCGCTTCTAATGGTCGAATCTAAAATTTGTTTTTTCAAAATACGTGGTTTTTGAAGACACATACTATCAAAATACTAACAAATCCATCAATCATATTTTTCAACGTCAAATTTAAGGAAAACAGAGAAAAAAAAATTAAATATTTTCTTGTTATTTTTCATAAAACTGATTAATGAAGAATACAAAAAAGTAAATAAAGAAGTCAAACGAGAAGTAATCAAGAAAAAGATCTGTTATGGGAGAGAAAATGTCAGCAAATTGAGAATATTTGGGAGGTACAAAATGTACGGAAGCCTGGAAGACAATAAAAAGCATCAAATGTAACAATAAAATACCACTACACTTAAACAATATTCCAGAGGCTCAGTGGTTAAAACATTTCAAAGACCTATTAACTGAAATGAGAGACAAATTCAATATACGATATGAACCTACAGAGGCCACAGAGCACATAACACTGAATGCAGAAGAAGTGAAAATGGCCATAAAAGATACGAAACTGAAAAGGTCACCAGGTCCAGGAGGAATAAGCCCAGAGCTAATTTGATACGGTCCTCCGAAACTGGCAGAAATGCTTAGAACTTTATTAATGTTTGAATGGAGAGGAAGTACCAAGGGAGTGGCGAACTTCATATATTTCTCCAGTCTGCAAAAACGGCTCAAGATCAGATCCGAAGAACTACAGAGGGATTGCCGTCATCCCTACTATTGGTAGAACATATTCTAGAATATTAAAAACCTTAGTTGAGGAGAGTATCAGAGAGAAACAACCAGAAGAACAGGCAGGCTTTCGGGCAGGACGGTCAACGGTAGATAATATTTTCACTGTCAAAATTGCAACAGAAAAAAGAGTACAACGTAACAGAGAGACATATATAGCCTTCATTGATTTGGAGAAAGCTTATGATAGTGTCCCAGTCTCACAATTATGGAAAGCAATAGAGGATTTGAATATCAGCAAAAGTTTAATATAGACCACTAAAATGTACTATGAGCAGGACACAGCCATGATCAAACTAGGGAATAGATTAACCACTTCATTTGAGGCAACAAAAGGCCTGAGGCAGAGATGTTGCCTATTTCCCACCCTTTTCAAAATTTACTTGGACAGATCTTTAGCAAAGTGGACAAAGAAATGCAAAAATATGGGACTGAGGGTGGGAGATGACAAATTGTTCACGGTATACTTCGCGGACGATCAAGTTGTCTTAACGAAGGACGAGGAAGATCTTTCATATATGGTTAGAAAACTCAAAGAAGAGAATGAAGCAGCCGGGTTAACTATGAATTTGGCGAAGTGTGAATATCTTACTGCCGGTAAAGAAGAGGTTGAGAATTTAATTTTGGGGGATGAGAGTTTGAGAGGAGTGGAAAAAAGTAAATATCTGGGAGTGATTCTAAATAAATATGGAAACAGTAAAGATGAGATACGAGAAAGAATAAATGAAGGATGATCTGTTACTCGAGCATTAAACTCTTTGTGTTGGGACAAAAACATAACAAAAAGAACTAAAAAACATATTTATGAAAGTATGGTTCAAAGTGTCACTTTGTATGGCTCAGAGGTATGGGATGTATCCAGTGCTAACAAGAAAAAACTAATGGCTATAGAGATGGATTTCCTTAGAAGAAGCTGCATACGGTCAAGATTGGAAAGAGTCAGAAACGAGGTTAAACGGGCAGAAATGAGAGGATGGCTGATGATAGATGGCCTAGAAGAGTGCTGAAGTGGATACCACCCGAGAGAAGAAAGAGGGGACGACCTCGGAGAAGCTGGCGAGATGATGTGGAAGACGCCATGACTACGAAAAATTTAGAGGAAAATCTATGTTATGAGAGGGAAAAATGGAAGTTGGGGACGGAGAGACGGCGACAGCTGTAGCAATCCAAATATATATATTTTTCATAAAACCACAACTTATTATCTATCGATTGCAATAAACCGCGTATCGATAGCGTTATTGTTCACGAAATGAGGCGAGGTTGAAAAACAAATATATTGCAATTTTGTGTGGCCGCCATTTTGAATTTTTGAAATATGAAAACACCAACGTTTTCAGGGCCAGGACTACTATATTGCCTTATATTTTGAAGTCGTCATTGTTATTTTAATTATGTTTGTGGCTTAAAAAACCATTTTGCAAAAAAAATTTCAATTATACGAAAATTAAGGGTTGAAATTTTTTTTATTTAAATATTGCATTACGCCATCTTGTAGGGCATAAAATTCCCTACAGTATTGATGCCTACAATTTTTGTGTGTGATCCAATCTAAAAAAGTTATAGACGAAAAACTGTTGAATTTCACGTGCTCCAAGCTGTGCATGCAAGCTGCATCGCAAGCTGCAACGGGATCATCTCAAGAATCTAGGAAAGTAGTCTACACTAGATGTACTTTCGTTTAAAAAAGTCAAATCTGGGCACCCTAACTTTGCAATTTCATATCCTTACTTCCCCGGACTAATTTGTGGATTTTGTTTTTGGCGTGTCTTAAGAGAGCATTTTGAAATGTTATCGGTTAATAAAAATCGTAATGGTAATGGGCTGGCGGTGATAGTACTAATGGGTTTAAATAGAAAGAACCAAGGCACTTCACGCAAATTTTAGTGTAAACGCTGTAAAGGGATTATCGCTTGAAACTTCAACTTGCTACTTACCTTTTCTAAGAACCCCCCTGTTAGTATAAAATAATCGTTCCCTGCAGGAAATGTTTCACGTAAATCCATGCTGTAACTACCTACGGAAAAGTATTGTAAATATAGCGAAAATATGCATAATCATTAAATTTTAAGTAAAACAGGGTGTAACCTAAACTTGCAAATGCATGTAATCCAATCTCTGATGTCATTATAAATTAATTGACTAATCTATTAGTTTGATATTTATTTCATGTATTGTCATCGAGAACATGTTTCTTCGTGTTCTTCATACTGACTTCTATGGCAGCGAATTCGTCCTTAACAGATGTACCAGATATCGCAGCAGAATTATTAGTCTTTGTATATTATTTTTTCTCCCTCGTGGAAATTTTGACAGTGATTTAAGTGTTTCTGGAGATAGAGACGTGTCAACTGCAGTCTTTGGATGTAAAGGTCATATATTTTATAATATAGTACTTAGATTCTTCATTGTTTACAACCCTATTGATGACATTATTCCAAATGCATGGGATGGTGTCAATATTTTTTTTTTTCGATTTTGACATCTTCGTTTTCAGATATAAATAAGCACTTATTTGAAGTAGTTGATATCATTTTTATATTTTCAAAATGTGTGCTTAAAACACTTCAATTTTAACAAAAAACACCTACGTTAGTAGCATTTAAACTTTTGGCACGTGTTGTTGGTCCAGACGATCTAATAGACATATTTAGATGACGTTCCATAGACAATCATCTCCTTACATTCTATTGTTCCGACTACGTTGGAAAGTTCCTATTATACTTATGTGCCAACTTGTATGCCACCTTTCTCATATATATCTTTTATCGTCAGCCCATAATTTAATGCGGCACAAGTCATCATATAGATACTTGCACAAATATTTTCCATTTTTAAAAGAATTGTCTAACTGGGATACTTGACGCATGAATGCTTGTCTATTATGTTAGTAATGAAAAGGTTTTTCCTTTTAATGTAATGAAGTGTGATTTAGGTTGTACAAAGGTGCGGCATTACGAATACCCTTTCCCCTATTTCCACTATGTTTGGTTTTGGTTTTAAAATACACGGATAACATTATATCAATATTATATAATAAGACAACTTTATGGAGGCAAAACTATTTTTATTTTCCATTTTTATTTATTAATATATAGGTACATGACGTTTAGTGTTATCCACATATTTTTCCATTGATGTTCTATGGTACTGTCAGTTTTATGTTAAATTTTAATTGAGAGACGCCAGAAGTCAAAAACAAAAAAAGGGAACTACTTTTAAGTATTAAATAGGGAAGTACGGAGAATCTCCATTTGAAATTATTTTAATCTAGTACTGTTTCTCAGAGAAAAAGGACAATTTTACATAAAAAATTTCTTACCTGAAGCCCCAGTGTTTGAAAGATCAAGCGTCATAGATATTACAGGAATATATATATATATATATATATATATATATATATATTTGTTAATAAAATAACTATTTAAGGATAGAATGTGTTTTTGCTCAATTTTTTTATAGTAAACAACCAATCTTATTTAAAAATTTTAGAACGAGGACATTTCACACATCTTAACGGAACATAACCTTTCTGTCGTACATATTTCTTAACTAGCTTCAATGCTTACTGCGTTTAGTAAGGTTTATCGTTTAACCGCTTGTTGTATACATTTTTAATTTATTAATGTGCATCGATAATTTCGAAATGAGAGATTTTTCAAGGCAAGATTTAGTTTAATATCCCTCTTGAAAAGTTGATGCTTGATTTTGTCTCGAATTTTGAATCGAGGCAAGATCGAGACTTCCTCAGTCTTTTAGTTAATTTCGTTATTGTTTCATGGCTCGTTTTAATCCGGGTTTAATAAAGCACCCCTCCGGATTTCGTTTAGGGACGTAATAAATGCGAAAAAATACGCTGCTTATGCAAACAGACGGGCAATCTCTCCATCGCCCTCTCTCCTTCCCGTTCGCTACTCGACATCAAGAACAATTAGCGAAAAGAGGGAAGAGATAAGGCCTCCAGGTTTACCCGCCTATCACTGAACAAAGCTAAATATTAATTTTCGGAACCTTTCGCATTATTTCAACCCTCTCGCCTATTGTTTCTCCCCCTCCGACTCTTGATAACGGTCCCCCTCTCTCTTATCATCAACATAACATGGATGGAAACATAACAATCAATTAACTGAGAACTGTGGCAGTGTAAGAGATGTTTTGTGTAATTGTTGTAAGGTATATTGAACCCTACGATCGCAGATAAGATCGACGATTATTAGTCACTTTAGAGGAGTAAATAGAAGAAATTTTGATCTTAAATCAACAAGTTAACGTTTAAATATTTGGGTATTTTTTTGTTGAAAATGTGTTTACCGTAATTTTCGATGTTGTTTGATGTGAGTTTCTTTACTTTTTAGGCGACAACATGGTGTGTTAATCTCATATCAATTATCAATTTGGATGAGGCACTACAGTAATAGTTCAGGTGGAAAGTGCTTATTGATTTTGTTATCGTTAATTTTTGTCTTATTGCCTACGGAATATCATTAGAAATAATTAATTCAATACGTGTCAGTTGAAACAGGTGTGTACAAATTTTTATTAAACGAAATATCAAAACGTCGCAAAAATTTATTTTCCTTGGTAACTCGATAATTCTTTATTTTTGAGGAAAGAAAAAGATTTGATATCAAATTTTATTCGTAATAAATACATTTTTATTATTAATGCAAAAAAAGCAATATGTGATAAATTAAAAAAAGGGAATGTTTCTGATTATTTCCTCTAGTGCCTGAAATGTATATAAAACCTATAGATTTTGCCTTTTAACTTTTGATACAAGAAATCGACACGCCATAGTCAGTCAAAAACGGTGTTACCCTCAGATCAGATGCATGAATATTTGATCATATTGTCGCGGTCCTTTTGATATCCCCCTATAATTGTGGCAGTTAGCTTTGTTGCCCTTTTTATAAATTGACGATATTTATGCCACTTTCCATTGACTAGGAACTTCCTGACCATTCAGGCATTTGTAAAAAATTTATGTTAAAACTGTTCTCACTTTCTGTGTCCCATTTTTTAATAATTCTGAGTACCCTATTTCTGGTCCATATGACTTTCCATATTTTAGATTGGTAATAGCTCTTTTTTACCATTTCTTCTTCTAGTTGCAATATGACTCGTTCAATGTTAACCGGTATTTCATCTTGAATATATTGCCGTCTCGTTTCTGTTAATAGGGTTTTATAGTGCTGAATCCACTATTCTTCTGATATGTTCTTAAAGGATACATTTTTAGTGTCGGCTGATTTAACTTTATTACTGAATCGCCATGTTGCTTCTTCCGCCAATACATCCGTCTATTTCCTGGTTTCTATCCCACATCTCATTTTTTTGCTAGTTTATTTGAATGGTGATTATTTTTGCGGTCCAATTTGCTAATGATTACAATGGAAAAAATTAATTTAGAATTACGTCTTGATATATTAAATTCATTAATTAGATTGATATTAGTACAGAATAAGTCCAATTTAAAAGAGAAGGTACCTTCTGAACTTATCAACGAGGCAAATATTTCTTAATAAACTATATATATTGTGACCCTTCTGGTCACTTGCTTTAATGCAATTCCCCTACTATTTCCTTGCATAATCATCAATAACATTTTACCAAATGTACCCCTCTGGTGTAATACGAGGGTGGTTAAATAATTTTCGAACGTTCATAAAGCCGTAAAGGTTTCGAAAGAGATATCGTGGGAGTACAAAATATACAATTCCGCTTTATGACATCATAAACATCTCTCGTATGCAATTCTTATTAATCATATTAAATGACAACAAAGGGAGATTATTAGTGGGGCATAATAATAAAGGCGTCATAAACGTTAGGATATTACGCCACTAAATTTTTATCGCAGGCGTATTCTCGATGTAAAAGGAGAACCGTTTCCGAGGGTCGTATTAGTTGTGTAAAATGTTTAAAATCACATCATCTCGGTGGTTTGATAAGAGGCATAAACGTGGTCGGCCGAAGGAAACTGTAAAGTTATATGACCAGGTTGAATTTATTTTCCCTTGTAAGAATATAACATCATATCGCTTTAGTATTTTGATGGGAAAATGTACCTTGGTTAACAGTAATTTTTGGTATTTACCTAGTAACGTTACCAAGTAATGGAAAATTCACACATCTGTGACAAGAATTTGAGACAGCATTAAATTTTGGATTTAACTCTTTTTGACTTTGACTTGGCATTTGACTCCATTCCGTACAAATAACAATTATATTTATATTCACTGGACAAAATAGTTTTGTTTGTTAAATTGATTATGTATAAATTTTTCAAAAATATTATTTTTTCGCAAAGGATGTAGACCAGAATTAATAGAATTGAATACTATTTAAAGTGGCCACCCAATCTTAAATATTTTTGAAATATGTGTAGGAAGTCCTAGCAATTCTAGTTGCGGTCCTAGTCCTAGCATTTGTCTCCAGATTTATGAATCGGAATTACTTGCACAGTTTTTCATCCGGACAACCGGAAAGAAACTGCCACCGGGATAATGGGAATTTCTAGACGGAGTCCTGGGGAACTTTATGGTAAATTCGGAATTATACTCTTTTTCCCAACAAGATAGACGCATATTAATGAGGTGACCGTTCAAGGTCTTAGGCGTGCAGGTAACAATATCATATAGGAATACGGATAACATATAACATAAATGATGACGGTATTTTTCATTGAAATAAGGGTATTTAGGAGTAGGGTTAATAGTAACGAGAACTACTACGACTAATAGGGGTACGCAGGCAATTTGTAACAAGTGACTCCGTCTTCCTGAAAAAATACTTGTAGAAGGAAACCGCGAAACGCTATTGACATCTCAATATTCGCTCGGCAGATTGCTGCTTATCTCTTACCTTCTTCTTCTTCTTCTTCGCCTTCAGACCTTTTGTTCTGACACCACTAAACAGGGTGGCCCCTTTAAAATTATACAAAATCAGGTAAAAATGCAGGTATACTGCTTACGATAACTGCGTTTTTCCCTCCGGTACATGAAAAATCCCCTTGTTGACGACGAGCTCATTAATATTCGTCTATCTTGTTGGGAAAAAGAGTATATAGTGTTCATGTAATACTGTTTATATAATTTTTCAGCGAGTTAGAAATAACGTCACTAGGATCAACATCCTTAGGTATTCCATGATTATCTCGATAACATTACATTTAAGTCATGGGATGACAGCAACGATTCGAACAATTGCAAAAAATATAATTTTTTCCCAACTATTCAAAAATCCACGAAGCAATCTGAACAATAACGACAATGCCGATTTGCCAAATTATTCTCGACTCATTGCCCCTTCGACTCTTACTGGAACGAATCAGCGGTCTCCTCACCCTCTTACTTGTATTTCCCAGCGCTATGGATTTTTCTCAAAACGTCGAAGGTCAAGCGACACTTTTCCGTCGGACCGCCGCTTTAAACAAGCTGCCCTGATCGTAACGTTAAGTCTCGGAATGGAACTCATTTTCCAGCAATAAAATTGTACAAATCAATTGCCATAATATAAGGCCGGTCGAATGGGTTCCTTGTCGGAACGGAACGACCTCAGGACACGAAACCTCCTTCGAAATTAGAATGGGAAAGGTTGGGAATGGTGGGCGCTGACGGTTTGCACGCTGTGTTCTAGGAGAGAGTAACAAGGAGAATCGATATTGTAGACTTAACGAAAACTTTTTTCATTATCAGTTTCAAATAAGTATTAGAGTAGTCCAAATAGAAATGGGATCGATGTAAAATCGCCAGTGAGATGGCGCCGCGTCTTCCAATTACTCAGCTGTCTATATGTCTATATCGGCAACATCCACGGATCTACAAAACACGAAATGAACCAAACGATGCGATAATGTTCAATGCTTTTATCTGCTCTCGACGTGTTTATCAAATTACTTTTTCATACTTTATTACAAATATTCGTCAGAGAACCAGTATCTGAAATTTAAAAAAATATTGGTGGAATTTCGAGACAATTTCAGGAAATCGAACTGTGAGTGTAAAACGACCATCAGAAAAAAATTTCACAAAACTTGTTAACAAACAAGTCGAGAGTAGAACAAATATTTGAAATGTAAACAAAA
Source organism: Cryptocephalus moraei (assembly GCA_946251905.1). Classification (NCBI taxonomy): domain Eukaryota; kingdom Metazoa; phylum Arthropoda; class Insecta; order Coleoptera; family Chrysomelidae; genus Cryptocephalus; species Cryptocephalus moraei. The sequence goes on along the minus strand of OX276463.1, from coordinate 22,429,504 downwards.
ATTGTTAACGCCAATTTTGAAAATTTTTCAAAAAACCAATAATTACAATAGTACCTACACCTCTCTTCATCCCTGCAGGTTTGACTAAAACCTTGTTTGAGGGATTCTGGTACGATACGAGGTCTTTTATAACTAGAAATTACGCTAAAATTAATCGAATTGCATTGAAATTACGTTTGTATTTTTAACTTTGGAGAAAATCGTACAAAAACCACACATATACATAGACTTTTTATTTAAATACATATTTTTGGGATTCACGCGACCGTAAAATATGTGGAAATGCGAATAACTCAATTTCGAAAAATCTACCGTATTACAATACTTCCCATACAAAAGCAGCTCTTATGGAAAATTCAAATAAATATAGTAATATTAGTTGCTAACATATCAAATCTTATTATAATAAAAAATCTAAAGAACAAGATTCTAAAGAATCGAAATGAATTGTATACCTTTTCCTAAAACAAAATCTATTGTGCCTATCGCCTTTTATTTCCACTTCCGGCGATATGTAGCCTGTGCCACTTCTGGTGAAGAAAGCAGTCCAATGAATCCCATGGCAACGGTGATTAATAATTCATGGTTGATGGAAATAAATACATACATCCCCTGAAACATATACACTCGTTCTTTAGCACTCCTGTAAAAATAATTTCAAAACCATTTAACGTCCCATTTTGTTGTTGTCAACAATTACACATATTTACATTTACTCGTCATTCTATTCCGAGCAGTGTTCCTTTCCGTTGAGAGAAACGGAAACTTCATTTTTATGTGCCCGCTTTTATACACCTAATATCATTATGAGTTCTAATTCTATTTTTATTTTCCTCTACTATTGCATGGAGACACAATAATTGTCTTTGATTTGTTGCTATTTTCTGACTAATTTTATGCCTCTGGATCTGAAAATAACAGCAGTTTTTTTTTATCTCTCTAACGTTCCAACCTAGAGGATACCAACTCTTGTATCAAAAGTTATTCAAAATATGCATGTAAGGGAAAGTTATTCGAAGTCATACCAAATGCACTGTTCACGAAGAACAATTTTATTCGTAAAATGGTTATACAGAGTTAGTGGAAGTTATTTACATATAAATAGAGAAGTATTTTTATACGAATGATAGAATACAATTTGCTGAAAAAAATGTATTAAAACTGCCGAAACCGCACGAACATTTCAACCAATCTGTTAATTCGTTGGAAGAAAACCTACCCGTTAACATTAGTCAATACAGAATACAAATGTAGATTAAAATTTACGTTTTAACTGCATCCGTTAATTTTAACATTTCATTTACACAATTGCCATTGTAAATTTAATTTTTAATTTTAAGTAAGTAATTTTAATTTAATTAATTTAAATTTTATTTCATATTTCTTGTTATATCCTACGCGCCAACTACACAAAAAGTAATAATCACTTGAGTAATCTCTGTGTTCTTATCAATAGATGTACCAAATGGAAAATCACTTGTTTCCATGAAAACGAATCGGTGCTGTTTAAGCACTTACGGCGCAAACTAGCACAGGCGTGTATAAGACATGGTTTTAATTCATATACAAATTAGAACTAAATACTGCTAACTAGAAAAGTATTCATCAGTCGCTGATCTACTAGGACGTAATTCACAGGGCGCCATTCTAAGAAGGTACGTGTGAGCCACTAAGAGGGCAGTAATGATCCATTCTATCAGCAGACTAACAGCACATTTTATTCTGTTGGGTCTGTTGTTATTCTATATGTTGGGTCAATCTGATTAAAACAGCGATGTTATACACATTACACTAATTTATTTACATTACTTAATACTTCAGCACTGGATTAATTTGCTGTTATACAAAGATAATTTGGTCATTGTTCAGATCTGCCACTTTTGTGCGTGAGTTACAGAACCTTACCAAACTCTCACAGTCCGCTTCTCGCCTACCCCTCAATACATTCCGCGTACCTCCGGCATGATTTTCAAAAAAAAAAAAAATGTCAATGTCAGTCACCTAATACGAGAATTTTTCGTACGCTCCCGTCTCCTGCCGCCATTTCGAACGCTTGCATATGTCTTTAAGTTCGTACATCGTTGCCGGTGAAGCGTCGGGTTTCGTCACACATGTCGCGATAACTACACGCATATCTTTTCGTCAGACACGTCACGGTTGCTACACGGATATCGTTAGTGCGCTTGCGCCACACTTCTCAAGCTACTCATCCATCCCGTTTGCGACGATGCCGTTCTATTCAAACACGACCTCGGCTCCGTCTCCCTATACCTCTTGTTACTATAGTTCCATTTAAATCGCATATCCTACCGATTACGATATCGTACGCGTTGTAGCTACTTCGCCTCTCCCGGCCCACGACTCCAAGCGCGTCCCAGTACTTGAACAACTCTATTATCTTCCTCATTTCAGCTTCCGCACAATGTACATTCATCCGCGATGCTCTCTCCACAATATTAGGTGCAATACCATTTTGGTAGCAGAAGGCTACAATATAACACCGATCGCCGTAGCTCAAAACGGAGAACATTACTATCTTTCGCATCAGGCAGTTCAATTTCATTGATATACGGCTGATAACGTCGCAAAATTCGTTCCACGCCAACACCACTTCTTTGTTCGCCTTCGCACGTCCAGGAAATTCAGCGGGTACACGTGGCAACTCTGCGCTCCTCTTTGCAAACGGCACCCTTCTCAGATCACCTGTTCACCTGTTGATTCCTCACGGTTACAGGTAACCATCATTCTTGCCACTTGATGTGTACCGCTAATATCGCGCGAAACAGCGTTTTTTCGCAATGCCAATCTTAAGCAATACTTCTATCTAGGGTATCAATGGACAACGCCCTAGCGGGTGTTCCTAATTGGCCCGATAACATAAACAATGCCACCCTGCTCGCTTCGACCGTCGTCCCGTAAGCGCACCACTTGTGTGTATGTGAGAGAGGCAATTGTTCTCTTCGCTTCGGGATGCGCGCCTACTTTACGTTCAAAATGTCGGAACCAACGCCTTCCAAGTCGCGACAAAGTAGCGAATACGAACTCGAAGCCTCCGGATTGCGTCGGAACATCCCCTCGTGCAGTGTAAGTCGGGTCGGCGTCCGCAATTATTCCAACGACATCGCCATAAACATGTACGCGTTGTTAGGCTTCCTATGCCGCCATGGTGCTTTGTCACTATCTTCCGCGCAATACCCAAGTGACACCTACGCCTGGATCAGTTCTGGGCGCTACCTGGGGAACTATTTCCACCCGCCTACTAGATTTCGTAAGTACAAGGATTTTCCTTGCCCCCTTGAATGCATTTCTCCTTCTGGGCTTACTCGTGTAATTACCCTTTCTCGGTTACTTCTCCGTTCGTTCGTCATCCTCCGTTACGTCATTCATTTTCGAAATATACCACCCCCCCCCCCCAGCCACCTTCTGAGCCCGATTCCCGGCTAATCATACTTGGAGCGACGCTTGGCAACGTCGCATCCACTTTATCAGTCACAATTCACACTTCGACTCGTACCGCACACCGTTCTACCGACATACAGGGCGGCCCATTACCCCACCCAACTCCCTTTTTTTACTCCACTATCACTTAGGTGCGTTGGTTATTTCGGTAGAAACACCTCTAAATAGTGATTTTCTGCTGTAATTCGAGAAAAATTGCAAAAAATAGGAGAAGTTGCAGAATTGGAAATTTACCGATAATTTATTATAATCGAGCATTTGTATGTTAGTTGTCCAACTCCCTGCACGCTTATGCGTCGATTGCCCGCTGTTGGTTCCCAAAATGTCTTCCGGCCACCAGAATTACCTCAATTCATAGCACAGGTAACGTCAAAAAGTAAGTGTTTCTTGAATCTAAGGACCCATGGAGATGCCTTTCAATAGTTTTTGATGCTCTAAAATCAAATCCGTTGACTGAATCTGCACCATTTGCTAAATGTTATAACTACCTTATTATTATTTCCATCATAGGTTAGCCTGTAGAGTTTGCTCCAGGAGCTACTTCTGTCTTCCATGGCTCCCTTTTGCTATAAATACAGATGTGTAGGTAGACCCCGCCATTCGTGATAGATGTAAGGTTAACTTTTTTTTTCTACATCTCATTAACACAATGTCCTTTCGATCCTATCTCAATGTAAGAAGCCACAAAAAATACAGCCATATAAATCCTTGCACACATTACCTGCCTTCAACCCTGCACACGCCAAACTTCTCACGATACCGCTCTCCTGCTGGGAGATATTAATGTTTCATTATTGAAATGAACAGATTAACGAACATCGAAAAGAAGATCGAGCAATTTTTTTTGTATATATGGATTAAATTTGAGACGAGTACACATCCTTTTAGTAGTCGAAGGAACTCTATCTTCAGTGCTTATTTGCACTCCTAACCAAAGGAGCGATTTTTGGGTTTTGGGTTAAGAGAGCTATAATTTAGTTTATTAAAAATCGTTGCATTTAGAGTCATTGTTTGGTGAGCCTTAGTTTTTGCGTTGTAGTTTAATGTTAGTGTCAATGTTTTGATTTAGTTTTATGCTTTGATTTCAAAAGGTTTACACTTACACATTTTGCAAATTAATTTTGCATTGGTAGACAATTCGTGTCATAACACTAATAAAACCATAGTCCACTTTTTGGATTGATAGAAAAATGCCTTGTCAGAAATAAAAAGCTGTGTTCAAAACCTTGTTTGATTGTTCAAAAAAAAAATGAAAATAATCGTAAGGGTTGCGCTATTAGAAGGAGGTATTTAATAATTGATTTGATTAAGTCCAGCCACCTTTGCTTAATCCGATGTTAAATTAAGTTAATTAAATAATTAGTTAATTAAGTTAAGTTAAATTAAGATTAAGCTAAATTTCCCTCCCACGACAACTATGCATAAAACTATTATTTAAAAAATTGGTATGGTAAAATTTTGCTTAATGGTAAACCATTAAAACGGCAAACTACAATTCAGATTTTAAGCTATATATAAACTACGATATAAATCTCTGCGTTTTGAGAGGACATATTTCAATAGTTATTTTAGGGGTCTTTTCTTGTATTTCCCAGCAGGTAGAATGATATTGGTACGTAATGTTTATTGCAATTTAAGTATGATCTGCAAATAATTGCAGAGAATATTTTATTAAGTTTAAGTTTAAAATAATGACTGCAGTTTTTAGAAAAAGGGAGTAGGGAAGGGGTGGAAAACCCTACCCTCGAATGGCGCTTGTCCTGAGTGACTAGATGACTGCACTAATCCTAAGAGATCACGTTGACCGCGACGGCAGTCGATATGCGTCCGTTCACGTTCAGTCTAATCCTTATATTAAAGAGATATGCGAAAACATGACACATTTTTTGGCAAATGTATATTTCGGAGGTGTTCATCATCATTATCGGAACCGGATATTTCCCCATTTGGTGCATGATAGACCGGCAATCAACAGTATGATTTAAATCTTAAAACATTTTACTTTTCATTTGTTATGTACTCAACACTTCAATTTTATGTTGTTGCATTTGGTAGTACCTAATCGATCGATCGACCTAAAGTGTTGTGTGTAAAGATTTATGTTTATGTTGTTAACCTCAACAGCGAAGGGCCAGATGTATCTAAAGGCGGGATCATAATTAGCTAATGGTAGTGACCACAATAAAATATTTTTACTGATATATTTTGTAAGAGACGATGAATGGAAAGCACATATAGGATGTAGCTGCGTTTCCTGCCCAAGGCCTGACATTGTAGAATGTTTAAAAAAGGTTTCAAGCAAGACGAACCTATACTACCGAAGGACGACTGCAATTAAAAGTGTAATTAAAGCTAATGTAAGACGTTATGGCATTGAGTGTTATGAACAAAATGTGCGTTCCATGTGGATACATGATACATACATTTCAGTAGTAACGTTTTGAAATAAATGAGCTAGCGAAGCCGCAACGGGTCACTGCTAGTAATTAATAATATGATCTTTAATATATACACATACATGCTTACGTTTATAATAACACAATCGAAATATTAACACTATTACATACTGAACCTTCAACATGTTTATATTAATGTATAACTCTATCAATGCTTACACTTTAACCAATTGTATAATTTATGTTGCCACAGATGCAACATGTGGATGCAACACACGTAATGCTCCTTTTATTATAAGGCACGTATATTTGTCAATAAGGGTAGAAAGGGTTTTTCTAACTATACGGTCCTTGTATTTGACTTTAACTTAGTCCAGTCTCTTCTCTCTTGCTTTCTTTTCTTCTCTGTCCCTTCCCCTCTCTCTGTCTAAATCGCTTTTTATAATGACAGTACAAGTTCAAAAACGTTTCTTCCACTGTTAATTAATTCCCGGACCGTGGAATTTAACGGCCCGGTGAGACGCACTAAAAAAAAAATAAAAAAGAAAACAATAAAGTGTTTAATATACACGTTCAAAGAATTCCGAAGGGATTAATGACGCAAATAAATTTTATTAATGCTTTTTGTATGGATATGGCCAAACGTGAAATCGATACGGGAATCTTGGTTCGGTACTTTCGGCGAAGTCAAACGGGTATCCCCGAATAAAACAAGATGCTAAGAGGGCGAAACCGGCACTGATTTGATCGAAAAAGTGAATAAGAATTCTTATTTTGTGAATATGAAAAGTAGATCTTTGGATCACTATTTGGGATTCCAAGTTTAACGTATCACAAAGCATCGAAGGTCCAAAGTTAAAGTATTTAACACTGAATGTGAAGGTTTACTCCCCACCGTCCCGCTCCCTCCGTTTTCCTTCCCAAGTTTCGCCCCCACCGTTTAGCCCCCCGCAAGGTTTTGCCCCCATTTGTTATTAACTATCGCAATACATTACGTACTAATACCGAGATGACAGAAATATGTGCATGAAAATATATGGAACACTGTAATATTTTAAATATTTTATGAGAATCATGATATTCTATGAACATATTTAACCAGCCTGCTCGTTATTAACCATTTAGCCCACAGTGGGCTAAACGCTGCGTAACCATGTAACACAAACACTAATTTGAAGAGAGGAATTTCACTACTATCAATAACGGGACATTTGCTTTAATGACCAATTCATCAGAAATTTAAGGATTTTATATACTTTTAACGATGTGTTGCTTCCATTTCCATGAAACTTCCTCTTCGTCCCTTGTTCGCCGTTTCTCTAGTTTATATCAACTAATGTGTTAATGTTTGTTAAATAATTTGTAAGTGCTAAGTGAGTTAAATTAACTTTGACTGTTAAATTTACTCACGGAAAAAAATTCGTTTTAAATAGTATGATATGCAAAAATATTAAAGTTTTAAAATTGAAGGATAATATTCAAGGTCGATAATGCATGATTTTCTCATCAAAAACTTTGTTTTCCTGGAACAACTGTACATTTTAAATCCACAGTAGGGAACCTTCTGTAACTCCCAATAATCTCCAAATTCGGAATATCCTACTTATATGTTACGAAATCTTCTTACGAACCTCATTTTAATCCCTATTCCTGAGTCCGTCGCGACGCCGTCGAGCGATTTGTGACTGCGAATATTTCCAATAAAAATCCGCTCAACTTCTTCCGCGGTATATTTCCCCCTTCCTTTCTCTCTCCCTCAGGTATTCGAGGTCTAATTCTAACGGGCTTTCCGAGCGACGACAATCCAAGTAAACTGAGAAAGGAGGAGAGAGGAAAGAGAAAACCGTAGAAACACTCCTCCCGCTGTAAAACTCCGGGAGATCCTCATTGTCTCGTTACCGCACCGTTGGGAATCTCACATCTGCCACGTTTAAGGCAACAACACGGGTTTTAAATTATTCCAGAACCTGCAACTTCGACGTTAACACCTTAAATCTTAAATTGGAGGTTTTTTATTCTTTTTGTTCCCTGTTTGGATAACTGAATATTGGCTGAAGTCAAACGAATTAAGTATTTACTTGACAAATATACCTACTTAACCTAAATGCAGTAGAAATATTAATCCCAAGAAATCATGTATTTCCATAGGCAAACTTTTGCTGTTATACTAAGTTAGCTATCTATGAAATTAAATTTTCCTAATTCATAATTGACTATGGCCTACAACCTACTGATTCCGTTTGGAAAACATCTCTTGATACTTTTTATGGGGAGCAATTTCAAATTCAATTATAAAGTATTTTCGTTTCCAATGATCCACTCCAATTTGATCCAAGTAATCCACAATAATCCAATACTGGAACAATAATCAATACTATCAACAATCAACAGTCAACCAATCAATCAACAATAATAATTATAAACAATACAATAATGGAACAATAATCCAAGTTGATTCTTGGTTTTCACTTATCTACAACAATTAAATATTTTGAATGTATTCGTTAATTTAGTTTTTTGTTAACACATTCCTATAGACACACAAACGTTGTTAATACAAACATGAACGATTACATTGATTTGCTCTTTACAATATACGGAAATTCGTGCAGAGCATTAGTGGTACCTACGAATTCTTACGCAATTTAATGTGAGGGATTATACTAATAATCGGTCCTTACGGGAATTCATGTGTCCCATTCTATTTTTATGTGTTACGTTTGTGAACCACCCTGTATATTCCATCTGGTTATATTTCCCCCGATGTTTATTCCCTGCAGTTTTCTCTTGGAATTTTTGTACTACAAAAACTACGAAACTTCATTCTTTAATATTAAGCCGTAGCTAGACGTCTGTCTATTCAAAGGAATGATTCATGTAGCAACAATTATGACTTTTCATCATATAACTCAAAATCATATTTTTTTATGTATTACAAAATACACAAAAAGGGTATACTAAATGGCGATTTTATTAAAATACGTTATTCGTATTTGTAAAGATTTATTTTAAATTATTTTCTATGTTCCGGCACTAAAATGACAGCTATTCTAGCACTAAAATTTCCGAAAACAGTGTTTTAATGAGGCTTATTAAAGCATTGTTTTTGGTAATTTTTTTGTTGGGTGGGTAACAAGATATTTCCTAATGCTGTCTGATGTCTGTCAAAACAAATTTAAAAATAAATATGGCCGCCGCGTCGATGCGATAGGGATGCAAGTACGCAAACGTTGAATATAAGCTATTCGTTTCTGTATTTTATAAGGTGGATCATAAAATAAAAACATGATTTCGGTTTTAATTAAATCCAATAAATTAAATTAGAAAATGGTGTGAAAATTTACAGATGTCTAGGAAACAGCAGTAATACCAACTTAAATGTCACGATAAAAAATTCCCCAGTTAAGAAATTTTAAAGTATTTAAACGTAAATAAAAATGAATTGGAAGTCGGAACATAGAAAATGTTGTAAATTACTCGTTGCAGAAGACATTCCAAGCCCAATTCCGAATCTCGGACTCGGGCTTGGAATGAGACGTCTTCTGCAACTTGTACTTTAACTACTATTGAAGGTCCGTGTATTGTAACGCGAAATGTAAACATCAGCGTGAAACGTGCTCCTTTTTCGACCGAAGGTTGTCTAGGGACTCGAAGTTGGGCATGGCAGTATAGACAAGAGAGAAACACCAAGTCTTCCCAACTAATTTATTCCAATCAAGCGACCGGTTTCGATTGTCTGGCAGTCATCATCAGGTTTGCACTACGTAAATGAGGAGCAACAGTTAACAAAAGGTAAGTATCTTACAAACAATACTCACAGCAAGAAGTTTTAAGGCTCTAATTTTTCGACATATGCGACGTCACAAATATAAAACAATTACGTCACATTTGACTATTTTGTCTTTAGTATTAACCAAAAACCTCCTACAGTTGTTAACGGTTCTGTAGGAGGCTGTAATGCCATGTTCAGCCAGAATTCCTCCCAATTTTATGGAGATCATATGAAAAAGGATATCGACCTATAAATTTTATTGTTAACCTCAAGTTGTGAGAGTTGACTCTAAAATATTATATGTTTTAGGAAATGCTTATAATAAAGCTTGTCAATGAACTCTAAAGGACAGTTGTTATTAAGCCCTATCTGTTTAATAATCCTCATTACTTTTTGGAAGGATTCATCCGAAAGGTCTAACGAGAAGACTCTATGGAATAAGGGGTTAAAGGTTGCTACCTTATGTGACTAAGGGTGTCTGAGTCGAAGGGTATGATGTCATATGTTGCTCTTCATTTACGTAGTGCAAGCCTGATGATGACTGCCAGACAGTCGAAACCGGTCGCTTGATTGGAATAAATTAGTTGGGAGGACTTGGTATTTCTCTCTTGTCTATACTGAGCTCCTTCTTATCTGACGCGCAGGCAGCGTAGTTCAAAGGGGACTATAAAAACCATCTGGAACAATATTGAAACGTCCAATTAGGGAAAGAATTATTAAGTAGGTTCTCGAAGACATTATTGGGGCTATAAATTACGAAACGATGCGGTCGGAGGATATAGTAGATCAGAAGGGCGGGTGCGAGTTCGAACTCGCTACCCTTTCACACAGCGGGGTTTCAAGATTTGGATAGACGATAGCACGCAGTGAGTCCGAATTCGGATTCGAATTATACGTAGAAGATACGTACACGTATACGTATACGTATACGTATACGTATTTTTCAAGGGGGCAGGGGAAAAGTGGCAAGGAAACTGATTTTGGAGGATCTTAGTGGGATGTTTGATAGGGCGAAAATATATCTTTCCTAGAAAACTTTCGAAAAACCGACGATAGTACCCTTACTTTTCTGGAATTGATAGCGGTCCGAACTCGCATCCTCCGTGTGTGAGCCGTCGTGAGTGAAAAAGTGCGATAAGTGTACAAATAAATTAGCGCGTTAAGTGTGTAATATAAATTAATTCGTTAAGGAATAGAGTATATAAATTAAGTAGTGTTTAGAACTGTGTAAAAAATTAGAATAATCGTTACAATATGTTAAGGTTTTCTAAACAGAATTTTTTTATGCCATTTCCGACACTGCTTTTAAGTAAATAAAACATTTTTTTATGTATTGATATTCATGTTAGTTGGTTTGGGGTATGTTTCGATTTAAGCTATTGTGTTCTTGTCGGGCTTCGAATGTGTCGGTAACACGACAAATCGTGTAAAAATGGACCTTTGGTTTACTGATTGAAAATACACACGAAATATTGTTTTGCAATTCAGTAGCAAACAACGCAGTTGAAGTACGACAGGAGCATGGTCGGTTAATGAGAATACATCCTTAGTCATTTCATTGTTTAATGTATTAGCCAAGATTTTAGATGTTTTAAATTTAAAAAGCGTCTTTGTACTATTGCCGGAGAGCAATACCGGTGTAGACGAATTGTCTCCCAAGGGACGTAAATTTGTTTTTGGTGTCCGAATTGTCACCCGGCATGGGTCGAATTGTCTCCCGCGCACCCGATCACCCTCATGTAGATTTTCTACACATTCTACAGCAAATTCTGATGATGCCTATTAGGCTCAGTGAGTACATGTTTGATCATTGCCCTCTTATTGTTTGATCCTTGCCCCCCCCCTTACATGTTTGATCCTTGCCCCCTTTGCATTTCCCGAACCCACCCTATATAGACAAGGTTGGGAATATTTGTAAAAGTTTTTACTTATTGTGAAAATCAATTCAAATGCATTTGAGGGAAAACCCTAAACTCATTATACCTACAGTCCCTACTAATACTGTATTCGGGCTAGACGGTTTTCCTTCCTTTTCTACATTTACACTAGCGAATCGCTACTTCCACCTGAGCAATATTATCGTCAATATTTATAATCTCGATTATTCACTAACGATGAGTCGTTCTCTAATGCAACTCTTAACTTAACAGACATGTCCGCGTATCTTTCGACAACATCGTCGTCACCGTCGTCGTCGTCCAATCCGATGTTACATTACACGACTCGTTTGTTAAGTAAATTTAATTACGGAGACGAAACGTTGCGCTGGGAGTTATTAAGATTGAAGGGCGTCGATAAAGAGAAGGCAATTTCGGGCGGAGGCGAGGCGAATGAATGCCAAATGGAGCTTGTAATCTGATTTATTATGGCCCCGAAGAAGTAAATAATGCGTGGGAATGTTTTGACGAATGTCCCTAATCTCGGCGATATTCTCGGCGATATTCACGGCGTCCTCGGTAAGTACGATTGGCTGAAATTTTATTTTCAGGTAGGGGACTGTGATCAAACTGATCGGAACACGTGTAATTTAAATGCTTTTTTATTACCTACACGTGTTTTCCCTGGTAGATTACGAACAACAGTCAATCTTGATACAGCTCAAATTAATTTTCTCATAAAACTGTACATTTAAGTATGTACATCTCAGTCGTTAAACCTTAGGTATACTCTTCTTGTATACGTATCTCTTCACTACGTATTTCTGTCTTGTTTTTTTTTGTCTTTTCTACCATTCTTTCCAAAGTTTCCTAAACATATTTTCCATTTCTACCCTTCGTTTCAATTGATCTCCACCATATTTCTCCTCACATAGTCCTGCACTCTTGTCTCGAAAATTGTTTTGGTTATTTTATTCCCCGACATCCGATAAATACGCTATAAATTCGTCGTAACTTCACCCATAGGTGATATATTATCGCAGTTGCACACGTAGTAGATGTGGAATGAATTCTAAGTTGACAGTAAACTGATAATTGTAAACCCACTGTAAGTCTATGCAAATAACATGATTATCTGTATGTCATCAGAGGAGAATAGATAGTAAGGCATCCTACAATTTTAAAGAAAGGGTAAAATTGATATATTACTAACAAAAATTTCAAAAAAGCAATAGGTACTCGTTACTTATTTAAGTTCATTTAATTACATTCACATAAATTAGGTACTTAGTTTGTTTACAAATGAATAGATACATTTATAAATGAAAACATTGCATTATTTCATTCAAGGATTATCCTGAAGTTGTAATTTTTGGAACTACAGAATTTATTCTGTTATATTACTTTGTTCTATTCTAGTCTCTTCTATAAAATCCTTCACACTTTCAGGTTTATTGAGACTTTATGAATTTATGAGACTTACTTTTAAGTTACTGGTCAATATGAATAATTCTTTTCAACGGAGATTAATCCATTATTGACTTCTCGGTCATAAAGGCAGGTTTGGATGTTCCCATTGCTTCTGGCACTGAGGTGTGGAAAGTGTTCCTTGAAAACTCATTTGTATAATTTTCTAAACGGTATTGATTAAATAAACTTTAAATATCTCGTTTGTGTCTTGAAATAGAGGGGCGTAGAAAATAAGGAATTAGGGAAATCATCTTGTGAATATTGTTGGCGGAGGGAAGATGGTATGTCTATACATTATGTGTGCATATGGTTGGTTTTCTTTATGTGATGCTAGACTTAGATGAATTTTTAAGAATATCTTACAATTACGAAGTATTGAATTTAAAACCTAATCAAATAGTGACTAAAATCCTTTACTTGCTTCGTAGAAGAAACAAATTTTTCAGCAACTCCAAATTATTCACGGTTAAATCCATGAACACCATGTAATCGAGGGTTGTGAAGTTAGCCACATCCACAAATTTCAAGGAGTGATAACACGCCATAGCGAAAATTCAATTTATCCCATATATATCCGTTATCAGTGGATTAAGAACCTAACTAAAACTAGAATCGAATTTAACTTAACCAATCATTTATTTCTCTATTTCCGGGGTGGTGAAAATAGGGATCAAATGTGAAGAAACTAGATTTTTTGTATTAAGGTTTTGAACACTTAATTTTTTTTTAATTCCTAAATCCATAATTTCATTATATGCTTCACGAAAACAAAACATCTAACAATCTTCAGAATGTGTTAATAAAGCTGGCAAGTTTTAAATTCGATATAGCTACACACATTTATTTGACTTATCAATTGGTTACAAATAAGTGGAGTGAAGTAGTCTAGTACTATAGTCTGTCACAATAAACCGTGGAGTAATAAAACCATTATTTCGCACGTAACCAGAGGCGTTCTTAATGAAATAAACGAAAATTAATAAATGGGTTATAATGGTATATGTAATGATAAGATTGCTTAAAACCGTTATATAATTGTTTTAATAAAAAGTAGACATTAAGACCGCGAATGTTATCTACTCAAAAACGCTTCCATTTTTACCTGATTTGTTGTTAACTTGTCATTAATATACTAATATATTATGATATCGGAACTCGGTATTTATTTATAATATGCAATGGTAATATATTTTATATCTCTTATTTATAACGATGTGTTGGATTTTTGACGTCTATCTGGTAAATTTTTCGGTTCAGATATTGGTGATCAAATCTTGAATTTTCGTTAATCCATTCATTCATTTTTTTATACTATTATGTATGGAGAGATTTGCATGTACTATTTGGTGAAATGTGAAAACTAGCTTTACATAAAAATTTCAATTACTTTCACAACCAAATACTACCAACTTTATGTAGCTACATTTATTAATATACACTCATTGATTCTATAAATGTTCCGTCACTATTGTTAATTTTGTCAGAGCAGGAAGTGACTGTGAATAAGAGGAATAATAAATATTTTTTGCACAATAAAGATCTTTACTTGTTATGTTTTCAAAGTTTGCTATCCAAACTATTCCATGAAGAGACCAGAAGGGATATTGTCATCTCGGCAATTCTAGGTAAGTTAAGGGAACTGCAGCTGCGAATGGTTGCGTTAACATCTCGGGTGTTCATGTAAATAACATCGGCCCATTTATTTCATTTAAAATCAGTTTATCAGTAGTCGGCCATCATTGCCTATACGTGCAAGTGTGTGTAATTAGACAGTGACAGTTTGAATTTCAAAATAAAGATCTGAGTTTACCAGGAAACCATTAGTCCTGTGTGTTCATAGTGGTATTTTTAAACTACGGAGATACGTTTTGTATGAAGAATTTAGCGGGACCATCGAAACGCCCAAAGTTAGCTCCGTTCTAAGTTAATGAGAAAGTTTTAATTTTGAATCGTTTCGATTTCATCAAGAATCAAAATTCGGATGCGAGTGTGGACACACACAATTTTTTTCAGTTACCGACTATTGCGTATTTACTCATTTTTCCCGACCGTACGCCAAAGAGTGATTATTGCCTGTATGTTTACAATAGCCAGACGTACAATATTCGCACGTGTTTCGGGTGAGTCACTCAAAATACTAAGCGATTTCGTAAGACATTATAAAACTCCCAAAACATAGAGGATGCAACCTTGTATGGGTTTTGCATTTATAATGAGATTTTATTATTCCACGGGTTATTTTGACAGTCTATATTAACCCAAAATGGAGAGGATAATTA
Source organism: Cryptocephalus moraei (assembly GCA_946251905.1). NCBI lineage: Eukaryota > Metazoa > Arthropoda > Insecta > Coleoptera > Chrysomelidae > Cryptocephalus > Cryptocephalus moraei. Next base: position 22,414,251 of record OX276463.1, on the reverse strand, counting down.
ACTGTATATGAACCGATAATACCCTAGGTCCACATTTTAAATACGATATGGACTAGAATAAATTGTGTTAGACTGATAAATTAAGTTATTTATTATTTCTATTATCACAAATTTGTTCAATTAATATCATTACATAAATTAGAACGCGTCATAATTATTAATCGATCCTCTCGACTTACAAGCAGATAATACATCCGATTTTTTTCTCTTCCCTATCTCTCCCTACTTTTTTTATTTTCTGGATTTTATCCGTTCTTGGAGAACACATCGTTTATGGCGCTGATTAAAGAGCCGGTGCTCCAATTAGGACGGTAAATCCATTTAAAAAATATTCATCGTTAAATGAAGCGGCACCAGAAGCGCCGCTTCACGATAAATTAAGTAGATGGACGTGAACGTTTTATCCGTTGCGAGGATTTGGAAATGCGCTCGAGTATTCTATTAAATTTTTGAATAGTTATTAAACAAACAAAAAATAGCTTTCTATTGTAGATCGCTTGTTAGCCTAACGAATCGGGGCAATATCGATTTCTCGCCGTTTGTGCGACAAAGTGAAGTTTGATTGCGGGGTTGGATGAAGGAAATTATATTGAGGAAGAAGATTTTCAAGCAAGGATGATATAAAAATCCACTCTATACCTACTAATAAGCAGTTAACTGCATTAACATAGTAATACGTTAAAATGTTACTTGCAGACCAAATTGTTAATTTGATGTTGATACATTTTCAGCTGAGGGTAAATTAAGTCGATGTTACTTACTATACCTATAATGCTTATCTGCATTGCTATAGGCGTAGAGGATAGAAAATAGATAGTAGTACGAAATACATCACAATATCTTGCTTTAATAGGTCACCTGTAATTTTCCCTGTACAACTGATTAATCGTAACGAGATTAATTGCCCTAAAAAATAAATAAATAAAATTATATTGCCTATATTTATTTATTATTTACTTATAATAATAAAATTAATTAGAATTTTATCACCAAGTAACTAAAAAAAATTAGCTTTTGCACTGAGCGTTCCGTATCCATTAATGTGTTTCTGGTAAATTGTTGTATTCTTTAAATGGATTCATCTTAAAAGCGTGTATGTTTTATTCAGTCACACAATAAACCTCTACTTAAAAATCAGCGACCTTCTGTCTAACCTAATTTCAAACGTTCTTTATCTCAACTAAGCTAATAGACCGAACTATAAACTACCCTGTAGTCTGAAGTTTCGAAATTCCTCTCGATATTTGCATATCGGAGTATTGAAACTTGGTGCGGTAAAAACTAACAAAACTTCATGCAACTCCGCTGGATAATCCGTAGCCTCTCACCATTCACCCCCTCCCCCCTTTTAAATTACGAAATCCCTCGGGGACGTATCGGGAAGTTCGAAGATTCGAGCGTCAAAGTAAAATATTGTAAAACAAATTTGATCCCGGGGACGTACAATGTTAGAGGGAGGGAGATAAACCTCGGTCCGGAGGGGACGTTTTACGGCTCTGGAAATTAGCTACAAAGTCCCGGCGAACTAATTTTCGAAATTTAAACCAACGTGTCGCCCCGATTGAATGTTGACCTGACTCTTCGGTCTGATTGGACGTAAGGGACGTCATAAACCCGAATTACTTCCGGTGGCCGTCATAATTACCGATTCAATATAGTTAAACGGTTAGGTAAGATGTCCTCATAAAAATGACAAATTATTTCCAAAAACAGAGTAGGAAAAAGCGCACCGCTGAAGCACGTAATTAAAAAAATGTTTAATACTGACTGGATATATGACACACATATGACAGTAGGGTGTCATTGTCAGAAGCGTCTTTTTAAATACCGTTGACATCATGATATGACTTCATGATGACATGCCATTAATGACACGACATGATACAATAACATATTATTGGTATTCTGTTAGAAAAGGTTTTGATACTCAAATTAGAATCTCGTGTCCTTTTCGTGTAGTAACACGAAACTGTACACTGTCAAAACGACCTTACTCAAAAGAAACGAATAACATGTTAGCATCAAAGAATGTCGCAAATGACGTCATAGTAACATCGTGTTTTGGCATAATTCTACCAGTCTGAGCTTTTCAAGAAAAATCATGTACGAAAAGGATAGATTGAATAATTTAGAAACTTGTAATCAGAACAAAGACATGTTGCGAGATGTGTCCGTGGCACGTCGCCTGGCTCCCTCTCACACTCCATAGCGTAGTGTATAATCAGCAATTGCGGGAATCTTCGTAATTCACAAATCAACTATATATAAAACTGCTATATCACTATATCCATGGGTAATTTTCTGTACTGTCTCCATTATAAAAACATCCCATTATATAATTAATACATTTTCTACATTTAAATATGCCAATCTAATGTGAACGTTTCAATTTAAATCGCCAATCAAATCGCGGCTACTGATTGGTCTGCTGTTGTGGCTAACTTCAATGTAACGACGCAAATGAGGTTTGTTTCAGAGGAAAGTATGTGAGGTTATGTTTGATGTCATTGCGTCTTTGTACCCTTTTCGTTTGGAAGGAATTTTTTTTATCACCGGTGGTACTTTACGCTTCGTTGTGAACTTTCATACACAAAATATTTTGTCCACTATCGTCATCATCATCATCATCATGATCATTATCATCATCATGATCATGCAGCTACTCGCACCCACTGCTGAACAAAGGCCTCCCTCATTAACTTCCACCCTCCTCTGTCTTGAGCTCTTGACATCCAGTTGCCAGCTACTTTTTTCGGTAAATTTCCAGTTCTGCCAGTTCTCTTATTTTTCGCAATTTTTCTCGAATTATAGCAGAAAATCACTATTTATAGGTGTTTCTACCGAAAATAACCAACGCACCTAAGGGAGAGTGGAGTAAAAAAGGGTGTTGGGTGGGGTAATGGGCCGCCTTGTATGTCCGTAGAACGGTGTGCGGTACAAGTCGAAGTGTGAATTGGGACTGATAAAGTGGGTGCGACGTTGCCAAGCGTCGCTCCAAGTATGATTAGCCGGGAATCGAGCTCAGTAAGTAGGGTGGGGGGGGGGTGTATTTCGAAAATGAATGACGTAACGGAGGATGACGAACGAACGGAGAAGTGACCGAGAAAGGGTAATTACACGAGTAAGCCCAGAAGGAGAAATGCATTCAAGGGGGGCAAGGAAAATCCTTGTACTTACGAAATCTAGTAGGCGGGTGGAAATAGTTCCCCAGGTAGCGTCCAGAACTGATCCAGGCGTAGAGTGTCACTAGGGTATTGCGCGGAAGATAGTGACAAAGCACCATGGCGGCATAGGAAGCTTATCAACGCGTTCATCTTTATGGCGATGTCGTTGAAATAATTGCGGACGCCGACCCGACTTACACGGCACTAGGGTAATGTTCCGACGCAATCAGGAGGCTTCGAGTTCATATTCGCTGCTTTGACGCGACTTGGAAGGCGCTGGTTCCGACATTTCGAACGTAAAGTAAGCGCGCGTCCCGAAGCGAAGAGAACAAGTGACACACACACACACACAAGTGGTGCGCTTAAGGGACGACGGTCGAAGCGAGCAGGGTGGCCTTGCTTATGTTATTGGGCCAATTAGGAACACCAGCCGGGGCGTTATCCATTGACACCCTAGATAGAAGTATTGTTTAAGATTGCCATTGCGAAAAAGCACTGTTTCGCGCGATATTAGCGGTATTCATCAAGTGGCAAGAAGGATGGTTACCTGTAACCGTGAGGAATCAACGGGTGAACAGGCGATCTGAGAAGGGTGCCGTTTGCGAACAGGAGCGCATGGTTGCCATGTGTACCCGCTGAATTTCCTGGACGTGCGAAGGCGAACAAAGAAGTGGCGTTGGCGTGGAACGAATTTTGCCACGTTATCAGCGGTATATCAGTGAAATTGAACTGCCCGATGCGAAAGATAGTAATGTTCTCCGTTTTGAGCTACGGTGATCGGTGTTATACTGCAGCCTTCTGCTACCAAAATGGTATTGCATCTAATATTGTGGAGAGAGCATCGCAGATGAACGTATATTGTGCGGAAGCTGAATAGAGGAAGATAATAGAGTTGTTCAAGTACTGCGACGCGCTTGGAGTCGTGGGCCGGGAGAGGCGAAATAGATACAACGCGTACGATATCGTAATCGGTAGGACATGCGATTTAAATGGAACTATAGTAACAAGAGAGATAGGGAAGCGGAGCCGAGGTCGTGTTTGAATAGAACGGCATCGTCGCAAACGGGATGGATGAGTATCTTGAGAAGTGTGGCGCAAGCGCACGAACGATATCCGTGTAGTAACCGTGACGTGTCTGACGAAATGATATGCGCGTAGTTATCGCGACATGTGTGACGAAACCCGACGCTTCACTGCCAACGATGTACGAACTTAAAGACACATGCAAGCGTTCGAAATGGCGGCAATTCTAGTATTAGGTGACTGACATTGATAATTTTTTTTTTGAAAATCATGCCGGAGGTACGCGAAATGTATTGAGGGGTAGGCGAGAAGCGGACTGTGAGAGTTTGGTAAGGTTCTGTAACTCACGCACGGTAGTGGCATATCTGAACAATGACCTTTTTTTCAAATCGTCATCCTGTCGGTAGACGTCCACGACTTGTTTTCGATGTTATAGGCCTCCATTCTCAGATCCGTTTTGTCCACCTTCCATCCGCTGTTCTGTCTACGTGGCCTGTCCAGTTCCACTTTAAGGTAGGAAGGTTATTGATAAACGATCAATTTCTTCGTATGGTATATGATCTCGAAGGCTTATTCCCAACATTGCCTACTCCATAGCTCGCTGTGGTGTTCTCAGTTATTTTGCTGATTCCTGTGTAAGTATTAAAGTCTCGACTCCATTTGTTTAGACCGGAATGACACATTGACGATAGACCTTTCTTTTTAAACACATAGAGATATCGCACTTTAGAACCGATCAGAGCTTACCAAATGCTGTCCACGTTAAACCAATTCGTCGGTTGAGTTCAAATGTTTGGTTATCTTTACCTAGTTTTATTCCATATCGTAGATATGTATACGTCTCCACCAGCTCTACGTCGTTTCTGTCTATATTTATTAAGTGGTTACGTGGTTAGCCATATTTTTTTTCTTCGAAGTTTATCTTCAGCTCAGCTCTTTCGGATGAATCGTAAAGGTTTCTCTACTACATAGGGTTGGTATTGTTCATACCGATTTATTTACAGAATTGGCAAATATCTGTTTTTTCTATTTCATATTGTGTTTTCTTTCTCCATTTTTTGGAAAATATTGTAACGTTTATTTTAATTTATTTACACAGTTTTAATTACACACTACACTAATTAATTTGCTTAGTCTATTATTTAACAAATTACTTGATATTACACACTTAACGCGCTAATTTATTTATACACTTCTGCTTATCGGTTTATCGCACATTTTCACACACGGCGACTCCTCGTTTCATTGTCTTCGACCGCAGCATATTGTCGCGATGCGGCCCCAATTGGCGAAAATAGGTCGCCGTCCAAGCTAGTTCAGCACCGAGGCGACCTTAAACCGAAGGACAATACGTGACTCTCGGACAGGTACGACACCACGTTCATAAACATCCCGCACATATTTATACGGATCGATCATAACGATCGGGGATTCAGTCATCGAGTACCACGTCACGCTGCCCGTCTGAGGGTTCGTCCTTCGACATGCCGCTAATTGGAGGAGCCTTGCGCCTGCTGCCCATCGTCACCCAACAGTAAGCAACCACCTCCCTTTAACCTTTTTTCTCACTTTTTACATTTGCTCATTTGCCTTAACTTTGTTTCCGATGTTCTCTCCCCTATCATATCTGTTGTTCAAATAAATATTGTCCGTGTTGCCATGTCTTCTTTTTCAATCTCTACCTAGCTACACCCCCAACCAGTGCACTCCCTTTGGGCCCTAGGCCCTCAGGCGTGTGACAATATCGTAGTTTTTTCCTCAATAATGTTTGTTCTAGAAAGGACCCGAACAGCCTACATCATTCTTTCTTTAATTTGACGTGTCCGGATTGTTCGAGAAGGTTTTATGGCCTCCTTCTTTGAAATACGCCGCCTGCGTCAGATAGGAGCGCGCTTTGCGCCGATGTTTATATTTCGCATTACAATATGACAGTATATTTAACATAATAATATTACATTACTTGAATATGAGACTAAATAGAAATTAACATATGGATGAAAAATAATGAACTAATATCCAAATTTACTAATTCGGGAACCCCTGGAAGATGATGATTCGGGAAGATGAAGATCAAACATAATGGCTTATTCAGTTGACGTCACGACTATTAAGTAATGAAATTAGTACACGAGTTTATATTCTCCCACAAAATGGCTGATTTTCCACACTCAAATGGTCGTACATTACATAACGTTGTATACCATATGATTAATAGATAAAACTTGCTCAGTAATTACCTAAAGGCTTTATAATTGATTTTGGTAATATGGCAATCACCAAATCCCTCAATTCCCATTGATTAGCCTACATTTAAACCTTTTCATATAATTTCCAATTCTATTCCAGCACAGCATCCAGGATTTATCCCCAATTTCCATCGAGCAGAAAAAAAATATCCCTTGGATCCGCAATACGAACCAGCACCAATCCCTTTTTGCTTTCCCCGCATCTAATGGCAGCAAATCCGAAACGAATCCCCCCTCCCAACACCGATACCAACAGATCCCGTCGTCACTTCGGGAATAGTTAAAACTAATGAGTTTAACGTCTGGAAGAGGTCCGCACGTGTTTTAGGTGCCGAAAAGGGGCGACACGGGTCACGCCCGCAGCAAAACACGGCGCAATGCGGGAATTACGGGAGAGGATACGACGGCGTCCTGCGGGATGCGTCCCGGTTTTTTGCCCTGAACGGAGAAGGCGATCTTAAATCACCCGCGGGAGGTTCTGGACGTCATCGGTGATTTAAATATTGTTTATCTACTTTGCGTTACTAATGATCTCATTATTACATCGAAAGTAGTGTAATAAAATTCATATTATCAGCCTGTCGTGAAGACGTGCGTAGACGTCAAGGTTAAATTATTAGTACCTATTTCAATAAAAATAACCTTTAAAGTCTTCATGAAAAATGTATTATTTAGTACAATGTGTTTCAAAATGATTGTCATCTAGTTGGCGTTGGAATTTCTGTGCATGTAATTTTTGATGTGCCGCGCTCTATTGATTTGAACCTATCTAATTCTGAAAACAAATGACACTTCGAACATTTATTGTGAAACTGGCAATCAGTACTGATGGTAATTAACGGCCCTTTTCAGGGCTAAAACAAATACTACAAATAGACAAATACTCAGAATTCGTTTTCTTTTGACAGAGAAAAACCAGATGTTAAAAGAGGTTAAGTAGGTTATTTTGAGGTTATGGATAGCTAGTAGAAACTCCTATTTTCGCAAGGCGGGTTTTTTTTATTTTACATGGGAATTCCACAGCCGACTAGATGACAATTATTTTGAAACACATTGAATTATTTTGTATTATCCTAAGTAGTACAAAATGCATTACAAGTTACAAAATAAGAACAACTAATCAGTAGGTAATGTACAATTAGTGAAAACATTAACTACGACATTACTGTGGGCTTGGGCATTTATGGTAATGCCAGGGACATTTTGGGTGATAATACTTTGGTCAAAGTTAGTATTTCCCTAAATATTTCCTACGAAACTGGTCTCAGTTGTGATTGTATTGATATCGCTTATAGTTCCAATTTTATTAGGTTCTGGCTCGGACATTGGTTGTGCATTGACCGTAGTAGAAGTGGATGTCGACGATCTCAGCATATCCGCCACATCTCTTTCCTTTTTAACGCAGTGTCAATGTACCCCCCCCCCTGCTAGTGCTGAAGACTTTCAGGCCCCATGGTTCTTTAGAGTAATTAAATCTGCTCCATTATTGGCTATAGGGCTAGTGATGCATCGGCCGTTTCGGTATGTTAGAAAAAAGCGTTTCGAAGCTATACCTATTTGTCGAAGGCTGACATATTGCTTAATTAGATGAAGCCAGGCACTTCCGTTATGACAAACAATCTTTCCACGTTTGTTTTGGTTTTTGGAACCCTGACGTAAATGGTGCCTTCTCTTTGGCCCACATCATATGTGGACATATTTGTCAACTCATCACATCTGCAAGCGCCAGCATATCCCATTATAAGTATAACCTGAACGAAAACAATACAAGCAGGTAACAAATGAGATATGATTTAAAAAAAACACATTTACTTTAATTGCCAAAAAAAAATGAAGATCGTCTCCTTGACTTAAAAACTGATTTATTTCAGCAATATCCAAAAATTTTTATTTTTTAGTCTGATATCCTTGAGACTGTCGTTTAAGATAAGTATGCGATCGTGAAAACTTCGATATATCTGCGTTCTTATAAGCATTTAGACATGCTCTCAACATGCTATACAATGTCCAGAGCGTCGAGGACTTGTTTGCCTTGCTTTTCTCCTGAAAATACGCGAGGAGGACGTTTTCAGAAACATTCACTACACCTTCTTTCTGGCACCATTGGGAAAAAGCTGCGTACTCTTTTGCTTTACGCATATGTTGGCTTGGATGTTGCTGGCAACAAGTTCTCAATGGCCTCTTGAGCAGCTTTGTGTATTTCTGGGGTATACAGGTCAATTCAACATTTTTGTCTTCCATTTCGTGCACGTAAGTAAGTAGTTATTGAATTTGTCCTAAGGCCACTAGATTTTCAAATTTGAATACGAATTCAAACGATGTCAGTAACGTCGGTGTAACCAACCCACGCAAAATTCCCTAGTGTAATACGAAAATTTGAACAGCCAAAATTTAATGAATTAATAGAGCAAAGTAAATAAAATAGTACACTACACATGTTTCATAAGACGTATTTTCACACTCGTTCTATTAAAGAACTCCTCGCTTCGCTCGTCGTGTTTTAAAACTCTCGTGTGACAATACTCCGTCTTACTAAACTAGTATAATAATATACTGTTACAGCACTTGTTACTCAGTCAACGACATTTTTAGATGTCAGCCAAGTTTTCGGTAACGTGACGTTATTTAACCTTTTCTCTATAATCAAGCAATATCTACTCTTGCCTTGATAAAAATATGTTTGATTAGAAATTACAAATTACTAACTTTATTTTGAAGCCCAAATTGGGACATTTGGGTAGAATTAATATCATAAAATATTTAAAGTAATTATAAACTTTAATTCTTAGAATCAGGTGTAGTCAAATATCCTGATTTCTACACCTTATTTTGAACCACCTGGTATAAATCAAATAGGTATGTATTTATTTAAGTGTGGGAATTCCGTGGGGGGCGTTATCGCCTATTTCCAGGTAAAACAGCCCCATGAAGTCGTACCTGTTAGAGGTGTTAACACGTTCATCTGCATATACATTTATCTCCCTCCAATTAACCCGTTTCGGTACTTAAGATAACCGTCTGGTGATTAATATGTGGAATCGAGGAGTCCGGTTTTTTGTTTGGGGCCGATTCCTTAATGGGAAAAGAAGCCCACGATAGGATATAACTGGTCGAATTATCGCTTGATTAAGTGCGGTCGTACAAAAGAAAAAATCGTTATTGCCGATTTTGATTAATAGGGCTGGGGCTTCGTGTCATTTTTTTGGTTGAACTGAAAACGAAACTTCACATCTAAACCTCTATGGAAGGTATTTTTCTTAGAGTCGACGACTTAGTTCTCGACAGTATCAATTACATATGAATATTGTAATATCGACTGTAGTTTTGGGACGGGAGCGATTATATCCATATACATATCAATAAAATAAACAGTATTTTAATTTACTGTTTCAATTTGCTTGAAAGTAATTTGTTTTATTTTCATTAAGTGTTTCAATTATTTAACTGGTTTGGTTGAACACAGTTATGTAAAATTAACTTGCACATATACTTATGTTTATTTAAATGCCTTTGCTTAATTCAGCAAATAATATATTTCAAAAATTCTCTATTGTAACTTGAAGACATTCCATTTCAGGTGTGGCAAAGTGATCCAATCTAGTGTCATTCTGTTCTGTCAAACAACAATAGTTAACCACGTTGAAATTCACTTCAACTTCCTTAAGAGGCTTATTAAGTTGGACTGAAAGATGTAAACATTGTTTATTACAAAATCTGAGCAATTCGCTTTACAAATAAATAATTTATATTGTACAATCAATGAATTTCCTTCTTTTTAGGTCCCCATTCAAAATTATAGTATACAATCCGTGTTTGGTGGTCCACAAGGGTCAAACTTAGGCCACTGATGTCCTTAGTATATTGTTTGAAATATAAAAAATGTGTAGATGTAAATCTAAGAAACAGCAAAAAATTACAAACACACAAATCTTTATAACAAATGCAAAGAAAAACTAGTGCAGCTATATGCCTATATACATATAGATACATATAATTATGAGTTTTGCTATGTGGTTACAAATTTCTTCATTTTTAAACTAACCTAGTGAAAATTATGAATGGGAATGATTTACTAAAATATACCAGTTATTTTCCCATTGCACAAAGTTGGGTCTTTTTCAATTTAATATCTTGAATTAATTTTAATTGGATTGACTTAATTAAAAATATTGTAGAATAAAAACCAATGAATGACTGTCAAATATTCTTGAATACTTCTATTGCATGGGTTAATACACTTTATTTAAGGTGTGCTATAAATAACATTAAATTTTATTTCGTCCAATTTTGGAAATGTTATTTCCTTCATTCCTCTCATTCATATTTAGTTTGGGTTGTTGAACGAAGTGTGAAGTGGTCTCTATAGAGAGTGGACTGTATAGATCTCTCGTAGCTCGTGGGTGGCTGTGGAGATTAATCTTGTCTCCAGGTTGTAAGGCTGAAGACGGTCTAGTTGAATCGAGAGAGGGCGTGACTTGCTCTCCGATGTGACCTGAGGGCGTAACGTGCAGGTCTGGAGTTGAAGTTCTAGTCGTATGGAGAGAGGGCGTGACGTACTTCTCCGGGGTTGGATCTGAGGGCGTATCGTGCAGATCCGGGTTTGAAGTTCTCGAAGTCTGAAATTGTCGTATCTTGAAGATCTCGTAGAACTCTCAGGGCGTAACGAGAGAGCTTGTAGGTTGGGGTGACGTAAATCAAGACCAACAACACATGTCGTTTTTGAGCATACTAGGTATACTAATTTATTGCCAAAATTCACGGGCTTTTATACACAGTCATTTTGAGTTACGTTACCCTTTGGTTTCAATTATTTGATAACGTTGTTAATTTTTGTTGAATGTTATCTTCCAATGTCCGAGAATTGCTTCACTGACCTTACCGATGCGGTTTTGCGATCAAGTTGCGAAGGAGTATTATGCTGATATCCACATTCTGCACCTTTGTGGTACACTGTTGACCTCATTACCTTGGATTAGTGTTATGCTTCGTTTCGTAAAACAAAGCGTGTTTTAATTAAATGATGTAAGAGGCTCCCTGAATTAGTTCGCAATAAATTACAATTTCTTAACCCTAAAAATCTCCTAAAATAATGTTGACGTTTGCGTCAACAGTTGTTATTTTCAGCGTGCTCCTCAAATCCGTATGATGTCACCTCTTGCCCACTTCGTCTAACATATTCCTCTGCTAGTTGTAATTATACATATTTCAATGTAAAACTATAAGAGAGGCTAATATCCTTGCTTATTGTGAACTTTTAAAATTTTCAAACTTTGGGCTAAGTCTCTCCACTAATCTTTTACTATGAGTGATTTGTGCTTATTTTTATAAGAGTATTTATTGAATTCATATGATATCATCACCTCCTTTTATCACAAAGCTTACAGTTCTTGTACTTTATCGTAACTCATTGATACATTCTGAAATTTCTTCTCCTTCTGAATCATTAAACTCTCCAACTTTGAAAACAGGCATGATTCCACATATTCCTTGCATTTCAGGATTAAGCTTTTCTTTTTTGCGTGTGCCTTTTATTCATAAGATGTTATGTTTCCATTTCATCTGTCTAGCATCTTCTTTGTACTTGTGTAATTAATTGTAATTCAATTGAAAGTCATCCTTTCGTCTCTGTTGCTTTTAAATTGTCAAGTTGTGGACGTTTGCCCTTCCCTAGTTCCTTGCATTCATTTCTGATTTGACCTTATGCTTTCTAGCGTTCCCTAACAAGCTGTATTAATTTCGTCTCTTTACTTTATCGGAGATCTTCTGTATATTTTTAACTGGACTTCTGAATTATTTCTTATTATGGATCTCTCCCTAGTTCCTTAGGCCGTTTATTAAATTTAACGTTTTTGTTCCAGCGTGCCTCTCCATTCCATATGATGTCATCTTCTGCTATTTCCTTTCATTCATTTTTGGATCGAGATTTGCTATGTTTCAACTTACTCAGATCTGCTCCAGCCACCCCAATCCTTATTTGGTTATCTCCTCAAAATTTGTGGGATTTTCCTTGTCATCCACGGTCTCCACTGATAATACGTGATATTGTCATGACCCAAGAAACTACATGTTTACTTTTTCCGTCTCTCTCTCTCTCTCTCTCTCTCTCTCTCTCTCTCTCTCTCTCTCTCTCTCTCTCTCACACACACACACAGTTCTTGAAACTGCTTCTGAGAAGTTGCCATGGCAGAGAAAAAGAATACATATTCAAGGGGACAGTCTTAATAATTTTTCTCTTTGCAGACGATGTTGTCCTAATATCATGACAGTCTGGGCAGCGCTAGATAATTGTTACAGGAACTCCAAAACTCCACGCAAGACGTGGGTTTAACGATAAACTTTTCCAAAACTAAGATGACGACTAATTTGGTTCCTAGTGAACAAACACAAATAGGCAATAATAACGTAGAACTATTAGACAAGTACGTATACCTGAGTTATAAGATGCGAATTCACTGAGATAATCAAAGTTGTGAATTGACGAGAAGGATAACACAGGGATGCACAGCATTCGGAAAAATGAGAGATGTGTTTAAGGCTGACATCTTAACATCTCTGCAACGAAACTCATTTAGTCAGTGTGCCCTCCCAGCAGACAAGTTAAGAGTAATATAAAGACGAATGGAAGGATACATGCTTGTATTGACTTTAAAAGATCGAGCAAGGAACTTTGAGATCCGCAGAAGAACTAGGGTGGACCATGTTGTAGAACGTATTGCAGGACAGTAAAGTTTGGGCAGGCCATGTCTCAAGATTTGAGGACTGTGGATGGGCCACAAAAAGGGTGAAACAGAGGAAGACCGCTCACTCGCTGCACATGCAACCTGAAAAGGATCTCATCAAATTGGATCGCCACTGCTCAGAACAGAGAAAACTGGACAGATTTAAGGGAGGCTTATGTACAACAGTGGACGTTAAAAGAGGCTCGCTTATCTGCTCACGCGGATTCATATTTCTTTTATATATGCCGTTACCATTCTCCCGAGTTTATGAGCTTCCAGTAGTCCCTTCTTTTTCTAAAACCCCGTCTCTCATATAAGAAACCGAATCCGCCGAATTTATGGGCCGATTTTAATTTGTTACAATTAGGCAAGAGTTTAGTTGCGAAAAAGACTACAAGGTAGGTATTTTGAGATGTTTTAAAGAAGTATGTAATAATCTGTTTTGCGGATTTAATTTCTAAAGCGATTGGTTTAGAAACCAATTTGTGCTATTATTGGATTTCCCTATTGGAAGGTCTCCTCTTAAGATGCCTACAATACAATTGCTTGTAATACATCGCGTAACATAACCCCAGTGTAAATCACGATCCACAAACTCCATAATTTCCCATGACATAACTTTAAAGTTGTATCAAACCCGCTACACGGGCCATTACAACGTCTAAATCTCAAATCAGATCGATGATAGCCGCACGAATTCGAGAGGGGACGAGTTACTTTTCCGCCCTCGGAGGTATCGTGACGGACCTTGTCCCCGGCCCCTCGAGTTTGTCGTAACTGAATTTTAGCAAATTAATTGTTTCCTTTCGGGTAATTGTCTGCGATAATCTAGGAAAGGGGTCTCCGAAATTGGATTGTCCGGATCGATTAGTTCCTGCGGCGCGGAGGTGGCCGGTGGGTTTGTTTTCTGCAATTTCCTGGAAGATATCCGGCCTTCCGGTTACGCGGATCCTTCGGGAAAATATTTCTCGTCCGGATGATGGATTCGAGGCTCGGGATTTATGACGGGACACCCGCTATGTTTTCCGGGATGTTTAACTTGTAACGCGAGAAGGAACAAGGCTGCAAGAATGGCATGTGGAAGTAATTTGTTTTGTGTTGTCCTCTGCTTGTGATGGTGGAGTGAAGGCATTCAAGGCAATCGTTTCCTAAAAAATGTTTTTCAAAGTTATAAAAAATATAGAAGGGGAAAGATTGGAGGTAAGTACTGAAGATATGAAGAAGGCAAATATGGGATTAAAGAACAGGAAGGCAAATAGATCAGGAAGCATTTAAACTGAATTCATAAAGAACGGGGCAGATAAACTATCCACCACGATGAACCAGCTCTTCTCGAGATGCATGAATGGAGAACTGATCTCTGAAGACTGGAAAGTTTGATTCATGTCATCAATCAATAATAAAGGAGATAAGCAAAAATGCGAAAATTATCGAGACATGACAGTTACATATACATTGGCCGATTATATAAATGAGTTATAAGAGACCCGATAGAACGAGAATATGAAGGACAGGAAGCAGAAAAGCAAAGCATATTCCGCGCCGGTAGATCGTGCTAAGGACAATGTATTTGTCTTTAAACAAATAATCGAAAAGAGAATTGCGACCAATAGTGAACCTCATTGACACTTTACAGACCATCAGAAAGCCTATAATAACATTCCCATATGTAAATTATGGCAGGTTCTGGAGGAACCTTGAGGAGGAGCTTTGATAAAAGCTCTGAATGAACTCTACAGAGACTGCAAGACAAAGATAAAAATCGAAAATAGAACATCTCCACGATTCTTGGTGACGAAAGGCCTTCGACAAGAATGCAAGACTGCTGTAGATACCTCTCCAACTCTGTTCAAAATATACCTAGAGCGTGTTATAATCTGGAAAAAGAAACGTAGAAAAATGGGGTTAGAACTAAGCGATACCTCAGTGTTTACAGTTCAGTTTGCAGACGATCAGGTTGTCGTTGCCCAAGACAAAGATGGTATTGAATACATGACTGAAAACATCAAAGAATAATACCAAAATCATAGCAAAGACCAGATACTAGATACCAGATACTATAGGGAATAGCGTAGACGACTTAGAGAATCCCAATAACGAAGAAATCGAAAAATGCGCGAAATATAAATACCTTAGAGTAGAACAAAACAGCGAAGGAAAAGATTCATTTGAAATGAAAGACCATTTGAGACAGGGAACACGAGATGTAAAGAGATAAAATTGAATTTGGCGGCATAACACGATTTCGAGGCAAGGACAACTGAATATATATAACATTATTGTAAAGTATATAGTATTGTACGGAAGTGAAACGGGGAACTTAACAGGAGCTAATAAAAATAGAACAAGAGCAATCAAAATGTTTGTCCTTAGAAGTTGATGCGGAATCTCGAGGAATCAACGAATAACAAACGAGAGCGTGGTACAAATAGCCGATATCAAAGAAACAATTATAGAGGATATTACTAAAAAACAACTAATATGGTACAGCCACGTATAACGAATTCCAGAGGAAAGACTTCCAAAGATTGCACTAAAATAAGTGCTCACTTAATGGAGGAAGAGGGTTAGACCTAGCAGGATGAGGGGCAAAGAAATGAGAAAGGCCATAAGCCGAGACATGAGCCAGAGGAACCTCATATAGGCAGATTGTCAAAATCGTCAACAATGGAGGAAGTGTCTAGAGTCGGACAGCGAAGACAAACTTTCTTAGGAGACGAAAGTCCCTGCTCGTGGTGATGTAGTCAATGTGGAAAGGAAACAGAATTTAGGTGGCTAGTTTTAGTGTACTCTGGTTATATTTGTCTAGCTTTCGGGTGTCCTCGCTCCTTTCCTCAAGACAATACTACAAACATTTAAGTGCAATTTCATAGTATAAACAAGGTAAATAACTTACTAGTTGAGTGTTAATAAAATTAATAAAGGTGAGAATCTTAGATAAGGAAATATTTTCACAGAGGTCGATCACAATGAACCACGTTGCGTAGGTAATCTATTTTAGGTTATGTAGAAACTGGGAACAATAACGTGGAACTAATACCTCAACTGCAGAATAAGTAATAACACAACGGCAAGTTGGTTTCTCGGAATGACATAGCTGTGTATGCAACTATCTATGTGGTGTGCATCAAAAGAAATCAATAACTGAAAATTGCTATACTACAACTCATTCCTTTTCCAAGAGGCCTATCCTTTAGAAGACCATTTTGTAATGGCTATTTTTGATAATTTCTATTAATAGTTGGGGTTTGTTGGCAAAATTGCCTCAACGAACCCTAATGTTTCGACTAAGTTACCGTCTGCCTATTTGTCTCAAAATTTGGAAAACTTTTCAACGGATTCGGACGAGAGTGGTGTCATTTCAGAGATAACGAAAAATAAACGTCTCCGAGATATGAAGCCTTATTAATTTTTCACATCAACGGAGTTATTAAGAGTTAATCGTCGCATGTGACCTTGATCACCCCACCTAAACCACTACACTAAAAATTTAAAAAAATCCCCAAATATCTACACACCTACAGATGTCCAAAACTGTTTTGATTTTTTTAAAGTTTTTATTCGTTTAATAGTTATGATTTTTTCAACATTTGTATGGTTCGCGGAGTAATTATTGGGTAAATTCTAACCAAATCGTGTCATAGGCATTCCGATAAATATAACTTAAAAATGTATTACCCTAAAAACACTTCGAAATTGGATAAATTATAACAGAAAGTTAGGACATTCATGGCAAATTCAAGGAACTAAAATTTAGCCCAAAAATATATGATACATTCGAAGATCACATAATGACGAAGCTTTCGCATCCGCAGCGAAATTAGTTTGTCAAAAATATTGTCACTAATTTAAGAAAGCAATAGTACTAGGAAAAAGAAAAATTATGAATGTGAATCGTTGAATTATATTTGTATGATATTTAGATACCTTTCGATGGGAAAATAATATCATGTGAGTTATTTTTTTGGGAAATCTAAATTTTATAGTATCTGTGAATGTTCAATTTATATTTTAATTATCATATATCTAAACATATTTTGAATCAAAGAAAATAAATAAATTAATGAATGTTTTTGTAGAATTTTTGAACTTTATAACACTGTTTATATAAACAAACCGTAAGCATTATGTGCTTCACACGCAAATCTAGGTAATGTTGGATCGAAAGAAGGTTGGTTAAGGTTTTTAGCAAATCTCTGTTTACTGAAACCAAATGCAATTTTAAAAGCGAATCATTGCAAGTCGTTCGGAACTATCTAAATTGATATCCAAATTAGTTAATTATAAATCCGGTGCAGTTTCTTTAACAAACCAGTCTGATTTTCCCAAAACATTGGCGTATTCTTATTTTCTTTTATGATCCAATTGGTTAAATGTATAAAGCCTACACAGCATAGTTATTAAACAGAAATTTAATAAAATTTTATTAAACTACCTTCTGCAAATATTTTTTTAGATTAAAAATAACGGTTTTTTAATATGAGCTCAAGTGCTTGTCTTCCTTATCTAGTATTAAGAATTGAAATATACAATAATTCCAACGCACCATAGAATTGGGTGTATAAAGCACACACGTATTCAACTTTAGGACGATTTCTCAAAATACCGTAGTTACAACATGAAAACACACAAGTCGAAACACACTAGGCTTCAACGGTAAGTTATGGACAAGATAACCCCGGTAAACTCTGCAGTAATTATTACTACATAAATAGGGATTTTCGAAATTTGAGAGGTTTCCGTAACGGTATTTTCTACTTTGATCAGGATATCTTTAGATCTCAGAATTTCGTTTCGGTTAAGCTAGACTCATTGATGTAATACTTATGATTATTGTTTAATTTTGACTTAGTTATGGATCGCAAGTTACTGAAAACTTTCTTTTGATTCAGACGTATAAGTAATTTTGTTCATATACTATTTTCAAAAAATAACGGTCTTCGTCTTCGTCTTCACTACAAGTGTTAGGCACTTTGCCTCTTACGGTTCCCATCTATTGCGTGGTCGCCTTACGCTTCTTCTCCCTTTACATTTGTATTTGAAGGCTTTTCTTGACAACCTGTTATCGTCCGTCCTGTGAAGTGGTTCCTCCAGTTTACCCTATATTGCTTTATCACATCATTAACACTATATATATATATATATATATATATATATATATATATATATATATATTTTTAATTCCCGTTTAATGTCTACATTTCTAAATTTGTGTCTTTTTGTACATCCTTTGACTCTCCTCAGAAACTTCATTTCTTGTGCCTGAATACGGCTCTCTTTTGTTTTGTTGTCCAAATTTCGCTGCCATACGTGAGGGTTGGTACTGCAATAGTTTTATAAAATTTCAGCTGTCTGTCTTTTCTCGTTTTGTGTTTTAGACATCTGCTAATAGTTCCACATTATTTACTGAATTTGTTTAATTTTTGTTCTACGTCTATGCTGTAGTCATACGTTAGATAACATCCCAAATATTTGAAATGTTTTATTTGTTCAATTACCTTATCATAAATAACTATTTTAGATCTTACTGTATCTGTCCCTAAGAAGGCCACTGTTTTTGTTCATTTGTAGATATTTTCATGTCATATTCAGTACAAATGTTTTGGAGTTGGTATATGCTTCTGTGTAGTTTATCTTCCGTTTCTGCGATTAGTACCAGGTCGTCAGCATATAAAAGGGAGTAAAAGTTGTGTCTTTATCAAGGTATATTCCTTCGTCGTATCTATTTTTCCATTTGCGCATTATATTGTCTATATATATTGAAATGGGTCGGTGAAAGACAGCATCCCTGACGAAGTCCTTTATTGGTTTTTACTTTTTCTGACAGTTTTACATTTAGTTTTATTAATATTCGAGTATGTCTATATAAACTCTTGATTGTATTTATTAAGTGTCTAGGGTAGCCTCTTCTTTCCATAATAGTCCATAGATATTGTCTGTTTACATTATCAAAGCATGTTCGAAATGTATTAAGCAAATGTGGGTTTCTCTGTTGAATTCTCTGCGTTTTTCTATTACTTGTTATAACGTGAAAATTCCTTCCACTGTTGATCTGCCTTTACGGAAACCCATTTATTTTTCGCCTATTAAATGTTCTGCGATGCTTATTAATCTATTATTTATTATTCTAGCGTATACTTTATAGGCGGAATCAAGAAGGCTTATACCCCTATAATTCTGGCAATTCTGTCTGTCACATTTTTTAAACAATGACAAGACTTTGGATATTTCCCAATCTTTGGGAATTGTCTTCTCTTTCCAGCACATGTTGAAGAGGTGCACTGGTCGTAAATGGAGTAGTGTTCCACCATATTTCCATAGTTCTGTATTAATGTTATTCACTCCTGTTGTTTTTCTGTTTGTTGTGTCCTTCAGAGCGTCTATCAGTTCTTGCATATCAATATCATCTAATCCTGTTAGGTATATCCTGATATTGAATATTTGTTTCTTGTAATTTTTTTTTGTACCGTAGCTGTTGGTAGTGCTCTATACATTCTTCTCTACCGATGTTGTTTATTTGATAGTTATCTCTTTCAGATAGGTTAAGAGTCTTCATAATTTTATAAGCTAGTATTTGTCTTCCGTGCACGTCATCCTCTATTTGGCTGATGCAATGTTGCCAAGAATCTCCGTATGCTTGTCTTGTTATTGTTTTAACTGCGTTTCTATTATGTTTTTAAAATAACGGTAAACTAGCGAAAAGGAGCAGCGAAATACGATAAATATGTAGGACACGACGTGGTTAAATGGGCAAGACATCAACGGAGACAATGGAATGCACATGTGACATGGATGGAAAACTGCAGTTTGCCAAAAATTACTAGGAATAATAAACCTAATACAAGAAGACCAGCAGGGTCGACCTCCAAAGAGATGGGCAGAAAGCTGGACTTTCGGATGTCAGGAATCCTCAGACTGAGGCGAAAATAATGAATAAACAGGCTTTTTTGCCTATTAAAAGAGGAAGAAAAAGAAGAATAGCGTAGACCACGCCAAGCTAATAGAAATACCTATTGCTCAAAATACATTTAAACATAATTGGTAAAGCGCTTCCCCATAGATAAATTTTAAATTTCAGGTCACGAAAGTTTCAGAGTGAGCTTTTTCTCGCCATTTCCCCGTATGCCCGAAAGTTGAATATACTACTCCGGGATAACTCCTGATAGTTGACCCACTCCCAGGGACCCGGAGAGGGACTGAGGAGGTAGTAGAGGTGGACTTGCATGCACGAAAAGCAAATTAATAACGCATTAATTTCCTTGTTTCGTAGAGGCGAACAACTCCTTCAGCTCAGATTTATGATCCGACATAATGAATTGTTCGGCCTTACAAAAGCAGCCGGCTGCAATGTCGGACGTCTTTTCTGGCACGCCATGAATAAAAAAGACGCCGCCACCGCCGCCGCCATATTAGGCGCCACATGCGTGGGGATGGGAGAACAACACACACGAGACATAGAGGAAAAAATACAAAAAGAATGAATAATGAGAGGAGTTTTTTTGCGTGTAATATTCGCGGACGAGATGGCGGGCGTATGTGAAACGTTCCGAACTTTCTGGAAGATTATGTACGTTTTAACGGCTCACGTTGTGGTTGTTTTTCGGCGCGGCGCGGGGGGGATTATCGTGATTGACAAAGGGGGAGCGAACCGCGGAATGTCCTTAAAGAGGGGCTTCCGACGGATTAGGCGGAATTCCTTTATGGAAAAGACGCTCTCGACGAAAAAAAATCTTCGGGGGAGGTGGTGGGATATTTTACAAATCTTTCCTTTGATTTATCTCGACGCGCGAGAGGGATTCCCCTTGCATTAAGCGAACGGGTGATTGGGGAAGAAGGGTTACGAGGGATTTCGGTTTTACGCTCTTATATAAAATTTGGGATTTCTTCAGGCACTCGAAGGAAATGCGCGAAGCATTTTTGTGTTTTACTATCAGATAATTCTTTTTTGAAAATTGGTTCATTATTCTGAAAACTGGAATTTCGAAATAAATTTTTATTCGGACGAATGATGAGGTTGTCTTATTTCATCGCAGATTTAAATCCGAAAGATGAAATTTCATCTTTTTTTGTCATTTATTACAATTAGGGAGAATGCGCTAATGGTGGTCAGTTAAGCACTTTTGGGAATGGAATAAATCTCAAAATATGAATCACAGCTTTATTAGGAACATAATATATCAATTATACATTAAGGCACTACATATTATAATTTGAGATCAAAATAATCATCTTTGGAGTATCCATTTAATAGATATAAGAATAAAAATAATGACTTTGACCGCCATTCTACGCACGTGAGGGCACTGGTGGTCATGACGTTGACAATGATGGTCAAATATTTTTAACTCATGTCACATACGTATCCTATAGTCGAATCCCAACCAGTGCAAACAGAGTGAGCCCAAAGCTCACAGGAAGTGTACCGGTGCCATACCTCGCTGTTTTGGCCTAATTCTCTGCATATGAGACAAAGATTTTCTAAGTCCTCATCATCATCGTTATCATGTACGCAAAGGTCTTCAGTATCTACGTCAGTACATGAAGAGTTATTGTCTTCCTGAAGAACTTTCCTTTTAGCCTCTTAAGACTTTCCTTATACTTTTTTTGCCTCCCTTTTGCTTGTTTGTTTTCCCTATTTTTTTTAAGATCTTGTTCTGCTGTTTGTTTTCCTTTTCTATAAGACTGTCTTTATTTAGCGTGGAGGTTAGAATGGTAGAATGTTGTTTTTTTCCTGATAAAATTTTCAACCTCGGGTCGTATTTTTGGCGGTATTTCGTGCCTAGATGTGGATGCGACTACCAGTTTTTCTTGGCCAGATGTTGATGCAGCCACTTGGGGTTCCTGTTCAGACGTTAATGCAACTGCCAGGGATTCTTGTATATATGCTGTTCCAACCACGAGGGATTTTTGTGCAGATATTGATGCAAACGCTAGTGGTTCTTGGACTATCAGAGTTGCAGTTGTCTCAAGAGGAAATGAGCTTTCGTTACCGTTAATTACCACTGAAGACAAAAAGTCTTCACCACTGAACACATTTGAGTTCATTGGAAAAACATCAGTGACTCTATATCCAGACTCTCCCTTACTTATAGAAGCAACATTAGAATATGCCTTGTTGAACAACGATTCAGCATCGTATGGAGTTATTCGTTCTGCGAGGTGGCTCTTCATAAAGCAGTCAGATTCTTTTCAGTAAGCAGTCTTAAGTGGTCAGTAAAACGTTACGTCCAACCGCTGCATTCTTTGGGACGTGTGTGGTGGTAAGGACAGCGTGTGAATGTTGTGGGTTTTGCAGTGCTTGTAAATGTCATGAGAAATGTGGCTCGCCTGGTTATCTAGTATCAACAAAACTGGTTATTCTGCAGAAGGTTTGGCAAATGTTGCGAAATGTTGAAGCCATTCCAAAAAAGGGTTTCAGTGGTCCAGCTATTATGGCCATTTTTTACAGCAGA
Source organism: Cryptocephalus moraei (assembly GCA_946251905.1). Taxonomy (NCBI): domain Eukaryota; kingdom Metazoa; phylum Arthropoda; class Insecta; order Coleoptera; family Chrysomelidae; genus Cryptocephalus; species Cryptocephalus moraei. The sequence goes on along the minus strand of OX276463.1, from coordinate 22,391,647 downwards.
GGGGAATGTCGTTTCCTTGTGAAGATTAACATAGTGGTCAGTTGACCACGATTACCCGCAAGGGACTTAATAAAAAAAATACAAACAAATACATAAGTATTTTGATTCGAAATGAACATTACTACATAATAATGATGAACAGTCTCAAATAACAAGACAGCGTTTACGTGGATTAAGGAATATTTGACCTTGGTAATTTGTTGCAACGGAAAATTACATCAAGACGCCGCGCGCATAATGGCGTCCAAACTTTCTTTTGGAAGTTTTTAAAAACACTTTCGCTGATTCTAGTGTCAGTCTAGCCTAGTGCTGAGGGGTAGATTACACAGTACGCTTCTCATCTTGTTAAATGTACCCCTGGCTTTTGGCTTTTGTACCTCTGGTTTTTATGGCTTTTTCCAACAGATTAAACAACAATTTTGTTGTTGAATTGTTGAATTCAACAATTCAACATATTGTCAACAACGACTATGCGTTCCTGCTCTGCCTGTCGTCGCTATCTATTTTTGGTTGCTTGCGTGATTAATTGCGCAGGAGTCGTGATTTTACCTCAACTAAACTGGTTAGTTGTAAGGCTAGTGCATACGGTCAATACTTCAAGAACTTCTAACAACTTCCCGGCATACTTCTTTCATATTTTTCTATTTGAATTAAGATCACAGTAATCTTGAAATGACAGGTGTTTTTCCAATACTCTCAATAAATGACTGGGTGTCACAAGAATTAATTTCCGCCATTACAGATTGTTTTATGTAATGAACACAGCACCTGAAGAAGAAGCTAAAAGTGAGCCTCTGTTACTGCGTACAAACTATATTGGCACATCTATATAATAGAGGTAGAAAGAGGTAAAAAGAATTGGTTCAACTCGAAGCAAGCCCTTATACAACTACACTTAGTAATTACTAATTACTAATTAGTAATTCAAATTCACAGCTAAATCAAATTTCAGTAATTATTTAAGTATATACTGATACTGATGTACCAAAAAAATTAACTGTAATAATTTTGGTTTTATTTTACAAATTAATCACATATATCAGTTCTTTGAAGAAATAAAAAAAATGTTTTCGCTGATAGCGGAGAGAACAAAAATGTAAACATGTAGGTACGGAACGCTTTCGTGGGTGCAATAATTACACCAGGAATATTATTCTATACTAATTTATTTAACACTAATTTTTTTAATGCCGAACACATACTTTGTGTTACTATCTATTTAACTTCGCGCTCTGGTTTTCCGGTCACATTTCTCAGAACTATTAATTTTACGTCATTTTAAGCGATTTTGGGATATAACAAAATTTATGATGTACCGTAAATAATGAATTTTCCACTAGTCCAATACAACTCATTACATTATGCCCACAGCAATGTTTTAACACAGAATATTCTATCTGAGTTCAACTCAATTTAATATACTAAATTCGGTAAATTCCGATTACCGATATGATTGTTTGTATTAAGGTCATTTGGACTACGTTCTAATGCTTAAGTAATACAATATCCATCTCAAAATTCTTTTGAAATATGGACTGAACTTAATTATTGTGCGTGTAAGTCCATCATTAATTGCGTTACCACAAACAAATTAGAAATCTGTTGTTTTCAATGCAACAGAAAAGTAACCTACGCATATGATGAAATGACATTTCTTTCATTTTATGTGTTCCGAACATCCTGAAGCAACATACATAATATCCAACTCCCGCCATTAAATACGCTCTTAAAGTGAATGGATGTTGACAAAAGCATAGTAGGCATTCCACTCTGTTTTGTTGAGTCGTAACTATATTCTCTCTTTATCCCTCTCGGTATTTGTATTCATTTTTCCACATAAAAAGACGAGTCATAACTTAACAATTTAAGATCCTTTGTAGGACGAGGTAATCTAATTACGAGATTTTTTTTTTTTGAATGTAGCTAGCATTGTCGAAACATACAATGATAATAATAATTGTAATTACGATTGTCGTAAATAACGGACAGTTTCGAAAGCGACAATAATCACCATTGCTGTTGTAATTATCGTAAATAACAATGTAGCCCGTAAAATTAAAAAAGAGGAGGATTTAAAAAAGGAGACCGTGGCCTGGCTCATCTCCTCGGCTTAATTATCCTTCCACAAAGGGAACGGAGGTTCCCGGCCGATATCTCGAGAGTGCTCCTTTTTATTTCCGTCCGGGCATTGTTATTCACCTCTGAAAAGGTATCAATTTTCCTCCGGGAGCTTTAGGGTTATGGAGTGGCTGCGGAACACACACCTGAGGAGGGTTTATATCGTGACCGAGACATTGTTGACTTCGGATCCTTTTAGATATTCGGACCGATAATCGCGAGGATTAAGGAAATCGCGTCAAATCGGCGATTCAAACGTGCAAAATGGTTTTTTTAATGGTTTTTGGAATTGGTATTTGCTGGAATCGGTTTCGGTAAGAGTGTTAGTAATTTTTCTATGTTGTTAAAAAAAGTTTTGGGATGTTAACTTGAATGAAGCAAATTAGTCAAATTATATAGTATTAACAAAAGTTAAATTTATTAGTCGCACCTGTTACCGAAAGGACGATTGAGAGGAGAAATCTCAAAGAATAGAAGTAAAATGATCTTAATGAAGCCGAAATTCTTTTTGACGAAAATAATTTATTCGTCATCAGTCCATACAACTGTACTATGATTGTTTAAACGTACATGACATTTATTTGATTACAGACTTAGAGCACAATATGCTAAATGTAGCACACTGCATATTAAAATATAATCAATATACAGGAATTAGTGTGACTAGCTCACTGGGATCGTTGTATGGTCGCCTATTAAAAAGAATAATAGAAGAGGATAATTACGAAATTGAAGAACAGAGTGGATTCAGGAAGGAAGATCATGCATGTACAACAAGTAACTGAAAAACGAGCAGCTCGAAATCTTGCTACGCATCTGGTATTCGTAGACGTGGAGAAGGCTTACTATAACATCCCCGTGAAACTCTTATTTAGTGTTCTGACGAAAAAGAACCTTAGTAAAGCATATGTAAGACACTGCTAAATAATTATAAAAGTCCCCAGAGGATAGTTAATATAGGAAATGCTCTCTAGACAACATTCACAGTAGCGAAGGGTCTGAAAGCTGAAACTAGGATATTCTCTTTCTTCTACCTTATATAAATTATATTTCCAAGAAGCACTATACAAATGTATACAGAAGTGCGCGAGAATAGGACTAAAGATTAACGACTACTATTTGACAACGCTGATGATCACGTCATAACTGCAAGCTGCGAAGAAGGTGCAGATTATATGTTAAAAAAACTCAGAGATGGGTACCAAAAATGGGGGATGAGCATGAATGTGGCAAAAACGTAATATGTATATGCGAGTAGGTACCGAAGACGAAGACCCAGATTTCGAAATAAGACAGATGAAAAGGTGTCACGTTTACAATTATTTGGGAAGGATCACCTCTAGCAAATAAACAACAGATCGCGATATCGAACAAAGAGTGCAACAAGGTAGGAGAAGTGTACAAATTCTGAATTCATTACTTTGATCTAATAGAACTACACGGAAAACCAAAATGATAATCTACAAAGTAATGGTGAAGCCTATTCTTACATATGGAGCGGACATGTTAGCAAATGACTGAGAACGGATAACTGAAACGAAACATGGCTGAATCTAAGAAGACATGTAGACGGTTTTCTTCCATCAAAGGCAATCAAGCGATTGCCCATATACCTTTAATGCAACAAAGTTTTGAGCATTACTCTATGAAAGCATCGAAGCTCAAAGATCCTCTAGGAATGTGTGATCCTGATACAGTAGGTAAAGATTTGAAATATTTACAAGCATTGAAGGAAAACTATGAAAAGAGAGTGCACAGTATGTTCTCTTTAACATCTGAAAGTAACGATGATGGCTTGCGGACATATTACAATATCTCATTACTTATAGCGAAATCTGGAAAACTGCACACCATTGGACAACACCTAATTTTACCCGCTGTTGAAGAGGTTTTAAGAACTGTTCTGCACACATCTCCATTTGACATACTCAAAAAAATTCCTTTGAGTAACAACACTGTACAAATAGGTATTGATGAAATGAGCTTTGATATTGAAGTTTCTTGTGTAATTATCTACAAACAACTCATTTTTCTATTCCACTGGACGAAACAGCTTTACCTGGTAATGAATTATCGGCATGCGTTCGATTTGTTATGGACGAAGAAATTCATGAAGAGCTACTATTCTCGAAAACTTTGGAGACGGACACTAAAGGTGAATCAACATTTAATGTCCTCAGTGATTTTATTAAGGCAAAATAGATTCCATTTACAAACGTTTTTTCGGTGGCAAAAGATGGAGCTCCTGTCGTGGTCGGGCGATATCGTGGGTTTATAAGCCATTTTAAAAGAATTGTATCAGAGGTAACTGCAATTCACTGTGTCATTCACCGACAACACCTAGTAGCAAAAAATTTAATTAATCGCTTCAATTTAGGATTAATGCAGTTAACAAAATAAGAAGCAATGCGTGGAGTGGGCATTTATTTGCACTATTGTGCGATGAAAATAATGAAGACTTCTAACGATTGCTCTTACATACTGAAGTACACCGGTTGTCGAAAGGTGCATGTTTATCAAGGTTTTACTCACTTCTCGAATCTGTTTTAAAGTTTCTGGAAACTATAGATCTATATTTAAAAGGAAACCTGATTAACTTGAAAACAGGCATCGCCTATTTGACAGATTTGTTCAAAAAATTTAATGATATTAACTTAAAATTGCAAGGGGGCAGCCTTAATTTAATTTAATTTAATTAATTTAATTTAATAAAATCAAAGGGTGTAATTTCAGCTTTTCTCGGAAAATTGAAATTTATAATACAAAACATTAGTCGGTGCGAATTTTCCCAGTTTTCAAACTTGTCTTAGGTAGAATGCCTTGATGAGGATATTCAGACGTACGTTCAACATTTAATTGCCCTGCATGATGACCTCAAAATCAGATTTGAAGATATTCTGACGATGGAAATACTACCATGCATCATAAACACATTTGATGAAACGGAAGTGGAGAATGTTATATTACAAGAGAAGCTTCTGGAGCTTAGCATTAATGAGGAGCTGAAGGTGAAATTTAAAAGAGGTTTTTAAAAAAAAACATATTGGCTGCATGCAGGAATATCCGAAAAATATTCTGGACTGTTGGGAATTGCGACAAAACTTTTAAGAGCGTTTCCCTCGTCATATCTTGTCAAAAAATTTTAGTGTCGTTAAAAACCATTTAACAAAAAAGGATTCGATTGAATATCACGGAACGGAGAGAGATGCGGTTATTCCTAATAAAACTGAAGCCAAATATTGATAATTTGCTGTCAATCCATCAAGTACATCCCTTCCAATAAAATTATGGCTATTTTCTGATTGTCATTGTAGAAGATACGTTACGTTATTAGTGTTTAATTTTAATCATATTACAACTGTTATCATATTAAAGTGTAATATGTTAACAATAATCATTAATAGTGTAATAATTATAGGTATATTTGAATAAATACAACGCATGAAATATACTTTTTTTATTTTTATTTTTATCACTCCGAATGGGGAGTTTTCTAAATGAATTAAATGAGAATTGTTGATGTCAAAACAGTAAAGTTGAATGGAATCACTTCTCTGTTTGGCCAACTTTACTTTTGTGACATCCACTCACAGCACAATCAATTAATTAATGAACCAATCAATTCTCACTTTTTTTAGAAAATCGTGGTTGAAACTTAGCCGCAATGCAAATTTCCAATTTCCATAGTTAGATCTAATCCTCACTTTTTTGTCGAGTTTTGGAAAAATGTAGCTGTAGGGGTTTCACCGGAAAAAGCTAAATTTTGAAAGTGGTCTATGAGAAAAAAGTCTGGGAACCTCTGGATTAAATGGACAATTAGATAACACATATTTTTAGCAAGAAAACATATTTTTATGGACAACAGTTTTGAAATTTACAGTCATTCCTTTTGTAAAATCCTTAAAGGATATCATAAATTGTTACTCCGCCTTGAAATAGAATACAACTCCTTCAGATATCCCACCAATTCACTAGTATTGTCAGAAGGTTCTCGGAAATTTTCGAGTTCGTTAAAAGCATTAACATTCCTTTAAAAGTGCAATAAAGTCCACCTTTGAAGCTGTACTTTAAGGTGAAATGGTAGGATAGTTTTGGCTAAATTTTGCCTCGAAAGTTCCGTTCCACATGCTTATATTTTGTTATTTATTAATTTTTAAAACAGTACAGGTGCAAAATAAAGTATAGCTGATATTATTATTGCTATGATTAATAAGCAATACAATTTATTTTTGTTTTTGGAAACATTGTAGTTCGTCTCGATGCTACTGGATCTTGTCAGATCGAGGCCGCACAATTTCTTAAGTGATTAATATCCGGCTGAAACTTCGTATATAAAATCCCAATATGGCAAATGTGCAACACACTGTATTAGAAAATTCTCTAAGACGACTCGTCTTCTTTCACAGCCCCCGAAACTTCGTTAATTTAGTCTCAATTATAAAATTTATGAACACCTCTTTTTAAATCTAATTCGGTTTTTTTTAAGTACCAGATGCAAAAATTTGTTCGATAAGAATGTTGGATCACGTAACGTGTCCGACACCGATGCCTGTCAATTCGTAGAGAGCAATTTGTGGAAAACAATTCGTTGAAAACAATTCATCAAAAATCAATTCTTTCAATGAACAATTCAACAAATGCAAAATTTATCGCATGAATAATTCGTCGAATATACAATTCATTAAACGAACAATTTAACGATGAGAATTAGAATCGACCGGCTGTAAAGCAGATATTTTGGAATGGGAATATTAAGAAACATATTAATTCGACCTCGCGGTCAAAATAAACTTTCTAAGAATAATATTATTATTACCCCAATCCCTAAGATACCTGGAGCTTCCCGAGAAATGTTCAAGAACTTCAGAAGGTAATTTTTTTGTCGGAAGCACAGCTTCCTTATCGCGGGCTTCGCTCGAAGTGATGGATCGGTGAGAGGTATTAACATGGAAAAAACGGACGCGACCGAAGGGCAATCATGGCGCTGCTCTAGCTGTTTGGTGGCAACTCGTGTTACAATTGTTTGTATTGTTGGTTGCCTGCCCAAGGGGTGGCGATTTCAAGCGTGGTACGACAGCGCCACGCTAGCTACCATTCGTTTCTGTACATGACGTATATGTATCATTAGTAAATACTTCCCCTCCCCCGGCATGACCGATCATTCCCGGAGTGCCTCATTTCGTTTTTTGACTGTTGTCATGAAAATAACAAGATTTCAATATTGGCTACCAATTGATTGGGTAGCCACATCAAAGCACTAGTATATGGATGGAATATTCAGGACAGTACCTTCGTAATTTCATTAACTATATACTATACCTGGCTTAGAACATAACACGGCTGTTGCATTAGTATATGCTTTACTACCCACCAAAACCCTACTCACCTATAGTGCACTTTTGAGGCAGCTAAAGTCGCTTAACGCTTCAATGCAATGGCACCAGAATCAATTTTACTTGACAACGAACCAGCAATGATAAACGCAATAAGAGATCAATGTCCATCTACCATAGTACTTGGTTACTTTACTCATTTGGCTCAGTGTATATTCCCACAAATTTAACAAAGTGGCCTGCAACAGTGATATTACCAAGATGAAAAGTTTGCTTTCAAAATGTGATACCTTGAATCCTTGGCGTTTGTTCCGAAAGCTTGGGCGACTCCAGCATTTGAATTACTTTTATACCAAGGAATATTCCCTCGGAGGCGGAAGATATCGTGAGCTATTTCGATGACACCTGGATAGGTCGATCAGCTACAAATAGTCGTTAAGCGTCGCGGTTCGGGATTGAAATGTGGAATTGTTATGAAAATGTTTGAACGGATCTGCCTGTAACAAATAACGCTGTTGAAGGCTGGATTCGATGCTTTAAATCGCAAATATCCTGTAGTCATCCCAACATTTGAAAGTTTATTGAAGGAATCCATATGAACAAGACATAAATGAATTAAAAATAGATCAAATTTTAGCTGGAGAAGTAGTACCTGAAAAGATTAAAAAGAGTATAAAAACCTGTATTATAACGACTGGTACAAACATTTGCTGGAAATTATTGAATAGATTATTTAACTATATTTATTATTATTATTATTATATTATTTAATTATATTAATAAGTTTTTACAAAACGTTAGACGATCTTATGCACGGGGCCCGACTAACTCAACTCGTCGGTGAGTGGTCGTGGGTGAACTACAAGATGACCAGATACTCGATGAAAACGGGCGCCAACAACTACAAAGCCCGGCCCTGACTGATATCTCAAACCCCCCTTTAGTTGTTAAGAAGAGTCTATACTGTCTCACAGCTATCAAACGTTTCACTTACCTTTACGAAGGCTTATTCGAATCCGAGAGAGGTTGAGGTTATATCCGTTAAATAAAACCTGAGCAACTCTCATGAATGAATTTAATATAATATTTTTTTATTTCATTTAATTTTTTTAAATAATTAAATTTAATATTTAATTTAATAGAATTTAATAATGTATTTGCTCGTGAAGAGAAATTCGAAACCCAACCCTCGGATATGCAACCCACCTATATTTTACAACCTAATTTCCCTAACATGAATCCTTAACTAGGGTTCCGACCTATACGGATGCGAGGCTGCCAATGGCCCACGGTCGACGGTCGGTTGCTTCGAACGGGGACTAGTCTCTCGGCCCTCAGGCTTCTCGGCTGGGAAGGCTACTCTGGCGGATGACTGACGTGACTGATTGGTCTGGCCACTCGGATGTCTAACTGGATCGGCGGCTCCGGGCCCCCCTGTTGTCGGGACGGCAGAATGACTATCCTGGTCCCTCGGCTGTCTAGCTGGACTCACTGCTTTGGCCCCTCAGATGTCTAGCTGGACTCACTACTTGGGCCCCTCAGATGTTTAGCTGGATCGGCGGAGTCCTTGGGTCGGGAAAGCGAAGCGACGCTGCGGAACGGTCGGAACAGAGACTTCACTTCTCTCGCTGTCGCCTGTCGGCCTGTCGTCGGTCAGCCCACGAAACACCGTTTCTGTGATCGGTCGTTGTCGTTACGCGCACTCACAACGGGTTTAACTGGCTGATGCTCACTCAACTAACGATAAAGACTCTTTGTAACACTCGGGATAACACAATGACCGCAATAATACTACAACTCGTACTCACACTCGAATTCGGGAACCACCCAAAAGAGAGAATAACAGAGATTAACAGAGCGAATAACTGAGGTTAACAGAGCAAGAATAACAGAGCGTAACAGAGCAAGAATAACTGGAGTTAACAGAGCAAGGATAACTGGAGTTAACAGAGAGCGAGACAGGGGAACCTGTGCGCTTTTAGAGAAAGAGAGACATATTTATGTGAGCGAAATAGAACTAACTGTATGAATGGTTGCATACCCTTAACTTCTAGGAATAGATAGAAATTAATCAAATTATCCCTATTTCCTTTGGTACTGTTACTATAGGGACTCACCATGTATTCCTAAATGTTGCCCATACTTTGTACTACATTTTGAGCCGAATCTTCCTACTGAATCTAACCTCTCGTCCAAAAATGTGTTCACAGAGGATGGGAGATCACTTAAGGGCTCAACCCTTCGTTATATACTACGTGATAATCTATCATATCCCCTGTGAAGACATTCCGGGTACATTAGTTCTATTATTGGCAATTTATTACATGTTTTATAGTTGGAGGTTAGAATTCCTAGATTACTTGTTCTCTACCTAGTCCACACAATCCTAGTTAAGATAAGTTCGTTCTTGTATTACTACCTATTCTCCCGGAGCCTTCTCTGACTTTATTCGTGTTTAAGCTAGTTCCCGCGCATAACCTCTCATGAACCAGAAATGTGTTCACAAGGGAAGGGAGACTAAACTAATAACTTAACCCTTAATGAGGGACAACATTAGCCCTATCCCTTGCGACACCAGTCCTGTTACACCGGCCCTATTCCTGGTATTTAATTACATGTGGCGAGGTTATATTCTACATTTACCCTCTCTACCTGACTCCTGTTGGCCTTAGGGGCAAACGAGATATGTCAACAGGTTATTCTGGCTTCCGGGGAAGTAAATTGCATAAAATGTGTGAGTATAGAGTTGAGTGGAGTTGCTAAGTAAAGAGCTAAGTTGGTTGCATATCAAAGGATCTTGAATAATTTTTATTCATCTGGCTACGGTTGTAGATTCAGGCCTCCTTTCAAAAAAATAACGTTACAATTCTTTTTATTTGTTTGCGTGTTAAAAGCTATACATTAAAAAAAACTCAAATTTGTGTAGGTGAAGTGTTGAAAAATGCTTCATTTTCGTTATTTGGTTAATGAATAAATTATTATTTTCCAAATAATTGTTTATTATTTACCACAAACTAACATTTCCTAATATTTAATATTTATTTGAAAACCAATCGAGATAATGTTGACACTTTAAATACCCTTATTGTTTATTAAACAGACTTAGTTAATTAGATTTTTATTATTGTATTTTCATTAATCTGGGAATATGCGAGGCAACTGATAAATTCAAATAAATAAATAAATAAATAAATAAATAAATAAATAAATATATATATATATATATATATATATATATATATATATATATATATATATATATGGTACGTTCCACGCCGAATTTAGATTTTTTTTTAGATTTGGCCCAAAATCAACTAAAACGGTCCTTTTGGGTCCCTGAAACTCTCCCTAAATTTTTAGGGCCCCAAGTGGAATTGAACTCAAGTTATGGACAATTGAAAGTTGAAATTTTCAGGTTCGGCTCCAAAACCAAAAATTTTCAACCATCCATAACTTGTAAAAATACCCATTTTTATGAAAAAAGTTTTAAACAAAAGTTGTTTGCAATGCTTTAAACTTTCGGAAACTGCTAAAAAAAAGTTCATCCGACATGGTTCACTACTGACGAGTCTTGGCGCCATTAGTCGTTAGGCCGCCAAAAAAAAAACATTATCAGCTTTCCTGACCAAAAAAATCAGGAGCGTAGCTGGATTCGATATAAAACTTTTCAGCCCAAACAAAAGTTAGCCAGACCTAAGGGCTTCGAGAAAAAAAATGGTTTTCAGGTTCAGCTTGAAAACCAAAAATTTTCAACCATCCATAATTTGTAAAAATATCCATTTTTATGAAAAAAGTTTTAAACAAAAGTTGTTTGCAATGCTTTAAACTTTTGGAAACTGCTAAAAAAAGTTCATCCAGCACGGTTCACTGTGACGGGTCTGGGCGCCATTATTCGTCAGGCCGCCAAAAAAAAACATTATCAGCTTTCCTGACCAAAAAAATCAGGAACGTAGGTGGATCCGATACAAAACGTTTGAGCCCACACAGAAGTTCGCCAGACCTAAGGACTGGTCCCAAATTGGAAGATTTGTGTTGAAAATTCAAATTTCCAGAACAATTCTTGTGGAAGGTTGCTTCAGCGTTGTCGTCAACCGTTGTGGACCTTCAAAAACATCAACAAGAGCAACAATTTGGGTGAGAGTCGCTTCTTGGATAAAAAATGTGCGTCAAGCGAAGTCATCTGGGATCAAAATTCAAGTATTTTGAGGAATTTTGAGTTTTTGAGCCGCCGGGGACTTGGAAAGTGCTCTATTTATATGAAAATAGCATGCCAACCTTAGTGATGTTGATCCTCAGTCAACTTCTAGAAAAAATGTCGCTCATGGTTTGAGATTAACTGGCAAACAGTGGATTTCTGGGGGCTCAATGGAATTTTGTTGATATCAAGGGATTTTTGCCGGATTTCACCATTATTTTTTCTCGAAGCCCTTTGGTCTGGCTAACTTCTGTTTGGGCTCAAAAGTTTTGTATCGAATCCAGCTACGCTCCTGATTTTTTTGGTCAGGAAAGCTGATAACGTTTTTTTTTGGCGGCCTGACGACTAATGGCGCCAAGACTCGTCAATAGTGAACCATGTCGGATGAACTTTTTTTTAGCAGTTTCCGAAAGTTTAAAGCATTGCAAACAACTTTTGTTTGAATCTTTTTTTACAAAAATGGGTATTTTTACAAATTATGGATGGTTGAAAATTTTTTGTTTTGGAGCCGAACCTGAAAATTTCAATTTTCAATTATCCATAACTTGAGTTCTATTCCACTTGTGGCCCTAAAAATTTAGGGGGAGTTTCGGGGGCCCAAAAGGAACGTTTAAGTTGATTTTGGGCCAAATTTTAAAAAAAAATCTAAATTCGGCGTGGAACGTACCATATATATATATATATATATATATATATATTATAAAATTTATAAAGGTTAAGGTGAATTCTCAAAATTGTCTAAACAACATTATTAAAATCTGGTGGTAACTTTGTCCAAAAACAATGTACTATGCCTTTACTTTGAGTGTGATGCATTGAAAATTCGATTTCGCGTAGATAGCAAACGCCTCATTTTCGAGAATTCTCCAATACATAATGTTACATGCTCGTCATAATGAAACCATATGAAATTAGACCCAAATATTAATCACATTAAGTGGGAGCTATTCTCTCTTTGTTTTTCTAAGTTGTACCGTAGGTACTTAAAAAAATCCTAGAGAATCAATATTATTTATCAACCTTCTATTGTCCATCCAACGCGGTAGACTGCAGAGCAAAATTAGTTCGATCAATCTCAGATCGGATCGACCCACAGAAATTTCTAAAGACTTCAAACTACCGTCCCCGCCTCCCGCAACTAAGACACGCGTAAGAATTCCATGGAAACGCCTTAATTGACTTTGTCCGAACTTCCCTCGGGATCACCATTAACTCGTCTCGATGTCGAATAATTAATTTCACTTCCGGACAACTTTTCCCACTCCAGACTTTGACTAATTGATAAGTTTCGGACGAAGGAAGAAAGTGGGGGTGGGGGAGAAAAGAGAAAAAAAGACGATGGCGATGACGACGACGACAATAAGTCCGATGTTTGAACTTCGGCGGGGGTGGTTTTCTTGCATCGACGGAGATATCTGTAATGGGAGAGGGAGGGGGTTTTATGATTTATTGTGTTCCGAGATAGCAGTGATTTCGGATTTGGGGAATGGGATGGTTGGGGTATATTCGAAAAAAAAGTTATTGTAATGTAAATGCCAAAAATTGAAAAGACTAAGGCTTTTCGAGTATAAGCAGTGGCAATTCATATCTTCACATTTGTATGCATACATTGTGTTTTGGAGATGCCACATGTAAGTATTTGATCTTCGGTTTTTTAAAAATTCAAAACAATTTTGATTATTTCGAAATGTCATGGAAAACATTTTTCCATTTATCTGAAAAATCCAATTTTCGCCTAATTTTTATCAAAATTTTTGCCTATTCCTTGAAAAAACCTTCTCCTTAGTAATTATACGCTTATGGATGCGAATTTTAATGTAGGTAATCAAAATCTGAACTTGACCTAAAACATTTCTGGTTTCGCTTTATGGGAGTTGGGCAGATTGCATTCTCCCATGAATTGAAAGATTATGTAGCCAATCAAATTCATACTCTAACACCTTTATGCCCTTTTTATATGTTCGTTGAGAATTATCATTGTCGAACCGTTTCTGATTTTCTTGTATTGGTTTAATATTCAACTATATGGATAACTCGAGCTGTCAAGAAAACATTTTCCATATATCCGAACTATCCACATATTCAATTATTATGTTATCGAAATATTTCGGCTGAACACTGAACACAAATTACATACTTATACTTTATCCAAACGAAAATCTGGATATAATCACAACTGAAGACGAAAAATAATATCTTTAGTTGCACCTGATTACCTTAAACATTAATTTATTGAGAACTTTTAAAAAGTTAAAAAAAATTTAATTTCCCAAAGAAAAGTAGATCAATGAAATTCATTCCATTCTACTCACAACAGCTACACCTTAATTTGCACTTTCTACCCTTCTGATATTGTCGCCGACGACATGAAAAGGAATTTCCTGGCGAGGCACCTATGTTTACTCAAAGCGAGCAGCACAAAGCGAAGTTGTGCTGCCGGTCAAACTACGTGCCCGCCGTCCGTTTTGCTTGGTGCAAGATGCCCTTCAAGTTTCCGAGGTCCCTGTACGTGCTACCCCCTGGGGACGCATGTAAGCCATTTTTCTCGTCATTCGTTAAATTTGTCTTTGTCATTCAACCATCCTTTACTTGAACGTTTAAATTTATCTTTGGCGCCCTGTATGAGAGATGGGCGTGCCATCTTTCTTTCTTTCTCCCTCTCTCTCTCTCTCTCTCTCTCTCTCTCTCTCTCTTTCTCTCTCTCTCTCTCTCTCTCTCTCTCTCTCCCCTGATTGGTTTACCTTACGCCTCTGTTTGCTAATAAATGTTGTTAATTGTCTATTACTCTTTTTCCTTCGCCTGAGCTACCCCCCCCCGAACCAGAGCACCCGTCTGGACCCTAAGCCCTTAGGACCCTGACAATATCTCTTTTTGAAATTTTGAACCATTTTCCGATTTTGTTGATTTAAAATGCCTTTTCTTCTTTTTCATTAAAAGTTAATTAATTTTCATTAATACGGTTTCGTAGTTACTAGCTTATAATTTCCGACAATCAGTATTTTGTATTGAGTATACGTTTAGATGCAATTATAAAACCTAACCTAATATATAGCTACAAATATATTTTAACACTTCGGGAGCTTGGATTTGTTAAGTTGCGTTTTTCTAAATATCACGAATTAGCGACAAGTGAAATTCTTATTCGTTATTCTAACTAATGCTCAGTAACGCAGCGCGTCGTCATATACTCCATCCCATTTAGTTTGGTCAGGAAGACGATCCGAAATTGTGCTCGCGAACAGTCAACTGTTTATTTACTGATGAGTATGTGTAGAACCTTTTATCTGGAGTCCCGCGACACTCCGTCGCCAAAGCCCTATGTCGAAAACTGCAATAGATGGACGATTGAGATTTTGAGTGATTGATGGGAAACCATGTGAGAATAAGTCGTGTAAATTTGAACGCGATTCTTCAGTTAGTTTAGTCGGAATAAATCTTTACATTAATTGCACAACTTGAAAATCTGTCTTGCTTTGGCCGGAAATCATCTACGATCGACTTCCGGTCATATAAATTCTTAGAGGAGAAGAAG
Source organism: Cryptocephalus moraei (assembly GCA_946251905.1). NCBI lineage: Eukaryota > Metazoa > Arthropoda > Insecta > Coleoptera > Chrysomelidae > Cryptocephalus > Cryptocephalus moraei. Next base: position 22,376,469 of record OX276463.1, on the reverse strand, counting down.
ACGAGAGGCCTACGTGACCTACGTCGTCAGGTAGTGGGAGATTGATAGTTGCTAAGTGGGGAATTTAGAAGGCTCTGATAGGTCCGAAGTCTAGAGATTAGGCAAGTTGAGACTCAGTTATTGGTTAGGACGTCACTTACGGTTAAGGGAAGGGGTCAGTTGTGAGCGAGTGAGTTTGGGAACGATATATTTTTTTGATTTTGTATTTTTTGGTATTTGTTTGGTTATTAGTTTGGACATTAGTTTTGACAAATCAAATCATTTCGGATCTGTTGTCTTGACAAACTTTTGAGAAGTGAACCCCTAAATTTGAGGGGCCCCATTGTTCAATTTGAGTCAACGATAAATCTGTGTGTTGGATTCGAAAAGAATAATAAGTAACTAAAAAATTATACTTACACATTATTTATAGTAGGTAGTGGGAGTGGGTAGCAGAAGGCCCAGTATTTGAACAAAAATATGTATGACATATTTATTGATATATTGTTTCTTTTCATTCTGTTTTTAAAATACTAGAATCCTACGGTTTCTTTAAGGATTCTGAGATAAGGTACATTGTTTTTGAAATTTATTTCTTATTTTGGACATTCTTTATACTATTCTTCCCATAGGCATGTATCAAACGAACCTAACTTTCATTTTGTTTTCCTAAAATTCGTGAGTTTTGGAGTTGTGTCACTTAAGATTTAATATACTTGTTGATTTTGTTGGCATGTTTCTGCATCCTGTTATGTATTTCCTGAGTTACTTCGGCAAATATTTCAACTTAGATTATCGATTCGACATTTTAAAGAACTTAATTTAAATTTTGATGTAGAACACATTCTTGGCCAGAAGGCAATGAAGATTAGCGGTTTTCAGGATACCCCAAATATAACAAAACCACTCGAAAAGAAAACAGATTAAGATGTCCTTTAATTAAGATGTCACCTATTCTGACTCATCCCAGAAAATTTTCTACGCATTAGACCAAATCTACTACGGAAGAATCTTCTATCGCAACTCCCCACCTACAGAAATTAGGACGAAACGTTCACGATATTAAATTCTTTTTCTAAAGGTTAGTTTTTTACTAAAATTTTCTTTTTCGAATGTTGTCAATATTGGTTCTGTTAATTCAAGCTAATCATAAAGCAATCTTTTGAATTAGCTGATTTTAGTTTGCTTTCTTTCTTTAGTATGGACATTTGTCCACAATTTCGCTGGTTATTTTATCTAATTATTTATCTTTTGTATCCCAGTGGATTTCAAAATCACTTTATTCGATTTATTTGTCTTTTCCTTACTACCCTAACTCGATCAATACACGATTCAAATATATTTCACAACTTGATCTCTTAGGGCGAAAAAGAATTTCTTGTATACGGGATCGTTTTTTTTTTCAATATTACTCACATGTTTGACCTTTTGAGCAACATACCTTTGCTAATATACAATATAGGTACAGGTCACAGAAACTTTTCTTGTACACTTAGTAATTACATTCCAAATAATTCGATCTATTGTATCACGCTTTGCCACATCAACCCAGCATTTATCAACCTGAGCTTAGCTCTATGTATATCCAAGCAGAATCCGACGGTTAAGGCGATTAGGAAACTAGGATTCATTAATCTCGATTTAGTTCGAATGCTAATATGGCGGAATGTTAATGACGGGAACACACGTACCTAAGTCTCACATCCGAGGAGAGCGAAAGAGGAACTCTATCATATCGAGTAGATCTGATTGATCGTCCGAAGGGGGGAAGTTATATTGAATAATGGGAAGACTGGATCTGGGATGAAGTCGTCGCGAGAGATAACTGACGGAAGACGTCGCAGAGGGTCGCAGAATATCGGGAGAGTTTAACGGAAAACAAACCGAACGGATGAGTTGTTTGGATTTTTTGATCCGAGGCAGAGGATAAGGGAAAATTCATTGCTCTACCGTGATAAGAAAATAGGAAGGCGACGACTTCGACTTGAGCTGCAAGATATGTGCAATATTATGGAAAATATGAATTTCGGGAATCATTTCTGAAAACCCTAAGAAGTGATCATTGCACATCTAATTTTGTTAGATCCATTTTACTGGGAATTTGATTCCTTCCTGTATATTTTCAAAAATGAATAAAACTGAAATTTGCGAGTTGGAGCAAAGTAATCTTTGTACTGATTAATATCTCGCACATCTCTTAATCCAAATCGCAGTTGTTTTGATACACACCGATAATAATTATTGCAGAAGTTGATTTTGTTGTTCTGAATGCACATTATTCAATTTATATTTACTTGTACTCACTTACATTGGAGAGTTGAGTTAAACGGAATAGTTAGTGGTGAATCTGTCACAGTTTTTTAGAAACGATTATTTTAATTGTTTCCGTTTTTACAGTCTCGGTAAGGTTTGTTAAAGGCCGTTTAAATCGGAAATGGCGGCTAATAATTTATAGTATATTTTTTTATTCATATTTCATTAACAATTTAACAAAGTTAATTTTTTTAACAGTATATCCGTACAACAGAATATGAAATATGGAGTGTGGAATAGATATACGGTTAAGAAAATATATGCTGTGGCTTTCTCAAGTGACCTTGAGTCAAACTTCAGGTTGTGGTCAGCTGTGGTTATACTTTCTACTAATCCAGTAAACCAAGACTAATCAGAAGTTTCTCTTTTGATTAAAACGATGATCCCAGTGATTCGCTCCTCAAATTAATACCCAAAGTCCAGACGCTATTTAATATAAAAGTAAATAATCTTCTATTTATATACTCAATATATTTCTTGTTATCGAGGGAAATCGAAGTGTTTAAAACTGATTGGATGCCTAATACACTATTATCCTTCCAATTTTTTCGTCACAGCTTGGCTGATTAATATTTCCCTATTCTGATGAATGAAGTTGAACTACAGACACTCTTACCGGTTTTATAGCAGAAACTTGCAACGTTAATTTTACCAACGTTACCAAAAGGTTAGACGGTCTTAATAATGGGGCCCGACTAGCTCAACTCGTCGGTGAGTGGTCGTAGATAAATTACAATACGACCAGATACTCGATGGTAAAGGGGCGCCAACAACTACAAACAAAGCCCGGCCCTGACTGATATCTCGAGCCCCCTCTCGTTGTTGAGGGGTGTCGATCAGTGTTTCACAGCTATCAAACGTCTCACTTACCTTGACGATGGCTTAAACGAATCCGAGAGAGAGGTTGAGGATAGATTCCTTGAATAAAACTTAAGCAACTCTAATGATTGAATTTAATAGCCAGTACCCAACTCTCAGATATGCAACCAACTTATCGTACAATCGATTTTCCCTAACCTGACTTTTAAAATAACGTCCAACCTGTACGGGTGCTTGGCGACGCCGCCAATGGTCTGCAGTTGAGGATCTGTCGGCTCTATCGGGGACGACGGGAGTGTCAACGGAGCTTTCTGCCTATCTCGGTTAAACGGCCACCTCCTGTCGAGATCGGATGATGGCTTGGACCCCCCTGGATTGTTAAGCCCTGTCGTGTCTGGAGACTGGAGTCTGGACTCCTGGAGGGGTGCTGATGACACCGTAGACGACACCACGGAGGATGATCTTCTCCGGAACGGAGACTGGATCGGGTGAAGACTCGAATCCCCCCGGACGGCTGATACTCGGAAGTTCGGCCTCTCGGACACCCGGCTGGAACGGCTGCGACTGCTCTGGGCCCCCTTTGGTCGTACGGCGGAGTCTTCGCGTTGGGAAGATGAAGCTCCAGCTCTCTTGACAACGGATCGGTCGGAACGGAGAGACTTCACTTAGCTGTCACCCGTCAGCCCACGAAACACTGTTTCCGTGATTGATCGTAATGGGTTCCGAAGTCCGCGCACTCACTGAACTCAACTAGACTTAACTCGGAGGCCGGGACTGGCTGATGCTCACTCGAACTAATGATAATACTCTCCGTAACACTCGAAATAACACTTGAAATAATAACAATAATCGCACTAATAATCCTACTAATACTCGGAATCGGAGATCATTCAAAAGAGAGAGAGAGACAGGGGAACCTGTCCACTTTTATACTATCCGTTCCTTCTATAAAAACCAATCGAACATTCGAGAAGGTATTACTTTAAACTTAACGAATGTTCGTTACCAACACAAATAAATGTTCCTAGCTATCAACCAATCTGGATCACGTGTGAGAAAGAGAGACATATTTGTATGAGCGAAGTAAAACTACTTGTATGAATGGTTGCATACCCTTAACTTCTAGGAATAGATAGAAATTATTCAAATTATCCCTATTTCCTTTGGTACTGTTACTGTAGGGACTCACTATGTATTCCTAAAAGTCGCCCATACTACCCACTTGACTTTGAGCCGAATTTTCCTAATGAATCTAACCTCTCATCCAAAAATGTGTTCACAGAGGAAGGGAGATCAACCTAATGGCTCAACCCTTAGTTATGGACTACGTGATAATCTATCATATCCCCTGTGAAGACATCCCGGGTATATCAGTTCTATTATCGACAATTCATTACATGTGTTATAATTGGAGGTTAGAATTCCTAGATTACCTGTTCTCTACATATTCCACACAATCCTAGCTAAGATAAGTTCGTTCTTGTATCACTACCTATTCTCCCGGAGTCTTATCTGACGTTATTCGTGTTTAAGCTAGTTCGCTCACATAAACTCTCATGAACCAGAAATGTGTTCACAAATGAAGGGAGACGAAACTAATGACTTAACCCTTAATGAGGAACAACATGATACCCTTTCCCTTGCGACACCAGTCCTGTTACACCGGCCCTATTCCTGGTATTTAATTCCATTTGGCCTGTTAGAGGTTATAATTTACATTTACATTCACTCCCTGACTCCTGTTGGCCTTAGAGGCAAACGAGCTATGTCAACATGTTATTCTGGCTTCCGGGGAGGTGAATTGCATAAAATGTGTGAGTATAAAGTTAAGTGGAGTTGCTAAGTAAAGAGCTAATTTGGTTGCATATCAAAGGATCTTGAATAATTTCTAATCACCGGGCTACAGTTGTCGATTCATGCCTCTTCTCAAAAAAATAACGTTACAAACTAAATGTTTAACTTAAAAAGAACACCAAACACTATAACCTTGCGTGTTTGCTTTACACGTGTTTTCTCTCATAGAACAAATTTTGGTCTAAACATTTGGCCTGACTAGAACACCAAACAACGTACGACCTAGCTTCTTTGATATGCACGTTTTCTTTCATAGAACAAATCTTGGTTAAAGCACTGAATAATAAACAGATTGTATGACTCAATTGTTTTCTAGATACTTCTGTTCTGATTCTAATTTTTACTAAAAAAATTGTGGTATCCAGTTTCATCCCATATTCTCATACTTAGTTTTGTCTTGTCTACCTTTAGTAAAATACTATGAAGTTGAACAGGTTAGTAGTTTTCAAATTCTTGCCTTATACAACTGTTATGTTTAATTGTATCTGTCGTTTGTTTGCTGGTATTAATACACTGTATTTTTCCGACATCCTGGACCACTCCCTTTGGTTTTATTGTGTGCCCTTGCGTCATATAAGTTGTTTACCAGTATCTTGTTGTCCACTCTTTTAAATCGCTAAATCCTAATTGTTGTATTATTTCTTTAATTTTTAACTTGAATGTTTGATTAAAATCTCATTCAGCGGCATTAGTTTTACTTTGTATCTGATCCAAGATTTTATGCCCAAGATTCGCATCCGTCAAGGAGCATTTCTATTGCCATTTAGAACTGCTCCTGTTCTCACACTTTTGGTGTATTTTTATGTGCTAAGAATGGCTTTTCCATTTCGTTGAGAAGATTCCCTGTTTTCTTCACTCTCCATCATTTCTGAGTCTAGTTTTCCGTTTGCTTCCATTGTTGTACTTTTAATTAATTTTAGTCGATCGTTTGTCTATCTTCATGATGTTTCCTTCTTTTCTGTTGATGACATGATCACAATTTTTGTACTTGCTGGTTATCTGCTACAATAGCCACAAACATTATTTTGATTAATGCCACCATTTGCATTCTTCGGTATACGAGTATGTAGTCTTTTTATCATTTCCTTTGCCTTTGTTGTAGTTGGTGCGAAATAAATGCGAACAATAGAGCTAATATGAAACCTTGCTTACGAACTAGTTTTATTTTCAATCAATAACATCTCATATGTATTATCACAGAATTGTTTTTAACTTACCATGAGGCAGTTTGTATGGTTTTCATAAATGTTAATTGTATATCTCCTTTCAATCCACTTTTTTTTCTCAAGCTCCTTCCAGACATCGCACCTCTTCATTCAATAAAATGCTGTTCCATGTCAATGAAGCAAAAGTGTATTTACCTTCCTCTCCTTATTGCTATTTCGCTTGTTTGTCTCAGAACAAATATTAAATTGAGCTTTCCTCTTTCCTTCCTAAATCCACATTGTGCAGCCTTCATTGTATGTCTGATCTAATCTTTTCCTTTCTGGTTTAGAGTATTCCGGCTACTCTTTTACTCGGTGAACTTAAATTATTATTTTGCCTCTTGCAGAGTCTCATGCTTTCCCTTTTGAATATTGGTAGTAGAATTTCTCTTTTTCAGGAAATGCTATTTCCTGCCTTTCCCAAATACTGTTCATTTCAATTACTATCCTTTTAATAATTTTATTTGTATTCAAAATTATTTGATCATGATGTTTTATTACAAATATTTTTGTTACGAGACTTTTAATTTAATTGCATTTAATATTTACATTTAATATTTAAAATGGAGAACAAAACGTCAACTGATAAGTAAGTTAGTCCATTCCACTGCACGTTAATATTGAATATTCATAGAGCAAATATAATTACTTAACTAATTTTAAAATAAATATAGGTACATTTGAAAAGTAAGGCAGCGGCCTAATTCGGTTTAAAAATATTTAGTTTGAATTTACGAGTTATATTTATTTATGAGTAGAAGATAGAAATTTAAACATAATTTCCAAGAATACTTCGTGAACTTTCCGAATCCTGAAAAAGGGTCGATATTATCTTGTCAAATGAGTCATAATACTTAGAAGAGAGGTAGTAGAGAACTTGTCTAACAGACGATGAACTCCGGTTAAGAAAATTTTGGAAACGACCCACTTATAACAGTTTTAAAATTGTAGGAGGCATAAAACCTTGTTTACCTACTGCTGTAACGTCCTATAAAATATGTAACATTAAAATTTATCACCCACACGACACTTTAAAATGTTTTGAGTTCCGGAAAGGGTGTACATGCGATAATCTTGCTAAAGAGATTTTTACACCCGACGTGATTTGACAGTGCCATATCTACATTTTTAATAGTTTCGTGTTTTATTTATATATAGGTAAATATATACATAAGCAGCCTCTACAGGGTGTTAGGGGTTTGACTGCCTTTTTTTAATAGGTGATAGTATTCATCAAAACAAACAAAAAACCTTATATAACAGGTATCCTAAAACCAACCGTTTTAGAGAAAAAAAATAGCAAACTTCTAATATTAAGGTGTGAAAATTCAGTTTTATTAAAGAATGTCACATAATTTTGTACATGAAATGACTTTAAGATGTATTCTTTTAATGTATTTATGTTTAATTTGTAAAAAAACAATGTTTTCTTTAAAGAATAATTTTTTTTCCCAATCGAAAGAACTCTATAAAATGGCTACGATGTGGTGTGGCAACAACGCGAAGGTATCGCACGCATCGCGAAATGAGAGCCAGACAGTGACACTAGTGACAGTGACAGTGTGCATCTTTGAATTCGAAAGATACGTGTACTCGTTACGGTTTTTTTTTTCGTGCGTGTAAATTTTTCGGTTCTTAAAATGTTCATTATACGTGAATATCACGATATGCTATTAATTTACGGGGAGGCGCGTTGTAATTCTACAAGAGCATATTCGTATAGAGTCGTATCTATCACGAACGATTTCCTCAACGGCGACTGCCTAACCGTAGAACATTTGTTGAAGTGAGAGGACAACGGTGGACATTTTGAACACATGCTGTAATGACCTGGTAAATATTGAAAATTACAACATATCAATAACAGCATGATCCTTTTCTAATGCTGTTAGTGGCCCTGAATTACTGATCGCTATTGATTTACCATTTATACATGCAAGTGTAATAATTACATAATTGAATCAATTGGAATCATTTACAATTATTTCGTTTACTATTACGTACAGCGTAAAGACGGCATTTAGGAAGAGTTCGCAAAAACGTTAACCTCGCACGATCAGCTGTGTACACGTCATGTTTACCGAGAGCCAACACCAAAAACGTCATGTATACGTTTCCTTTCTTGTCGGTGTTGCCAAGTTATGGTGAAATACCTGTACAAAATAATTCGACGTTTCTCGAAAACGGTTGGTTTTAGGACCTCCGCTATATAAGGTTTTTTTGTTTGTTTTGATGAGTACTATCACCTATTAAAAAAAAGGCAGTCAAACGCCTAACACCCTGTATAAGATATGTTATCTAAATTGCAATTTTCATTTATAAAGGAAACGAGATGTTTCAAAAATTATTGTCGGAATCTATCATTGCCGTTAATTATGATTAAATACGAAGAGTGCTCAGTCTTGATTAAGTCAGTAGTGCAGAATGATAAGTGCAGAAATATCACAAAAAATAAACTTTGGGTATCATAAAGGAACTAAGAGCTAATGCCCAGACTCAACATACACCAAATCAAGGGTCTCGGCAGACCTGGTCGCCGATCATATAATAGCAATTTCCAGAGCAAATCCTGATAACGACTACTCGCGCCAGAGTAAGGAGCAATTTCAACTACTAAAAAACATGCAACAAACGAAAGGCCTGCTTATTCACTTAAATGAAAAATAAGCTATAATCATCATTAGAGGTATAAATGAACGGTAATAACCCCCGGGGGTTGGTAACGTAGGTACATTCCGAATTTCTTTCACACCGAAGATCAAAAACAATGAAAAGCTTGACAAACTAATATTCCAATATTCTCAATGCTGAAAAACTGTCTCATTAATTCACACGATCATCATCAAACATTATTACCATTCTTAAACCAGAATGGACTGATACTTCTGAGTGTCTCTACCATACAAATTTATGAATCTTCTCATGTACATGAGGCGTTTCATGATGGGTAGTGATCTCCGTCACCATCATGAAAATCGTCCACGTAGAATAGAGCAGTGTCATTACAGATCTTTCAAAAATTCTAAGGATCATGTCCTTGTTATAAGGAAATACGTCGATAAATTGTTAGAACAAGATATAAAGATACCGGGCTTCTTTATAGACTACTTTCATAGACTATCTGCTGCTTACGGTACCGCCAGGAGGGATAGTCTGATCTAAAAATCGATCTAAAAAATGCTTCTGGCTGCAAGCACTAAACATATCTACTGAACAATATGCTAACTGATAGAACTCTAATTTTTAATGGATGGCTCACTCAGCAAGCCGAGGCACCTTAACAATGGTTATCCGAAGGGTCACTGCTTACTTCTCTTCCATTTAGCCTATACATAGCTGATCCACCCGTACTAGTCTTCAGGGAGTTCACCTACGCCGACTTTCTCATTCCTTCTGTTCGTTCAATAGGCCAGCATCAATTTCTTGGACGCGTCTTCCCTTAAGATCTAGTAGTAATTAGCGATGATTTCAGAACATTTCGTACCATTGCTAAAATAAAACGCTCTGCTTCCACTAAAACAACAAAATGGTAGCAGTGACATGGATATTTCAGTCGCATCCATCCCCACATATAATTCTAGTAATTTTAGTGAACCTAACACGGAAGCTGACAGCATGACATTTCATCCTTTCTAAATTAACAGGAAACTGTCTTGAGTCTTGTGGTATTGACTGCTAAGTAGTGAGAACTGTTCAATGAGTACTGGGTTGGGCTAAGTAATGCACGTGCATACATGGTTGGCACTTGGCAATTTTCTGAATCATACACTGAGAATCGTTTTGGGGACAAATAAAATTTCATCAGTTTATTGGTTACCAGCTCTCAGCGCCTTATGAACCACAAAAATTACACTATATAATATCCTCCTTAGGTCGTTTACAAAGATTTTCACAAATATAGATCTTCCCACCGATCAAGGCTCAATCGAATTCATCAGGTTGAAATTCAGGAACTCTCCTCTGAATCCTACGCAACAACTGATTACTCAAGATACAACAGGTTTTTCTACATGAGACCTTCTACTTAATGACCCTACACGTTCTTATGGTTCACCTTTCTCACTAAAAATCTGGAACTTTTTGAGCAGAATATGTACTGGAGATGGCCACTAGAGTTTTTAGAAGTACAGCTGGGACATGTGACGCCTTCACAGGTGCCCAAATGTGACGCTGCCGGACACATTACGTAGTCCTTGAAGGCACTTTAAGAGCGTTCCCGGGAAGTATCAAAGATATCCTAAGAAGGACTCCGGAGGCCGCAATATGACTGAAGAATCTTAGTTTGAGATCTGATACACGTAAAATTGTAGAGTAAGTTGTAGGGTTGTAAAGTGTAGGGTATTCAGTTGAACCCACGAAAACGTTACGGTATCCACATACTATTAACGATAAAATTATTTAGTTCGTGACAATCATGTACTTATATAAACACATCTATGCGTGTATATCATCGTTAATCTTTAAACCTCAATTCGAACGTTGTCATATGACATTTGTATGAGTGAGTTAACTGTACACAGAGCACACTTCGACCATGTGATTAAGTGGAACAAAGTGTTTGGTGGATAATTATGAATGAAATCTTTTTTCATTGTAAATATTTGAACTAATTTAAAGCAATATGGTGAAAATGCATAAATTTGAAAACATGAAGTGAATAATACCGAATGCAGTGAATACGACAATGCAGAGAATTTGATATAATAATGTTGACATCTGCTAATTTTAAAATGCGTCAGAATGGTCGAAATCAAATATGAATTTGTATTATGTTTCAGGAGATACTCTCCTCCTACAATACTACAATAGGCCAATCGTTCATTCTTTTCCTCTTTTGTATCAAAGTACAGTAGGGTTATCAATCAGTTACGATTTAATCTCGTAACGACTGCAGGTAATCCCGATTTTCTCTCGTTCCCAACAAATCCCCCGTCAGATACTGAGTTATCGTGACGTTTAAAAAGTACAAAACCACACACCTCGCCCAGTTAACGATGTCATAAATATGTAAGTCACCCAGATGACTACCGCACACGCGCTTTTTATTACTGCATTAATTACCTATATAGAGCCGTAAAATTTCTTCTCGGGGACTCTCCGTGCGATCGCCTCGTTAAAATCGTTTCAATATACATACATTACAATACGAAAAAGTTGTTTAATGGGAGGGAAGACGTCAGCCGATCTGTGTAAACACACTTGGTGAAATGTTTAAGGTGATGAATAATTAAATGGATTTGTTAACGATATTAATGATGCGCAAATAGAAATGGTATTGATTGCATAGTATTCGAATTAGGCGTGCCATTAGGATAACCACGTACTTGTTTGACCGTGATTTCATAATGGGAGATCGTTGTATTTCTTCTGCGCACGAAAAATTATGTGTAATACGTTCAGCACCATATTAAAAAATACACATTGCCCGGCTACGTTTCAAACTTTACCTCCTGATTTATTTAATCGTGAACTTTTATCCGGATTCCAATTTCAAGATGTGGATTTTTATTTAACCGGCATGTCTTCCACTTTTTGAACTATATCTCAATAATTGTTAAACTGTGGTCTTAGCGACTATTACTATTTAATGGATTTCTTGATAACTAGCCACTGATGTGAAATCGAACTAGATTTGCAACGAAAAACGTGGATACAGGTGACTTGCTCACAAAATAGAAGTACAGCAAAAATGCTGAAGCTTCTAGCACCCTCATATAGCATCTAGCATCTGTTTTGTTTACCATTGGTTGAGACAACATGATCGTTTAAAGGGCATCTGACATTTACTTAAATACTATATTACTACCATATTATACTAATAATTGAATTTACTTGAATTTAATTCAATACCTATCCTTTCATAAGTTTACAATACACATTTCTTAGTACCAAAAAGGTAACGTTACACACAGGAGATTTGTTATCAGTTTATAAACTAACATTGTACCAAAATTTTTATCTTCAATTCTCTTATTCCAAAAGTCCTTTAACAACTTAAACCAATAGATGAGCTGGATTTCGTCAAACTATATGGCGTGGCATGGAAGTAGTATATCTCGTCGACTGATTGTATTTGATTTCAGTGATTATAGTACTCGATCTAACCAAAAAGACCATAGCATAACGCATAGGCGCACTACTTAGACAGCGCTATATACTGGGTTAACTGGGTCCCTTGCATAATTTGAATATTCCATAGGTATTTAAAAAATGAAATTTGGTCAAGTTTCGATAAGAGTCAAATTATTTTAAAAACCATAAAGTTTAGGTATTACAAATCTTATTAAAAGAGGCACTTATTTTGATCGTAGAATCAAAAAATGCAAAATTATACGGGGGGTTCCATTTAAAAAAAACACAACTTTGATATTTTACACACTTTTGGGACACCCTGTATAATATGAAAATAATTTTAAAAGGTAACTGTAATAGACCCCCATCTATCCCAACTGTGAAACTTTTTGAAAGTCACGTATTTTGGGCTTTGGCCATAATGTTCCGTGACTTATAGCGTGAATAACCCTGTGTATATGAAAACACGTATTTGCAAACTAATACAAATAATTGTTGAATAAGGTGATAAACCGATCTAAGATCCACGGAATAAATTTTAAATGCAATAAAATGTCCGGAAACTGGATAAGTATGGTTACAGAGTATTGTTAAATGTCCAAAATCTATGCGCAAATGTTAAGATTTTGAAATTCCCTGGAAAATGTGGCTCCTTTTACCACAAAAGTAAAAGACATCAGTTTCTTTTCTAAATTTTAAAAAACCGATTATTTCGAAATTTGCAACATGTAATAAAATAAAAAGGTTTACGGGAAACAAATTGTGTTTAAAAATATTTCCCAGAAATTTTAGTTCGGTATTTACTGTTGTCGCCATTTTTCGCATTTTCTTTGGGAATTTGGATTTTTTTTTTAAATTTTTTTCCACGTCGTCTGCTCCTTTGCGAATTGTACTAACTATATTTTTAAATATTGAATGCTTTACAGTCACAGATCGTCACTTGCTGTATAGTGCGGCCGCATTTATTTGATATAATTTATTCATGGTAAAAAAATATTTGAAGGGCTTAGTACTCGAGAAGTGGTATGAAAACAATGGGCGCTATTGACTGTCGGCGGGTGAAAGACTACTTAATACAGGGAAGGACTTACTAATAGGGGTCTATTATTTTAAAGGTATTGGGATTGTATCTACAAATAGACAGAGAGAAGTAAACGCAAAATAGGTACACGCAAATCAAGCTATACAATACATCTATACTATACAATCAAAATAAATGATTAACCTGGATGTTGTTAATAATACTGTTGGTAGGTACCTATAATACGTCCCTGCATTATTCCGTTACCGTCATATCTCCTCTAGTTTGTCGCACTTCTCGAGTATCTAAGACGCCCTACAGTTTTACTGCCATGAATAAATTATATTAAATAAATGCGGCCGGACTATATATTGAAAAGAGAACTTTAGTCTTTTCTTCTCTTCTCCCATAAACTTAATTAAGCTCTACTTAAAAAGTGTCTGGTTTTAGTGTTTAAGGGTACGAATATACCGAAGATACCTCGATGTCGCGGTCGATGTCGCGGTCGATGTCGCGGTCGATGTCGATGTGAGGGTGAACATACCGAAGATGCTTTTCCTTTCAGTGTTCCTTGCAGTCTACTCGGGGAACGACTGGAACGTTGTTTATTGATTTGTCTATTTATTAAAAAGTAGTGAAATAATGTACAACAGCGATAGTAGTGACAGTGATTATGACATGTCTTCAAGTGCAAAGTGGTGGATTCTCTGTAATTCATCAAATCGTCAATTTAATGTTCATCCCATAAACCAGAAAAGACAATATTTAGGTGAATATCACCATCTCTTCAATGAGTTAAAACACCATCCAGATAAATTTTTTGCGTACATGAGAATGACTCTTGATACGTTCCAGTATATCTATGACAATGTAAAAACAAGAATTAAACTTTGCACATATAACAACTACCATACAAACCCTATTCTTGGCGAAGAAAAACTAGTAGTAACATTTTGCCGCAATCCTTTTCCACTCCCTCGCCAGAACATGTCTATTATGATGCTGTTTGTGCCGCTTATCACAAACAGCAGGAGTACTGTATACCAAATCTATTAGTTCGTCTTTCATTATCTAGATTATCTAGTAACACCAATCCAAAAGTCTCAATACGTCGCAATGAGAAGGAATACGGAAATTCGCCCGTCTTCAGTAAATAAAATTGCCTTCCGTATCTCCCTCCAGCTAAATGTCACGTGGTTTGAAGAGCACAAATGAACGTGCGAGTTACATCGCGATCAACAGCTCGATCGCGATGTAAAACAAACTATTTTGATCTGGCATCGACCTCGCTGTAAACCGCCATGATAGGCGGCGAGGGTGAATGGGTGAAACATCTTTGGTATGTACGCTTTCATAAGAAAATAAAGGTTTGTTTCGACATCGACCGCGACATCGACCGCGACATCTTCGGTATGTTCGTACCCTAAGTCCACCGTGACATTACTAAAACATGGCCTGTTGGCATCTACCGTTCTATCTTCCCTATAAGAGAAGAAGAGTGTAATGTGAGAAATTCTTAATAATTTGATGAAAGTTAAAATCTACTTCCATATAACTAATGGCGCTGCTGTCGTGCTTCCACGCCTGTATTTTCCACACATTTTCACATAATCTACCGTTCCCCGAATGTAAAGAGTTCCTATTTTATGACACGAATTTCCATATAATTAATTGCGTTGTGAAGCTTGGCAGTAGTCACATTGTTTGTTTGTTGAAAATTATGTTTAACATTTCTTATTCTATCAGAACTGTAAAGAAATAATGTTCAAATCTTTAGTAATGTCACTATTGGCAATATTGCCTTCCTGTTTTTCCCCCATCGACAATGAAAATCAGTGAAATTAGCCTGCAGTTATTTAATAGTATACAGGCCCAGTTTGTGCTGTTGCCGCTTTCCTGTTGCCCTTCATGGATCACCCTTCAAACAACACAGCAGTTGCATGGTCGGAACACGACATCATGTGGATACGAACATTTGTTTCACCAATTGAAAATACATAGAGCATAATATTTGGCGATTACGTAGCATAAAACACAGGCGAAGCATGTCAGGAACACAGTAGTTAATGTGGAACTAGACCCTTATTATATTACAGTGGCTACTAATGTAGATACGTCTGACCCCTGCAATCGCTATGTGGCTAGAGATAAACGGTTCTGAAAAAATTGATTAATTATTATCGAAGGATCTCTTTTGTATCTGGAACATCTAGCTTCTATTTTAGTGAAAATCTGCATCCATATAGTGTGTTTGTTAAAATTGGCGCCAGGTCAGTTCACAGCTTACCGGTCTTGATGTATTTAACATTTGGGTTTCAAAGCTTGATTTTCAATAACCATAACAAATTTTTTCTTTCATGTCGTCAAGTGACCATCAAGTTCTCATGAATTTGTTTACCGACACACGTTTTTCGCTTAAAAAAATTATATAACCTAATACGGCACCGCTTTAATAGGTTTGCATACAAAACACTCGCAACGGCATAAAAACCTTTTATTACCATTCCATTACACCTCTATCGAACCTCTCTGGGGAGCGATCCCTCGGTTCATGTGAAAATTCGCGCTTCCCCCTACTGCTCGAGCACGGGGGACAGAGAGAAAGAGAAAAAAAGAGGTGTTCGATTTTATTAGCCAAACACATTTTCATAAATCACCTTTATGGAAAGTCGTGTTGGCGCAGGCTGCGAGAGCTCTTAATGCGCTCGACAAACACTTTTATCTCTCTGTACATAATTTTAAATAAATCAAAGGCATGCCACTGAACCACCGAGCGAGCGGAATTATTACCAACGTACAGTGTGTAGGTACTAATGGGTTACAATGTTTTCGGGAGACAATAATTATTAGGTGTAATGAAATTACAAGTGGTGATATCAAAAACAAAAACCTCAACAAATCTTGTTTCTCTTATTGCAACTATATTTAGATAGTGTTAGCAAAAATTTCTCAAAAAATTACCCACTCAAGGACAGAGGTGAAAATGTTCTTCCTCCATTTAAAATATATCCATATAATTCATACTTTTACTAAGACTTCCAAGGCCTTATCAATATTTAACAATCAGGAGACCGGTTCCAGACTAGACGACACCAATTGCTACAATACCTCTCTTGATAATTATAATGTCTTTAGTCTCTATTAGTCTTTTAGGTGTCCTGGTGTTCAGCTTGGTATTTCACATATTAACCTTTTTTTAGGTCCTTCTTCTTCCACTTTTAATAGGAAAGTCTTACTGTTTTACTATTACATTTCCTGGTACGATCCCGAACTCCTGCACTCGAGCCATCGCTTTTTTGGTCTTCCAATGTGTCGATTAGTGTTGGGATTCTTAGTCTTCGCCCACTTCGCCGTACGTTAGAAGCCCTTTCTATCTACGTAGTCTCTCCATAGGCGTCGTCGTGCTATTATCCACCTCACTACATCCTGGACACTTAGCTCCTTAAGCATATCTACAGAGACCGTCTACTAATTTTCTGTAATAGATTCTTTCGATACTGACAAACTGATTGCTCTGAAGTTTACGTTGGTACCTCTTCCCATATCTTCGTAGTCTCTTTGCGTATGCAGATAACGTTTGTTTGTTGCTATCTAATTGATATATAATGATATTATGCTGGTGTTTAGCCGTCTTCCCTCCTTTCCTTAATAGTTTTTTGCTGCTTCTGCCATTAGCTATTTATTGCATCCGTGCGCTAGCTTACCTGGATGCCTTGATTTTTGTTTTACGCCTGTACGTCCATGCTAGCTGCACAGTCTGTGGGTTTGGCTCATCTTGTGATGAGAATTTGGTAGCATACTATCTACGTTGTGAGACATAGATCGATATCTGGAATAGAAGATCACAAGGCAGCCTCAGCTATATCGAAAAGTATTGCGAGTTAGAGAAGAAGCGTAATTTTGAATGATTTAATCTAGGCACGGTATGACCTCGATCAGTGGTTTATTGACATTTTGCAGTGACAGACATTTTCACACTATGTTCATTTAAATCAATTTTCTAGATGAATTTATGTGGGAGTAGTTGGCGTGAGAGTCGTTCATTTGATGTATTCATTGTACGTACTGCTTCCGCATCTCATCCCTGATTTGTGCTAACGTAGGAAATAACTAGTTTCTTACTGTCGTTCTTCTTTGATACGCAGTTAGTTGGTTCGATAATTGTAGGTGCGACGTTCGTCATTAAGATACCCATGATTTGCTAATTTGTTTTCTTATGCGTTTTTATGCAGATTAGTAATGGTATTCCTATGTGTGCATCGCCTATAAATGAAGCCTGGTGCTGTACAACAGGTGTAATTAATAACAATAGTAGTTTTTTTTATTGCTGGTGAAAACCTTCATCGGTGAAGAAGAGTGTTGGGTGGCACCACCTGTTAGAAGTACTCTTTCATTAGCGTTAGATACCTATTCGGCCATTACTTCATGTATGCGTCACCTCCATATCCGTTCAAGAGACTTCCGGTAGATTACTCACAGGAGCTGAAAAAGTAATGAAGATTTGCCAACAGTCTTCCTAACATATAAGTAGAGAAAATGATTAATTTAAAAGTAAAAAGTAATGTTTAATATTTCCATTTCATTTCTCGTTTGGAATCATAGCTTGTTGGCTTGGAAATACGAGATTTAGACTATTTTCTGAAATCAGAGGAATATCACTACTCATACGTTGTTTGTTCTCACCATTCAAAATCTGTTTGGTAAGGGTATATTACCAGAGTCCAATCCTCCATTGAACTATTCTTTCTAGCCCGTTACCCCCAATGAGAGTATGTTTAACATGTCATGTATTCAGCCTTTTTGTCTAACTTGGAATTTTATGCAGTGTTACCCCAAATAAATTACCAGTAAATGCCATACA